>VXBX01009608.1:0-19457 GCA_013400415.1 Scytalopus superciliaris | reverse complement strand
CCCTTGTGAGGGGAAGAGGAGGGGCAGGCACTGATCTCTTCTCTGTGGGGACCAATGACAGGACCCGAGGGAATGGCCTGAAGTTGTGTCTGAGGAGGTTTAGGCTGGATATTAAAAAAAGTATCTTCCCCCAGAGGGAAAGCACAGGCTCCCCAGGGAAGTGGTCACAGCACCGAGCCTGGCAGAGTTCCAGAAGTGTTTGGATGATACTCTCAGGCACAGGGTGTGACTCTTGGGGATGGTTCTCTGCAGGACTAAGGGTTGGACTTTTCAGCCCACTGGATCCCTTCCAACTCAGCATATTCTGTGATGCTGTAATTCTGTTGGAATAGGAAGTGATTCTACATATGCTATAGGGGGGAGGTGGTAATTAATTTTCTTGGAATTAATTTTGCCTAAATCAGACCCATTGCTAAATATTGACATTTGTGTGCTTGTTTCTAAGAAATGCTTATTTTGTGAGACAGTCCCTTATTTTGTGTTGATTTATATAGCTCCTTATGTTGAAGAGTAATTATTGATTTGTTGTAAAATCAGTCTTTTTTTTCTGTTGTGTTAATTTGTATGTCCCATTTCCAAAATGCTTGTTGGAGAGGAAATGATTCCTTGCATGGTAATCCTTTCAATACCTTGCATTTCATAAACCTGTGAAATTTTTTTTTTTTTGAGTAGTGTTTTTCTTGACCCTTTTATGAAAATGACCCGCTGACTATTTTGAGTGTTGTTTTGCATAGATAGCAATGTGAATGCAGAATTCTCTGTCAGATAGTGTTCAGCTTGGGCTGGCTGCATGTAAAATAAAAATTACATTTCATAGCAGAATTGTTTTTCTCTGTAATCACTGGCTGAGGTAGTGGAGTTTAACCATGTCTAAGATGACTCACAGAATGCTGTAATGTCTGATTGGCTCTGTGAAAAGAAACTCTGATTCATGAAGTTGTTTTTTCATGTTCTGAAACGACATGTTTTGTGATGCCATTTTACTGGGGGTTTTGTATGTAGTATGAAAGCAAAACAGTGCTTAAGACTTAAAGGGGTGAGTGATACTTGCCACCTGAAAATTGTCAGAGCAGCTGAAGTCAGCCTTGCCAACAGTACTTGGTGGCCAAGTCACAACACTGATTTGGCAGATCTGTGTAGCTAGTTAAATAACACCTATATAAATACAAATGAGGTGAATAATTTAATGTCAAGTTAATGAATTGAAGGTTTACTTGTTACCAAATACAACACATGTTAGCATACAGCAGGATGAAGACTATTGTTGCTGAAATCTCACAGTGCCATTTTGCTAGCAAGATAAATTTCAGAGTGGTTACATGAACACAGATTGAATTTTTCTCACTTTAACTACACAAGTAGTGTATTTCTGGGAGTTAATGTCAATTTTTAGTGATTTCACATAGAATGGCTTCAGGTGTTCTACAGGTCTTTCTCCTTTAGCTGTGAATGTAGCCCTGCAATACTGTGAATTATTTGAGTGTTTTTTTCATTAGATTAAGTTACCATTTTGGTGCCTTTGTAGCAAAAACTTGCTGCTGCATCTAAAAAGTAGTTTTATCTAAAATCATCAAAGCTATCTGCAAGTAAACATCAACACAGGAAAAGGTTTGTGCTTTTTTATATTCTTGTAGAGTGTTGCATGTCCAAAAACATCTTCATGGGCTGCATTTTGTAACTTATCCTTGGTAAAACAGATTATTTTGTACAAGAGTGTGTGCACAAGGTTACTTACACATTCAAAAATTTTCACAATTTGGACTTTTAAATATTAATAAAGATACATACGTGAGCACCTTTCACATATATTCATCTGGAAATTCCACTGATTGAAGTAAAAATTCCATTTTAATACAGACTGAAGAATTTGACACAAAGTAAGTTTTTGTTGAGTGCTGATTTCCAAGATTCTTTCTTGTTATTCTGGTAATTATTTCTTACCAGAATTTTCATTAGAAATGAACGGAGAGTGAAATGTGCTTTGATGTGATCAGAAAGGTGCATTTGTGTAAGGAGTGGTTGGTTTGGTTATCAAATTTCTAAGGGGAAGTAACCAGAACTGTACATCAAACTTGTAGGCAGACAGAGGGCCAGAACATATTATAATATCCTGAAGACACTTTGTGGAGAGGTCAGTCCTGCTTCTGAGCAGGGCCATGAACAGGGTGTCAGGGGAGCAAGAGCTATTGTTAATATGACATGTGCTATTTGTAAGAATCTGACCTTCAGGTAATCCATGGAATGTGCAGATATTTCAGTCTCGTAATGAACTGGAATAACAAAACTGCTACTTGTTTTTATGTGTCCTTTTAGTAATCCTATAACAAAGTCAGAAATTATAAAAAATTAGTCTCCATTGTAATGTACAAGTATTATGGGTGTAAATGGCAGTGGTGAATTGATGCAATCAGAAAGTTTAGTTTTATCACATAAGAGGTCCCTGTAGAATAGAAGCAGCACATTATACCACAGCCTTCCATGGGGTTACATCCAATCCTAGATTTAGATTATCTAATTAGCACAGTAAAATGATAATATCTCTAATGTGATCTAACTCAAAAGGCAGTAAGAATGGGTTGAAAGTGGAGCTATCAGCAGTAGTTTGTAACTGTAAAATAAAAATGGCAATGCTTTTTCCAATTCTGACTAGGTGCTGTAGTCTGACTTTGCATGAAGAGTATTGCTTACTGTACTACTAAGGTGCTATTTTTCAGCTTATCCACAATCTGCTTTCAGTTAAGGCAAACATTCACTGATTACATATTTTTAATGAATACATTATATAGTAATTTCTTTTTGAGAGAGTCTGAGTAAAGTGTAGCAATAAGCAAGCAGTGCCTTTGTACCTGCTATTGCTATTTTTGCAATTTATGACCATAAACCAGGAAGTTACTTGCCACCAATGTTCCCACACAACGCACAATGAAATTTCAGGACCTTCTTGTGTGGTAATCTAGAATACTCTTTTTTGTTGTGACTGAACCCCTGTGAGTTCTGTCTCACTGATGCTGTGGAGTATTAAGGGCATACATTAACAGCCTTTTTCTTGTTCTGTTTGAACTAACCTGCCACAGTGCAGGATTACTCTGAGCAAGAGCAAACCTACTGCATCTTGTAGAGTCACCCTTTATGTCTGGAAACCAGAATGAGGCTGTGCCTGTCTGCACTTAGATTATGGTGTGTTATGCTATGTTTCTTTGCTGTTCTGCTTATCTGAGTGAAGAGGTTTTTCCCTACACTTAGAGTAAGTGGTATAAAAACTTTATAAGATATACAGATCAGGTGGTTTAAATGGCATGCATCCATACTAAGTTACTGATTTACTACCAATTATTTTTTAAACTTGTGGAGATGCTGAACTTATACTTGTTTCTTTTCTTTTCTTTTTTCTATAAGAAAAGGGATGTTTCTACTTAAAAATCTCAGTGTTTTGTATAAAAGTACTTATATTTGGGTAATCTTCATCAAAATTATATACCTAGAGTTACTGCTGTGTCATGTCTGCAAAAATCATACTTTATTCTTGTTCATGTAAAAATATGTACTATTGTCTCTTGATTTTGTACCAAAAATTGCATTACCATTATCTTAGGACATTGTGTGTCAAAACATGCAATGAATCATTGCTGACCTACATGAGGTAAAGGAGAGGTGAGCTGCACAGCAATATCCCTCCTGGCAGTTACTGGTTTTATTCCCTCCACTTAGCACTGCTGTTATGTAAGACATTTAACACAGTTGCTGTCTGCAAAGAGTTTGGTTATACTACTAGATGTGATCACAGCTTGTTTTAGTTCATGGTTGGGTGTTGACTTGAACTGTATTTTGCCTTTCAATGGCAGCATCCCAGACTTCATAATGATGTAGCTGACTAGAAACTCATGACAGTAGTTTTGTGAGAAAAGAAGGGGAACTTGCCCATTGACAGACACAAAAATGGTTGGTAGAGCTAGAAGACAAGGCTGGTTGATTAATTCATGCTTCAGAAGTAAAACTTGTCTTTAGTTTAGATTGGTCATATTTAGCCTAATAGAGAGATGCAGGATTTTTGTACTCATCCCATCAGCTGTTAATGAGAGGGTGGTAGCAAACACTTCTTTTGACAGTTGAAAGTTCTCCAAGAACACTCTCTCAGTAAGGTCTGGAACATTGCATTAGAGATGACTTTAAAAAGTTTGTAGTTCATAAGTATATGATGGAACTATTTATTGATTACTTGCTATAAATGAATATGTGATGCCTATAATTATCTTTCTTGCCTACAAAATAACATCAGGTTACATTTCATCTTACACGCATCTTTCTTTCCCGCTTGTAACAAGAGTGTTGAACTAATTAGATAACTAGCACTATGACTTGTGTGGGTAGTAAAAGATTTTTGTTAACTATAATTTCACACATTTCCCTAGTAAGAGAAGCTTGTGCCTTGAATGTATGATTTTGCTTAGGTTTGCAAATTGCTGCTGTGTAACTCTTCTTTTGTTTCAGTATAGACATTTCTTCTTTGTTCGTAGGTTCTAGAAAGTTTTAAGATCATGGATTACAGCCTGCTACTGGGAATCCACCTACTCAATAGTAACATGAAGGAAAAAGAGGGAGAGGGTTCTCAAAGTGCAACAGACACAAAACGTCATGGAGGGCAGAAAGTTCTCTATTCCACAGCTATGGAGTCTATACAGGGCCCTGGGAAGTCGGGGGACTCAGTCACCCCAGAGACAACAAATACGTAAGTACCATAATCAGCTCTTAAGGCTACTATGAAAGCCATTAACAGGCAAAACATTCATGAGTACATTGCATTTCAGGAGCTGAAAAATTACACCTTTTGTTTGTTTGTTTGCTTTCCAAAAGTGGCATCATCAAGATTTGCCACAGAGTATGAAATTAAAATGTTGATTAGTAGATGGATCTTCTTTAAATTCATGATAGCAAATTTGGTTAGTTCGGGGTGACTTATGTATGCTCAAGTGAGAGATGTTATAAGACAGATACTGCAAGATTCCCAGCTATAATCTAATTTTAACTGGAAGCAGCCTTGTGAGACATAAGCAAACGCTATTTACTCATGTTGACATGGATATTTCTACAGTGGTCCTTTTCATCTTGAAGTAGTATACTCAATACATACAACGATATCATCAGCCACTGAAGTACAGTCATATATTTCCTAAGATTAAGAACTTCTGCTTTTCTCTTATTTTTCTGTCTAGCCAAAACTGCAGTAGAAATTTGAGTATATAAACAGTAGTTATTCTATTGTTTCCTTCATAATATATATAGTGCTAGTGACAACATTGTCTTAATCATTCAGCATTGTATATATATTTAGTCCTTCATTATAATGAGGATTTAATTATAAATTAAGGATCTACTTTTCTCTTGGTTCTCAAGGGAACTGTGTAGGTAAATATAACTAATGATACAGAAACATGTGCTTAAATCCTCAGCAAACAAATAGGAGAATTATGATACTTAGCATTCATACAGAGTTTCCAGATGTTCAGAGCTCTAGAGTATAAGTTAGAGCTTTATTTGACTCAGTTTTTACAGCTCACTCACATTCACACAGAAGAATGTCAATGCTGTATGTATCATGTATTGTATGGCGGTAGAAGTGTTACACTGGAGTTTTCAAGGGGTGTTGGCAAAGCGAATTATATAGTTCATTCTATAAAGTCCCTGTGTTTAAGATATATGGAAACCCACCCTGGACTCCACATCACTTGAGCTAATACAGATCATATATCATACATACCCAGATCCTGAGAATGCAGTGAAAACCTACTGCAGTTGAGTCCTTCCTTGGCTCCTTGCACTCTCTCAAGTGATATTAACTGCTAGTGGAGCAAACCTCACTGAGGTGGATGAAACTAAGCCTAGATCTTACAGTAAAGACTCCTAGGTCAGTCTTTTGCTGTGGTTCATTGAGAGGCTGTATAAGGATGAGGATGGGAATGGACACCCAACAGCAATAACTGCCGCTAGAACTGGGTTTAATTTCTAGTCATAACTTTCAGGAAAAGCCGACAGAATATAGTTTTGTAAATCATTTAACTTCTGAGTATCTGACCAGTTAATTGAGTTAGAGTTTACAGTAATTTAAATTTCACTGGCTCTTACAAGGTTTCCTTTATGCTTAGAATAATAAAAAATGTGCTTCCCTCTCCCCGCCTCACCATCCCACCGCACCAAACCCTGCCACCACACTACCACCCTCCCCACCCCGCACCAAAAAAAGGAGGAGGTTGAGTAGGTGGTAGACCTCTTTTGTTGCTTTAGTGGCAGAGCGGGGAAAATGCTCTCAACTATGTCTTTGATAGTTGCTTCAGGTGTTTGTTTCTCAAACTGGTAAAAATGATAAAGTGATACTGCATGTGCTGCATCCTCAGTCACTTTTACTTCTGGTTTTGTAGTGGGTTCATGAATGTGAACAGAAACTGGCAAATTGCAAACTGGATTTCCATTTCTGGTTCTAAAAGCAATGGACCCTTTATTCTAGGTGGTGGAGTAGGAAGAGAAGGTCTTAGGATGAACATCTTACTCCTTTAAGGTCATGGCTGTGTAAATACCCTGGACCAACTGGAGGCCCAGGCAGTTAGGATACTCAGCTTCATACTGTTGCTTTTTTTGTCACTGGTCTGTTTGTAATAAAATTTTGGAAAAGCACATTAATACATAATTTACATTAATGCATGATTTAACTACATTTTTTTATTTCTCTCAGAATGGGAGGTATTCCAGCGAAAAACCATAAAGGAGAAAAGCTGCTTCTATTTATGGGTATCATTGATATTCTCCAGTCTTACAGGTAAGCTGAATTTCAAGCTTTCCTTGAATAAGCCATCCTGAAATTACTTATAAATGTGGAAACTTTATAAAGCAGTTCTGATTTTGGTTTTGCATGTTTAGGTTAATGAAGAAGCTGGAACATTCATGGAAAGCTCTTGTTTATGATGGGGTAGGTAGATTTAATTATTTTTTTTAACTGCTGATATTTCAGCTAATGGAACTTTGACTTATATTGACCAGGAAAAAGCTAGCTCTGGTATATTTGTAGTCTAACATCACCACGTGGTTTGGGTTGTTGCTAAAATCTTCCCAATATATGCTCTGATTTTATTTCTTGAGCTTTCAAAAAACAACTATATTATCAGCTTGTCCTTATAACTTACACAAGACTGACCACATAGCAGGACATTGATGAATCTGTAACTGAAAAGTACACATCATGTGAAAAAACACATTTCAAATGTTTGAAAGATTTTGTGTAATATAGCTGTATAATTCATAATTTCATAAATTAAATACCTAAAAAAAGTTCTTGAGTAATTAACCTTTAAAAGGGAAAAGAAAATTATGATTCACTAGCTTTGAGTAGGCTTGAAATGTATAATACAGTTCACCTGAGGTGTCCAGCTTCTTTCTTGACACTTTATTTGTGATTTACTTATGGAAAATGTGACTGAGACCTTTTTCAATCTCATAGGACACTGTTTCAGTTCACCGACCAGGTTTTTACGCAGACAGATTTTTAAAGTTTATGAGTACAAGAGTTTTCAAGAAAGTCCAAGGTAAGAAAGTAGTGCTTCTACTCTTCTAGACATTTTTATAATCATTACTATATAACACTCCTGCCTTGGCAATAAAACAAGCCCTTCTTCAACATCATGTAGCTCTTTCATAGCTTCAGTAAAGTAACTAAACTTCTGGCAACTGGAATTATACTCTAATGGTAAAATTACAATTATTTGCCATGTATTTTTTGCCACATCTGGGGCGTCTGAAGATAAGAGGTTCCTCTATATTAACAGTGATATAAAGATAAATTTTATTATCTAATGACATGTCCAGTCCTGTACCTGGTATTTGTAGGAATACCACCATTGATTTTAATTTATTTAATTTACAAAAGTAACGATTGTTTGCATGTCACTGCCAGCATGTTGGAAAAATTAAGTATTCTTCCTTTTGATATCGATTTTTTTCTGTGCTTTATCAAGGAAAAGAATCTGAAGTTGGATATTAATAAATTCTTCTGTCTTTATCACTGTCAACAATTTCTAGTTTTCTCC
The DNA here is from genome assembly GCA_013400415.1 of Scytalopus superciliaris. Taxonomy (NCBI): domain Eukaryota; kingdom Metazoa; phylum Chordata; class Aves; order Passeriformes; family Rhinocryptidae; genus Scytalopus; species Scytalopus superciliaris. The sequence continues at coordinate 11,385 of VXBX01009608.1, read as the reverse complement.
TCCATTTCTCCTTCCTTAATCTTTTAATTAATTCCCAAGGGCAAGATACATATGAGTAATGTACTTATGGGGTGAAATGGGTTGATGTTAGCTGGATAACAGGTGACCACCCAACCACCATATCACTCCCCCTCCTCAACTGGCCAGGGGACAAAATTGCAACAAAAGGCTCATGGGTCCAAATAAGGAAGGGAGTTGCCCAGTTACTGTCAGGACAAAACTGACTCAGCTCAAGGAAGTTAATTTATTAGAAATCAACTCAGAGTAGAGTAATAAGAAATGAAACCAAATCTTTAAGACTACTTCCCCCCACCCCTCACTTCTTCTCAGGTTCAATTTGACTCCAGAATTCTTTACTTCCTCCCCCTAAGTGGCACCAGTTCACAGGGAATGGGGGTTGTGATCAGTTCATCACACACGTTCTTGCTGCTCCTTCCCCCTCACACTCTGAGCTCCTCACGCTCTCCCTGACATGGGAGACAATCCTGCCCAAACTTTGACAATATGAGTCCTTCCACAGCTGTAGTTCTTCATGCACTGCTCCAGCCTGGGTCCCACATGGCTTCACAAGTCCTGCCACCAAGTATGTTCCAGTGTGGCCTCCTTTCTCCTCATGACCACAGCATGAGGCTCCTCTCCATGGGGTCACAGCCTCCTTCAGGCATCCACCTGCACCGGTGTGGGGTCTTCCATGGGCTACAGGTGGATCTTTGCTCCATGATGGACCTCCATGGGCTGCAGGGGGACAGTCTACCTCACCGCTGTCTTCACCACAGGCTGCAGGGGAGTCTCTGCTCCAGTGTCTGGAATACCCCCTTCCCCTCCTTCTGCACTGACCGAGGTGTTTCTCTCACCTGTCATCCTCACTTCTTTCCTTCAGTTGCAGTTGTACACACATACCCTACATCTTAAATACACTATCCCAGAAATGCTACAACTCTCACCAATGGGCTCAGCTTTGGCCAGTGGCAGGTCCTTCTTGGAACCAGCTGGCATTTGCTTTATCAGATAAGCCACCCCTTATCAGGGAACCTTCTGGCAGCTTCTCACATAAGCCACCCCTCCAGCCCCCTGCCCCTGCTACAGAAACCTTGCCATTTAAAACCAGTACACATGGGAGAGGCAAAAAAAAAAAAAAAGGCAAAGAGAAACTCACCATCATTACACAGGGATATTGCTATCAATAGTTGTTCAAAGGCTTAAGTCTTGTAGCAATAAGTTAACTATTGATTGTCACCCCTCCTAAACAAAATTAATTGATTTCTATAAATGAAAGTAGACCCTGAAACTGTAGATGCTTTTTAGGCATGGGGGATGGAGGAAAAACCAATCCTATGTAGGTGAGTTCTTCTTGTATGTTGTGTTGTAACCCCAATGGGCAGCTGAGCAGAAAATCATTCATCCTGATGCGATGGGGGAGAGAATTAGAAGGGTAAAAGTGAGAAAACTCTTGTGTTGAGATAGGAACGGTTTAATAGGGAAAGCAAAAGCTATGTGTGAAAACAAATCAAATTCAGGAATTCATCCCCTCACAGGCAGTCAGGTGTTCAGGCATTTCCAGGAAAGCCAGGCTCCACCACATGTAACAGTGATTTGGGAAGAAAAATGCCACAATCATGAATATTTACCCCTTGCTCCTGTTTATCCCATCTTGTATCACTCAGCCTGATGCCATATGGTCTGGATTATTCCTGTGGTCAGCTGGGGCCAGCTGTTGCAGCTGTGGTCCCTTACAACTTCTCATGCACATCCATTTCTTTGCTGGCAAGGCAGTCTAAGATACAAGCACTACTCAGCAATAATTAAAATCTTCATATGCTACTAATACTGTTTTTGTCACAAATCCAAGACACAGCACCACAGAGCTATACTGTGAAGAAAATTAATTCTGTCCCATCCAAAACCGGTTCACTGTAGCTTTCTAAGAGCCCAAGCACTGCCTACTATGTAGGCATATGAAGTTACAGTTCAGCAAAAAATACTGGTGAAACAGTTATCATATTTTGTTTCTGGATTTCAAACTGAAAAGAACAAATGAATATTGTCTTAGCCCCATGCAGTGAACAGTAGGGATATTTGATCATAATCAGGATACAACTACGAACCAAAACAACAGCATTTCCAAGCACTAAGGAACAGATTTCTTTTCAAACTTGCTGCATTTAGTCTGACTTGGATAATTAACAGGGGAAAATTACCTATCATTCAAGAATACATATTTTGAACATGTTCAAATCTACCTTGAATTGTAGTTCCTCTGGGTGTGATAAGTGTATTCATGCTGCACAAAAATAAATAAATGATTAAAAATTAAAACCTCCCCAAAGTTTAGCCTCACCTTGAAATAGGCTTCTTCCATCAAACATTCAGACTGTACTGGCCTTTGTTGTTTTGCCTGTTTCCTAAAGATAGTACCACTTTTCTAAAGATTGATTGAGCTTGTGAAACTCTGACCCTGTCCATGAAACTCAGTGTTAGAGACATGGCAGATTAGAACAGCAGACATGATTATATCTCAAAGTGCAAGAAAGAAGAGGGAGAACTGATAGTGCAGCAAGAAAGCAGAGGTGTACAAGATAAATATTTTGTGAAATACTAAATAAGATGATAGACAGATGAAAGGGGAGAACTGACTGTAGCTGTACTAAAAAAAAATAATATTTTAAGTAGACTGAAGGAATCTTTACAAGAAACAGAGAGAATCCAAATTAACTCCAAGTAGTGATTCCCTATGTCCATGATTTGTTATGACAGCTTTTCAGGAAAATAAGTCTTTTAAAATATTAATGAATTGATGGACAATTGCTCTATGTGTTGATCATGCTCCTGAAAGAAAATTTGATCTGGAGCATTGCAAGGATGGTGATGAGGGACAAAAGATGCCCTGACAACCTTGAGAAGTAGATCCCTGGAAACCCCAAGAGGTTCAACAAAGCCAGTTGCAAGGTGCTGCACCTGGGTTTGGGCAATCCCTGGTATCAGTACAGGCTGGGGGATGAACTGATTGAGGGCAGCCCTGCCAAGAAGGACTTGGTGTTGCTGGTGGAGGAGAGGCTGGACATGACCTGGCAATGTGCATTTCCAGTCCAGAAAGCAAATTGTGTTCTGGGCTGTGTCAAAAGCAGTGTGATGATCTGATCTGGTCAGACCCCCACCTGGAGTGCTGCATCCAGCTATGGGGTCCCCAGCACAGGAAGGACATGGACCTGTTCAAGTAAGTCCAGAGGAAGCCACCAAGATGATTAGAGGGATGGAGCACCTCTCCTATAAAATGAAGCTAGGCAAGTTGTGTTGTTCATCCCGGAGAGGAGAAGACTCTGGGGAGACCTTATAACAGCCATCCAGTTTCTAAATGGGGCTTGCAAGAAGGCTGGAGAGGGATGTTTTACAAGTGCATGTAGTGGTAGGACAAGAGAGAATGGCATTAAGCTGACTGGGGGTAGANACTAACAGATTATTTTTTAAACCTGTGGAGGTGGTGCTGAAATTACATCTCTTTTTGTTTCTTCCTAGAAAGAGAAGGGCTGTTTCTGCTTACCCTCTAGGAAAGAGTGTTTTCTGACTTAAGTTTTTTTATGCAGCAGAGTTCTTGACAAATAAATATAAACTGTTGGGCTAGAACTATCTAGTTTATATATAGTTTTGCATAGAGGAATTTGTATTTTAAANATGTTTTACAAGTGCATGTAGTGGTAGGACAAGAGAGAATGGCATTAAGCTGACTGGGGGTAGATTTAGATTAGATATTCAGAAGAAATTCTTTGCAGTGAGGGTGATGAGGCACTGGATCGAGTTGCCCAAACTGAGGATGCTCTATCCCTGCAATTGTTCAAGGGCAAGTTGGATAGGGCCCTGGGCAACCTAGTCTAGAGGAAGGTGTCCCCGCCTGTGTCAGTGGAGTTGGAACTAGATGATCTTTAAGATTCCTTCCAATACAAGTGAGTGACAACTGTGGACATGTGCTCAGGGTATGTGCAGTAGGAAAGGCTGTAGGGAAGACTTAAAAATATACTGGAAAGGCAAAGATGGGTGTTTGAGGTTTGATATGGTCCAGGCTGTTCTTTGGGGAAAAGCTGTTCTGTTTATGTGAGCACTGAGGTTTTTTTCAACAATTACCACAAGTGGTATAAAATCCTACAGTAAAACATAAAGATCAACTGTTTTAAATACTGTGCATACATACTAACTTACTGCTTTANCACTTGGATCAAATACTACAGGAGGAGTATTGAGCATATCATATTGTGCTAAGCTGACAGAAGGTGTTTTGCAAGTATTCTGACCAGTATTGTGCTGGTCTCTTAAGGTTTTCAGTAGTCATGTGGAGTGAGAAACAAGTCTATGAGGATAGAGGGAGAACCACAAAAAAATGCTAAAACTAAATGAGATCTAAGGGAAACAAGAATGACTACAAATACTAGCATGAATTAATGATTTAAGGATTAAATGTTAAATCCTTCAGAAAAGATTTATTAATATGAGAATAAAAGAATCTGATGTTATATGACAAAATATGAAGCAAAATTCAGCTCAAATAAGGAAGGAGCCCCCTGAGACTCAGTTCTTTTTGAATCATAGAATAATTTTGGTAAGACCTCTGTTGTCTGAGACAATACTCAAAGCAAATCCTCTGCACTGTTAAAGAGTAAGGAGTATCTACTCCTTTCTACCTGATACTTCTGTTTGACAAAATAAATTCCATATATGTTTCCTCAACATTTGAGGCTTTTTTTCCCCAGTTCTTTCTAATTTGTTTCAGCATAAGACACAATCTGTTCTGTGTTTGAAAGCTAAAATGTGGAATTAAAGGATATCATGCCTAATTTTCTTTCTTAATTCATGTCTCATTTTTCCAGGCTATTAACCTGTCTTCATATCCCACTCTTATTGATCTAGTCTGCACACAGAGCTATTATTCTACTTTTGTACAAATTAGTGGTTCAAATGCAAAGTCATTCCTTTATAAAATAAAGAATAAGGACTGTTCCTGCCTTCAGGAACATTATTTCTAAAATTTGAGTTCAGACATTTCAGTGTAAACTGTTCTGAATCTGTGCTTTTTTTCCCTTGCTACACAGAACAACCCTGCATAAGTAACAATAAAAATTTAATTAGTAGATTCAGCCTTGGGCAGAGCTCAACAGCTCTCTGCAATGTTCTTTTTTAACAATATCTTGGAACTGTGCATCTAATTTTCCCTTCAGTCTTTAGGCAAGTGGCCTTGGTACTTTTTATTTTAACTTTGTAGTAAAGCACAGTATGAAGTATTACCATGCATCTGAAGTAACCTTGCAGCCAACGCATGGAGGTCAGCAGCCAAGAGATGAAAAACACTAAATGAATTGGCTGGCATAGTTCTGGAGAAGAACTCCAAGTGGGAGTCATGGTTCAAGTAGCAGTGGCAATGGTCAGTTCCTAGAGTTTCACTCAAAATGCTACTGTAAGTAGGCAGACACTGGCACAGAGCCTAAACAAGACGCCCATACCTGAGTGTACAGGACATCATCTACATTTTGAAAATGTCTGAAAGTGTTGAAAGTGTCTGAGGTGGAAATTTTTCAATCTCATTATATAGCAGTAGTTCACAGCTCTCAGAATACTCCAAATGTCTTTTCAGTTTTCCTGTCTTCCTTTTTTTCTGTATCAGTCTGTCTCTGATTACATGGGTTGATACTCCATAAGTTTTTTAACTTAGTGATGTCAGTGACTTCACTTTTATTTTCCTATAAAAAGAAGTAAGAAACCCCAGAAAATTATAAAAGGGATGACGTGACAATGCCTTTTGCTCTAATTTTAATATAATGCTAAATGGGTTTTTATCTGGACATGTTCTTCATCTGTATTCAGAAACTAGTTTTTGTAGATGGCTTACTTTTCTACTTGGTGTTGAAAATATGCAGGCAGATAAGGTGACATCACTCAACACGTATGTTCATTTGGTAATGCAGCTTTAAAGTCTTCACCTTCAAAGAAATGGTGTAATTCCATCACAGCCCTAAAGGCAGCATCACAAGAAGTAGTGTGTGCAGTTTACCAGGAGTGGAAGGATGAAAAGCATGGCATTCTTACTGAAGGACAAAGCTATGCCAGCCTTGACGAAGAAGGTACCGTCTTTCAAATCAACAGCTTTAACAATGTTTTTTAAGGAATTCTGTACAAAGTCTAGAAACCCTATACTAGAAAGCTCCCAATCTGGCTGATCTTTCAAAACTTAAGAGTCAGGTTATTCTTATGGAGAGCCTAGTTAGTCATATTTGGCAGTATGGACCTTCAGGAACCAGAGGAAGTCAGAATCAAAGTTTGTAACATGATGTTAAACTTTAGGATTTCAGGACATCATAAAAAAGTTTATCTAGCACAAGTAGTGAATTAAGGCCAGAACCAATGCTATCCCTTTCACTGACCTGTAAATAAACATCTTGCATAAAGTACTTTGAAACTAGTTCATTGTTCCTAGAGTCTTTTTGAAGAGATACCGAGTTTGCCCCCTTCAGGACTTGCCTGCAGCCAGGCTGAAAGCAGAATCTCTGGCCTAATACTATCTGATAAATGAGCCCTGGTAGCAGGAGAACAGTCCCGGAATTTAGAAGACTTCATTAGATACTTACACCTCTGATATCTGACCTTGGAGTTGCCCTGTATTCTGTTGAGTGTACTGGTTAGCAGCTGAAATTCAGCCTGTATCACAGAAGAGTGTGGGAATGAGTGCATAAATATTACTGTGTCCTGAATTCAAACACAGAAGCTGGTGAGAGCACTGTGAGACTCCATATACTTGCCTCAGGGTTCTTGGATTCAAATTGAAATGAAATTTTTAACATTGCTCTTTATTTCTGTGTATGCAGTACTAGGTTCACACCACCGTCCGGATCTAGTGCCAAGCACTCCATCTCTGTTTGAAGCTGCTTCCTTGGCAACCACAATTTCTTCTTCTTCCTTGAATGCAGATGAGCATTATCAACGTGATCGACCTATGCTCAGCAGGTAAAGGCTCTATATGTGGTAGAGGATTCCCCAGTGTTTTGCTAAAATTCTGACAATGTGTTCAATGGAGGGAGGTCTGTGGAAAAAAGAACGGGCAAATGTCTCTGTAGCCCTTCCTTGCACCTCTCCAGTGAAGCAGGAGGGCCATAAGCCTGTAGGATTTATTATGTATTTGTTTGTTATTATACGTATTGTAATTGGAGGATAACAAAAGAGAAAGCATAACTCAGCAAAAAACGTTATATGAATTTTTTGTCATGTTCCAAAGCTAAACAGGATTATTAAAAACTTTCTTAGGCCTTAGTCTGAACCACAAACCAAACTACAGTAAAGTCAGGGTAGGAAGCGCTTCTTGTAAGTTGGTTGCAGCCTAACACAGCTTCAGAAAATGGTGATATGCTAGGAAAAAGGACCTTCTTTCAAGTTGTTCTTTATTCTGAATGTACAGTGCTGAATGGTCTGCTCTACATTTTTCCATAACAACCATTTTTGGAAGTGAATTTCTAAGAAACTTAATCCATGTGTGTGATTAGGGCCTGTCTGATTTTAATCCAGGAAAGAAAAACCAGGAAAGTCTCAAGAAAAGTTGTGCAGATGCTTGTGAGCTAGCTTGAATGTGATATCTGTTTGAATATACTCCAGCCATGACTGTCCAATACCATGCTTAAGCCAGTAAGTCTTGCTAGGAGATTGTCTCTGCATGTGCCTGTATGTCCCCTGTGCACCTGAAATGTGCTGTGTTTTGTCAACTTGCCCACCTGTGGATCTTTTCATTGTATGTCGTATCACAGAACAGCCATTTCTTTGCCTATTTTCAGCAAGAAGGTTAGCCACTGTGAACTCAAATATCTTGATTCTTTTTTTTTTTTTAATAGTTTGGAATCCTGAATTATTTAGGAAGTTTGATAAACTTACTCATGTGCCAAGATGTAGTTCTTTACCTTAGACTGCTTATTGTCCAAAAAGATCAAGCAATTTTGAGGCAGTAGGATTTTACCTCCTATTAAATGTTTACCAACTACATTTTCATAAAAAGTAAAATTACTTACACCACTACTTAATGAAAATGATATTTACAGCTTCTACTTTCATTAAGTTGAAATAAAGCTCACTGATGTGGCATTTTCCTTACGGCTGATAGTTTGCCATAAAATTTTGGAAGGAGATATGGGCTAGGGGTGTAACAAAGATGACATTTTAATTATAGAACCAAAATGCCTATACACAAACTTTAGGAAATAAAACTATTAATGAATAAGCATTAGAAGAAATAGAGCTCATTCAGTTCAACTTCTGTCAAAAGTTAGCTATAGGACTTAAATATACCATGATTTTTTACCAAGTTTTTTCTTTGATAGAAATAAAATTATGGAAAACTCGGGTTATTTGCTTTAAGCATCAACTAAAACTACTGAGCTGCTTTGTATTAGCATCAGTCAGGAAAACAGAACTGTGGAGTTGTTTGAATAAAGAGTTCAGATAAACTGCAAATAAAACATTTCAAATATTCTTTATTCTCAATAAATTAACTCTGGAGAAAAGCTATGAATAAGTCCTTGATATTTTTCTGTAAAGATACTCCAAAATAATTCTAAAATAAGTGAGGTTTTTAGCAAGTCAACGTTAGATCTGCCATGGGAGTTTAACAAGTGACATCTTTGCTGGTCTAGATGTGCCCTCTTCAGCTAGGGCTTGGTCACAGTTCTTTCTCCTCATCAAGCAGTGGTGCATGCCTCAGTTTGTACAATTCATGAGGATTAGCTTCCCTGTCATAGCTAGTGGCTTTCTTTTAGGAGTTAAGAAAGCTGCTAAGCAGGCTGAGTATTGAACTAATTTTCACAAAATGATTCTGGGCACTTGCAGTTTTGTACCCATGCCTGCTTTCTGCACCAGTGCAGAGAGGCCCTTCCTTTTTCTGTGCACTAAATAATATACCCATCTGAAGTTTTATTTATGTTTGTATGGTTCACTGGAGGAACTTCAGTCCTCCCATAAGAAATGCTGTTAGGGAAATAAAAACACCAAAATCCCCATGCTACAATGATGCATTCAATTGTAGCTATGTGAAGTATTTCTTGCTGGGGTTCTGCCATTGAATACTGGAAAATTGTGTGATGCAGGACTCAAAAGTTTTGTCCAATAAACAGAAAGTTTGAAGTGGTCTTTGAAACAAAGTCTGAATTAAAGATTTGTTTATGAATGTGAGCTTTCAATCTTTAAATATGTAATTGACTATGACATTTTGCTTTGTTATTTAAGAGAATTACAGTTTGGCAACTGCTTCATGAGGCTTTTTCCTTGTCCTTCAAAGTGACCTAGCACAAAGTAGAGAGTACACGAATTTGCTTACAACTTGTCAGAAGTTTCTGGTTTAGGGTAATAAGGGTAGATAATCCTACAGGCATAGTAATAAAGTGATATTTGTACAGCTCCTAGACCCCTATTAATGCTAACGAGTAGTGTGTGCCCATACCAGTTAGAAGACATGCTGTCATTTGCCTCTTTGAAAAGAGAGCAGTAATGCTTTTGGATACATTGAGGTACACACTGTATTTTTATTTTCAGAATTACCCTCTGTTTCTACCACCCATGAATGTAATCATTGCCGAAGGAGAGAAAAATGGCCCTTAACATAAGAAAGGAGATCAGCACCGTCTCTTCTTGGGGGTGCACAACACTCGTGGCAGAAAGCAAAGAACTGCTGCTGCTAAGGAGGTTGAGCAGAGGTGACTTGCTGAGCCAGAGTCAGCTCCTGAGGCTCTTGTGAGGAGTGTTTTTGTATATCTGGCTTGGTATAGATTANATGTTACTCAGAAAATGTAGGCTTTCATGTTTGTCAGAAGACATCTGGTTTCTGTTCCATGAAGCTGTTTCTCAGTCAAGTGGTTCTGTCATAAACAATATCAAGTATTCAAGTATTAAGAGAACAGAATTGACCATTTTTTTGCTTCTATTAAAATTTTCAGTGATTTTCCACTCCTCAAACAGGTTTATATTTGGTTCAGAGACATTTTAGTACCTAAAAAGTCTGTTTTCCACTAGAAAATTTAGCTTTTGGCCAAAAAATGCTTCTTTGAAAGGGTTTATTGTTTTTATCTTAGGAAATGTAATACCTATTATTATATTAGGGGTTATTTTTATAGAGGAAGTGACAACATATTTTTTTTTCCCTTTCCAGAAAAGGTTTTCCTAATAAATACTGATGAATTAAATGAGATGACAAATCTGAATGTCCTAAGCAGTATAATGCTTGTCTCACTTGAGATCACTTTTAGGATTGTAGAGAGTTGAAGGAGATTAATGGCTTTACAGGTGCACCTGGAAATGTTTGAACTTGTTTTATATTTTTTTTAAATGTTTTAAACCATAAATGTTTTCAAACTCAAGTTTTAAATATTTCAAGAATGTAGAAAATCTACTTCCAATTTTTTTTTTTCAGGAGTCTCATGGCTTCCAGTCTGAAACGCAGACAAAATCCCATGATGCATAAAGGGGTACTTCACCCCTCTGTATTTAGAGCAATGCCAAGATACTGTGTGTTATATAAGGAGGACTGCTGAAATCCTCTCATACATTTGACCCTAAAAAGTAATCCATAGGAAATCTAATTCTTGTTTCTCTTTTTGCAATACGTACATTCTTTCCGTAACATGTATATGNGTATTTTTATTTTCAGAATTACCCTCTGTTTCTACCACCCATGAATGTAATCATTGCCCAAGGAGAGAAAAATGGCCCTTAACATAAGAAAGGAGATCAGCACCGTCTCTTCTTGGGGGTGCACAACACTCGTGGCAGAAAGCAAAGAACTGCTGCTGCTAAGGAGGTTGAGCAGAGGTGACTTGCTGAGCCAGAGTCAGCTCCTGAGGCTCTTGTGAGGAGTGTTTTTGTATATCTGGCTTGGTATAGATTAGAACTAACATAACTAACTGGTAGATAATGCTGAGCAGCATTTAGGGTCTTGTGATCAAGGTGAAAAAGAGACACTGAGCAGCAGTCAAAAATATAGAGCATATTAGGAGTGTTTCTCCAGGCTGCAAGCTGGTTATTTTTCACGAAGTTATTCCTCAGTCTTTGAATAGTTAGAGGACACTTGAGGTGCTATCCAGGCAGTATGAAGAGGAATTGGTAACAATATGACTGAAAGAGTAGTGGGGAAGGGAAAACGGCTGTGTTTTTCAGCCCAAAATGAACTTGATCTAAAAATGGGAAGGAAAAGGGAAAAAAAGGAGAAACATGACACATGTTACTCAGAAAATGTAGGCTTTCATGTTTGTCAGAAGACATCTGGTTTCTGTTCCATGAAGCTGTTTCTCAGTCAAGTGGTTCTGTCATAAACAATATCAAGTATTCAAGTATTAAGAGAACAGAATTGACCATTTTTTTGCTTCTATTAAAATT
>VXBX01009605.1:1272188-1284860 GCA_013400415.1 Scytalopus superciliaris | reverse complement strand
TAACAAGCACTTTCATTTGTCCAGTTTGAATTTTTATTCATCAGTATTGAATATCATGACAATACTCAAGATATTACGTTAATGCAATCTGGTCTCCGAGTGCTTGACAATAATTTTTAAATGAATGATCTCCTGTCATCAGTAAATCTAACCATCATCTTGCCTATCAAGGCATTTAATTACGTATTTTTACTAAATCTGGCAGTCAGAGACAACCCCATGAACAAGATTATAATGAAAAAGAAATAAATTAAAACAATATTCATAGGAAATAAAACTTCTGATTTTACATGAGCTGCACTATCTATTCTGGTGGATGATGACTTAAACCAGAAGATAAATATCTTGGATGTTGTTGGGTTTTTTTTCTCTAGATTTAAAACCCTGTGCACCGAAATCAATCTCGGTGCACAGTTCTTTCTTTATGCTTGTCCTGACATGGAAAAAAATATTCAAAATCTGTTTTGGTTTAACTAGAAGTGAAAACATACATATATTACATCATTAAAATACTTACTCAAGAATTATATGCTCTGAAGCAGCACTGCAAAATCATCTTACAATGCAACTTTAAAGCCTCTATCTTGTACTGTAACTACTGAGAAATTCCACCTCATTGATTTTCATCAATAACTCTGCCATAGTGTATAAAGAAAAATTTTGAGCTCCTTTTGTCCTGTGTAATTCTTCCCACTTAGTGCAGCCCTGCCCTGGGCTGTTTCTTCCAGATCATCTTACAGTCCTGAACCCTGCGTTCCCTGTGTGCACCCACAATCACTGCAGTAGCAACAGCCCTCCCTTGGCTAATCGCACCTAAGTGGATGGACTTGGCTCTTTGCATGTCACAGTTTGAGGACCTTAGTTTGCCCAAGAAGCCAGGACCTGCTCTGTGAGTGAAACAGCATACAGATATCCTAGGTGCTTTGTCAGCTCTTTAGACGCCCCTTCTAAAGTGTTCCATTGGCTAGTACCGGTCCAAGGCATTTCATTGTAAATGGACTTGACAGCATAGAGGAATACTCAGGTTACTGTCTAAATCTGCTAATAAATGTTAAGTTATCAAATCTTTTAATTGCTGGAATTATTTCTGATAAACAACACCATTTTACAGATAGAGAACAAACAGCAGGCTTATTTAATGTCGTATTTTGTTTCACTGTTATAGCAAGATGCATTTCATTTACCTTTAATACCAGTGTTATTACTGGCTGAAAGAACATAGACACAATGCTTTGCTGCTAACATGTATTTTTTTTCTTTATGTCTTTCTATTATAATTCCCCTGTGGCTGGGACATCCATCCATTTACCAAAATCATTTTGTTTAATGATGATAGATAGATTTCTTATTTTCCTTTGGTCATTATTAAACAACCACCTTAATATTTTATAAAAGCTGTGAACACAACTTAATAGAAGCCCTCCATACTAAGATAATCAAAACCACTAATGAATATCATGAACTATTCATTGCTATCATTGTTACTTAGGTGAATATTCATTCACCAAATATGAAAACAAAATCTGCTTGTGTACTCAACATATGGAGATATTTGGATAAAGAGGGAGTAATTTCCCTTAGATTAAACTCGTAATGACCCAACAGAACTCTCCACAATAAAACTAACTGTGACATACCAGGAACTCAATTCACATCATTAAAAGGAGTTTCAGTTCTGGCTTCATCAGGAAGAAAACTGACTCATAATTAGTTTCACAAATCCTTACCCGAAGAGATTAAACTAGCAGCATGTTGATAGCATGCAGCATTTCCTTATATACTTCCCACACAGAGATACAACACCACAAATAATAACATCCAGTGAACCTCGATATTACAAATTCCTTCTGAAATCTGATGCTCTTACAGCACTGCTCTATGGTCAAACAGGCAGGAACACAGAGCTGCATGACTATGAGATGCTGCATTCACAATTGATGATAAATGTAGAAAACAGACCACATCTGGCTTCAGGTTTATGGGACTCTCCACAGATTGACCAGAGACAGCCACTGAAGGCAGAATGACTGTGACACTAATACAGACAGAAATGTGATTTTGGTAACTCTATTTGCATGATGGTTCTTTCTGTCTATGGTAAATGGAATGGATGTATCAGAGCACTGTGTAAGCATTGTCCAAAAAAACCCTCGCTGCTCCTTACACTGAATACTATCAAGAACAACCACAAAAAGACTGAAAAACAAAAGAAAATTCCTCCTTCCTCAAACTACTGGAAAATCTGTACAGCTGACCACAACTCCCTGACACAACCCAACTCACCTGTCAGAGTCTACATCGTGACACAATCAAGGCAATAATGGTTATCACTTGACTATATGTCTAAAATCTTCTTTAAAAAAAAAAAAAAAAATTATTTCAGAAGGACAGACACCATGCCTGGTAATGGCAGAAGCTTTTCTGTCAAGAGTTGGCACATTGAAGCAAATGCTTCAATATATTAATTAACGCTTTTTGAAAATCTTAAAATTTTTCCAATTCAATTTATTTTAGCAGTATCAACTCCACACAATTAAGTTAGTTCCATTAGCATAAGCAAAGCAGAAACTATGTGAAGTCTTTCTTGGCATAAATCTATTGATTTATATACATGGAATCACACACAGAGATGGATCTATGCCATGTATGGGTGTCTTAGGTTGCTCAAAGAATCACCAGCAAAAGCATCAGCAAAAGCAGGTTAAATACTAAAGTGAAAGTGCAATAAAGCTCATAGATAAGATTCACTCCACTACTTACTAGATCAGGTTAAAGCACACAGAGAAAAATTGGACTATCATCTAAGATCAAGCAAAAATTACCTCTGTGGATGCTGGGATTGAAAAAAGCATAAGGATAAAAATGAATGAGGGAGACCCTTCCACTTAGTCACAAGGTTTAGAGTGGACCTGCTTGCCAAACTTAACCCTACAGCTGACGAATGGTTTAGGCCTAAAGATTTTAACCACACTTAAACTTAGCAGCACTTAAATGATAGCCTAATTTAAACAACAAGAGATTCTATAGCATTTACTATATGCACAATAGTAACTCATTTATAGAGCTACCTTATGAATCTAACTTACTTAAGAATCTAACAGAGAAACATTCACAGCACATTTGCTATGGCTTATTCGCACTTGCTCACACAAAGATCTAAAGGAGTAGGTACTATGTATACACCTGTGGAAAATTCCCCTCTAATTCACTGAGTACTCACATCAGATGCCTTTGTGTCTTCTCTACAGGCAAACAGTTGAGCCTCGAGGAGTGGGAGTACTGACCCATGCTCCATCGGTGGTGTTTGGCAGTGGTTGTCCCAGTACAGCAAACCTGACAGTTCTCTGGTTCTGAGGGGTGTCCCAGGAGAGCTCAAAGGATACTTAGGACAGCTGCTTAAAGCATCACAAGAGAGTTGCCTTTAGACAGCAATTTTCCATCCTGGCCACAGTTTGGGTCAGTAACTTTCTTTGAAAGTTCAATAACAAAAATGTTGTTCCACTTGGGCTGTTATTCAGGCAAGAAAAATAACTTTCCAAGGTTGTTCATTAAAAAACAGTGTTTGTTAGACAGCACTAGTTCCTGGGAGCAGAGTTTCTAGTAAATTCAACAGGAACTTAGTCCAGGTACTGTTTGTCAAGACTGAGGGCTAACAAGCATTTCTAAGATGACAGTGCAGCTCAAGGATGCACCACCACAATCTGGCACTGGGTCTTTTTCCACTATTCCCTGAGGTAATTTATATATTCCATCCAAATAACGTATGAAATACTTCTGCTACAATACTCTTCCACATTTATCTGTTTCTACACAATGGTTTTTTTCTATTCCAGATGAAAAGTTTTCCCCTTAAATATATTTAGCAAGCATTTGTTTTATTTTAAAAACATGTACTTCAAGATGTCAAGAATGTGTTCAGCTATGTTCTGTACTACCTCTGGCCTTCAGGCAGTTAGGATGTTTCAAGGTGCTTGTCCTGGTCTTTCTCTTCACATCTTCTGTCTTGACCAGAAGGAAGTAAAGTTCTGGCACTTGGCAGTGCACACTACTCTTCGTATGTATAGGCAACAGGTAAGAGGCAACGTGAAGCCTCCATATGCTGAGGAACTTACGGTCTTCTCAGATGCTATTTCCTGATCAAGAGCTTTCACATTGTCCCTTTTCAGTGCTAGGTCTATATAACACCATGTGAACCTCTTTTCCTGCTACCAATTACTTTTCCACAGTGCCTCATGCTCAAGTTCTAAAAGCACTTAGCAGTAGTACTACACACCACTACTCTTCACCCCACCACAACTTTATACTCAGGTGTTACCTCCACTAGAGCCAGTTATTCACAATTGTTTCTGATAATAACTGTGCCCCACAAAGTCCTATTGCAGACACATGGCACAAATGTGAATTGTGATCTCTATTACTGCCACTTCCCCTGAGGGGTTAAAATGTTTAAAATCGGTTGAGCTGCTTGATGAGAGCAACATTTCCCTACTCTATGGCACTGATACAGGCGGATTCCCAAGCTACCTGCCACCTCTTTCTTCTCAATGCACCTTTTGCTTCTCTGTTATCTTTCTGTAATTGTGTGTGCCTGTTGCAGGTTACAGTCAATACAGCGAGGCTTTATGCAGGGATGTTGTAGGACTGGAATGTACTTCCTGAGACCCTTGTCAGGTCAAAAGGTTGAACCTGCACCTCTTTCGGACTGCTTCCAAATCCTTGTCTTTGCACAACTTTAGCCCAAGTGCAAGCAATACTTCCATATTGCACCAAGCATATGGATCCTCTATTTTCTTGTCAGCAGCTCAGACATTGCTCTTAGATGCCTGCATAGACACCTCTTGTTCCAGTGAGCGAGAATCTTATACATCACAGAGTTCAGCTCAGACAGCGATGAGCAAAATGGAAAGGCAGACACACATCCTTACGGAGAGAAGAAAACTTCTTGTGACTCCCCTATTTTACCATGTCATACTCATAATTAGGATCTGTTTTTAATGTACAGATCTTCAGGTTTTTCTCAGCTACTATCAAATCAAATCAAATTCAGATGTAGGTAGTTGTCAACCATCACATGTATAGAGTAAGACAAGAGAAAAGTTGCAATCTACTTAATTACTGTATCCAGGAGCAGAACTGGAAGGTCTTGCTACCTGAATCCCAGCTATGGCTAACTGATCATAGTCCCTGTTCTCGGAAGCAGTTTCTGCCCTTTTCTCAAGTTTCCAAAATGGCAGTATCTGTGAGTCAGGGTGTTTAAGAAACTTGATTTCTATGCCTTCATAATGATGAATCCTGTTTCTCGACACTGGACAACGTGGTCTGTCCCCCACCACAAACATAAAGGCAACCTCATCATATGCAAGACCAACAGGAGAAAGATTTAATTTCTGAGGCAGCCTGCACATCAAACTGATTAAGGATCAAGCTCAAAGGCAAGTTACTCATCAAGGTGGTTCAAAACAGGTAACTTTCAATGATGGGTGACAGAGAGCTTTGTCTTATCTTACTTGCTTCCTTTGCCAGCTATGACCTACTTCTCCCCTCAGGGTACACAGAGACTCATTTACAAACTCAATGAATGCCAAATCAGTGCAATTACACTTCCCTTAATGCTGACATCATCGCACATCTGTTCTTTCATTCACTTACACTAGCATTTTTATTATCACGGAATCCAGAAGACATGGTATAACTGGCATAGCAAGATGCCTACTGCTGCAGAAATGAGGGTTAGGAAAGTTCTGTTTCTGTGTAATATCAGTACCTTAGCTATTTCATCCTCACACAAAGCAGGATGAAGTGTTAGGTAAAGGAACCAACAGAAAAAAAGAAAAAAGAAAAAAAAAGGAAGGAAACAGATGTAGTGCTTTACTTTTCTACCTCCTACATTCCCTTCATAAATATCAGGATCTAATTACTGTACACTTTTTCATATGAAAATTTGTATGACACAAGCACCCAAAAAATAGTAAGATTTAAAGAGTTAAGTTTATTCACAATCATTATACAAATTAAGTCCCAACCCAGAAAGTACTGCATTACTGAAGTGATTAATGCTTAAATTTAGTAACTAAGCATAGTTTCTGTCTCTCAAAAAAAACCCCAAAAACAAACGAACAAAAAAACAAACCAGGAAAGCAGTTATCAAGTGTCATCAAAAGAGGGAAGAGATTTTGTGTGTTGAGAGTTATAGCTGTTTGTACTACTTTAGACTGATGGATACATTTTATAATCTGTCCAAAGCTTGTCTATACATACACATCTCCATGCACACAATAACATATCACCTCTACAAAAAGGACGATAATACTACAATGCAAAGTTTTAACAATTTTTAATAAAAAATACATCCTTGAAATTATTTAATTGCAACTACATAACTTAACACTGTTGAAAGACAGTGCATTCCAGATTAAGATAAATATTAAAATCAATGTTAAGATTTCAAAAGTTTTTTAAAGAAATGGTATTAAAAGATTTATGATATACATAATTCTTTAGGCTGTGTAATGAGACGGTGGAGCAGAACAGCTTAATGAAACCATTACCCACAAGTGAGTTGATATTTATGGAAGAGATAATTGTTTTAGAATTATTAAAGGCCTTCATCTGACAAACATTTGCACATGTGACTTCAGTGGAACCATTCCTGACACTAAAGTTTCGTATCTGGATAAGTATTTGCAGGACTGGAGCCAAATCATACAATTGGACCCAACTAAGAGCACATTTGCTACCAATAAAATCCTAGTTTGCAAGTGGCTGATTATTATAATTATCACTGTTGGACACTTCAGATTAATTATGTTTTTGCAGCAATGTCCAGTCATGAAAATATAGCTTATCCTTTCAGGGACTGACCTTAGTGAGGGGGCCACAGCCCCAAAACCCTAAAGCCCTTAGCTAAAAATTCGTAAAACATAGTAAAATAATAAAATTGGAAGGTGATACAAAAGTACTGTCTGTGCAAAGGTCTCCTAAAATTGTGCCAGTTCCTGGGGACTTGCACTGTGATCCCATTTGATTCCTGCTTAGAGTCCCAGGTATTGCTGGTACCTAATATAATACAATATAAGCTCCTCTAAGTGGCAAAGACAATCCAAGATGATATTTCTACTTGTGTGCTGCTGCTTTACTACTCATTCTAAGGTCTCTAATTAAAACATTAGAAGGGGTTGTCCATAGTTTTTTAGAAAAAAAAGCACTAGGACTAAATCATGGGTACCATGAATTGCTGTCTTACAGTTAAAAGCTGTTCACTGTCTTAGTTTTGTACATTTTTCATCTAAACTTTGATTTCAAGAGATAAAAGAGAGTAACACTCCTTTAACAAGTGACAGCAACATCATTTCAGGCCCTACCCCTCCCCAACCACATATATTTCTTTTATAATTCTCCAGGCACTAAATTTCTCACATCTGATCAGGAAAATTGTACAGAAGTTTCTCAGGTCTTCTCAGCAAACAGTACAGAGCATGTAGCATAAGGATTTACCACATGAACTGCTAAATCTCTGAGGAGTAAGCATGCTTTGATCACATCTTACTCTTTTTAAAGATGTTAGGATATTTTCTTCTAACTGAAGTCTAAAGCTGTTTTGGTATGTCAAAAACACCACATCATATTCTGCCCTTAATCAGTTTGGAGCCAAAGGAACCACGCCTTATTTACCATGATTTTCACTGGGAAAAGAATCAGATCTGCTGGACAGTTCAAGTAGGGAAGTCAGGGAAAATACCATAAAGTATATTAATCATGACCATTTAAACAGCCAACAGAGAATTAAGCAGTGCATGCAGATGAAATATTATCTTGGACAACAAAGAGAATAAAAGAAAGCAATCTGGACTATGGCAAATCTGGTAGCAACTTTAAGCATTTGAAAGACAAATGACATTGAAGAAAAGATTGGGTTAACAAGGGAGCACTTGAGGAAAGTCTAATCTCCACTGGCATGTTGACTGGGAGGGTCAGCCCAGTGCACGCGTTCTCAGCTGGAGTCAGGCTCCTTCTGCCCGGCCAATTGTCCTATGCATTTCAGATACCAACCAAATTGAAGGTGCCTTCACTCTGTCAGCACCTTATATTCTACCTGCTTCAAGACAGCTCCCTTTTCTGAGTCAATTTATGCAGCGTTTCCACAGAGTAGATGCTATAAGGGAGGAAGGTGGTGTGTCAGACCCTTCCCCCCCTCTCCCCCCGCCCCGTTTGGAGCTGTAAAAGGCTCTTTAGGAACATGTGTATAGAGTTATTTTTAGTACTGCATTCTCAAAAGCAAAGAGTGTTACCTGTAACACACTTTAATCCATTTTTTCCCTCAAAGAAACAATTTTTGATTCGACATACTGTTTTGAAATTTATAGCAAATCTCTTGAAAACTGGCCAATATGAACTTTGTATAGTTTGCTTCTTCTTCAGTTTTTGTTTACCTCTAATTTATCTATGTGTGCATTTTACCTGTATTGCACTACAGCCATGAGTAGAGAGGAAATGTTCTATTTCCACTTCAAAAGGGAGTTTTAGCACTAAATTCTAAATCCAGAACCTGGATTCAACATCATCTTCGACCAGGACAAGATTCAGATTAACTGCAACCACACAACAATCATTTAATTTAAGGCACAAAACTGGTTTATAAAGTTTGTAACTATGTAAAGCAGTACTTTCTATGAAAAGATGGGCATTTTATGAAATACTTAACTTTTGAATCTTGTGAAGGGATCTAGAAGATGTGAGATACTTTATAAATCTCATTTCTTCTTCAGAAGATACCTTGCTGTTTGATCTTTTAAAAAAAAAAAAAGTCATTCCCAAGATACCTTAGATGAAGACACAGAAGACTTGAGTTTGCGCTGTGAGATCAGAATAACCAAACTGGTGCAAATTTCCCCTACAGGGTTGGTCCTGATTTTGATACAGAAATTACTACCTTTCTTACTTCAGAAGCATTGTTAATTTCTGGGAATATACTCCTTAACCTTCAAAAAGTAAATAACCTTTTACCTAAGTTCTTTGTTTTTATGTTTAGTAGTCTTAAACATTTTCAGATATGTTAAAGTGTTTTGACTTTGCTCTAGGGACTATTTATCAACAAATACAATACTACGGCAATGTATGAAGCACAAGATTCAAAACTTACTTGAAGACTAATATATTAGGAATTTTATAATATGCACTGATTTCTTCTTCATAGGTTCTATTGTAGTAATATCAATGTTATGAAAGTTTTAAAAATTATTTTTTCTTAATCAATTATTTCTGTGAACACTTAAAAATTAGATGAACCATATTTCCCCAAGTGTTACTACAGATATTTACAATGTACTCAAATTTAAACTTTTTAAGTAAACTATAATGGAAAAGGCAGCATGCTGCAGTATCTATACATGTATGCATGCATGCATATCTATGTCAATTTAAGACGGTAACATTATGTAAACATTCTGCTCATCACTGATGCATTTTGATCACAAACACAGAATCTGAATTGTCAGACAGCCCTGGCATTAATTATAAACTTACTCTTCTGTGCTATCCAGGCCCTTAACAGAGAACCTCAAAATCTCTAAAAGCTGTCTTCTATATTGTCTTCACATGAGATATGAAAACAGATTTTCTTTTCATACTTCTCATACTAAATATTCTTGAACAGGAGTCACCAGACTTTACACAATTTTAAATGAGTAATTATGTAGATGAAGTAGGATGAGCCTGTGGTTAAACAATGGAGTTAGGATAAGGCATTTTGTCTTTAAATACTGGCTATGTCCTAAATGTTAACTTTGAGCAAGCCCTTCTTTGCCTCAATTTTCCATATCACAGCAAATGGTAACAATATTTCACTAACTCACAGGTTTGGTTTGAGAATTAATGAGGGTCCCATGTGCAAAAGATCTGTAGACTCTGGCTTCTTCTTTTCCCTGTGTACTGATAGGAAAGTGACCTGTTCTTAATTTGAAACAGAGACTCAGTGCTGCCCTTCATCAGCACATGGAATTCTCATTTATGTCAACAGGAGTTGCATTAAATACAGTGCGTATATTACTTAGCTGAAAAGTAAATGAAGAGAAATGAATGGAAAGAAATTCATGGATTCTCCTTGCCTACTCTTAAAAAGTCTAACAGTTCATGGCAGCAGACACATAATCATAAATAAAAATATTTTTGATGGAAGGTAAGAATTGCTGCCTGGGATTATAAATGAGAATGGAGAAAAGTGTAGCAGGTCCATCTGTAGAGTACATTTAGCTCTGCTGCAAAAGCACAGTCATAAAAAAATGGTTGGACATGCGAAATACAGTCACCATAATATATCATATTCTGTACACATTTGTCTCAGCATAAAACAAACCTTAATGGCCTCAGCATTTCAACTTTTCACACAATTTCCAGTGCACACCAAGAAAATGTCTACCTTTTTCTCCTATGCGAGTGTTCAGCTAAAACAAAAACATCAGAAATTTAGACAAAAAAACCCTCTGAAAGCTCGAATTTAATACAAGGTAGTACTACAGACTGGTTTTGGTCAGACATATCTGTAAGACAAGAATGAAATCGACTAGAGAAGATTTTTTTTTCTGGAGAGAGATTAAATGTGAGTACACAGTTTTAATTTCCTGCTTTGATCTGACGTAAAAATTGTCACAGTACAAAAAGACACTTCTGCTTGTTTTGGGGAAAAAAAACCTACAAACAAACAGAAAAGAAAATAATCAAAGCGCAACTGGTTGGTCACTACCAAGCTCGGGGAGGCAAAAATCTCTGTAACAAGCAAGGCGTGTTTTAAAATTTGCCATTGCTTAGCCATCTACAGACAATGAGACTGGACAGTTCTCTGTGGAAGGCAGGCAGGAGCTACAATTCTGCATACTTAGACAATAATTAATTAATCCAAGGATAGCAGCCTTGTAAATTTGGAAAATGGTAACTGTAGCTGCCCATGTGTATGAATCAGTATTTTATACTGTTATATTGCCTGTATGCAGTCTTGGTCATTTAACAGTCTGCCCGTCCAAGTGATGTTTTTTCACTTCAGTGTGTATGTTACTGAATTCTTGACTGGAGAAAGACATTCCCTCTGAAGGACAGGAGGATTTAAAAACAAAAGCGCAGACTAGATCACAATCCTATCAAGAAGCAGGTTACCAGAGGCAGAAGAACCAGAGCAGAAGACCACAGCAGTGGTATTTTGACATCATCAGGCATATGCTCTCTTTTTCTTCATAAAACAGTCAAACAGTGGGTACTCTCATGTTTTTCCAGTTTTAGCCTTCTTCCAAGCAACAAAGAATTTAGGGCCTCTACTTCTTGACACAGGATATGCATAGCTTAAGTATGCCTTTATATCTTTACCTTTCTCTTTATGGCTTTCCAAAGCACCAGAAAACATTGTATCTTATGTATACCCAAAATTCTGACCTGCTACTTTTGGAACCAGTGGCAGACTTTGGATGTGTCTTAAAGATTGTATCTTTATTATGCATAGCCAAAGTTTCGCTGTTCTGTAAGTAGTTGCTCATAACCCTGACTTCTGCCTCTTAACTTTATTAATAGCTTTGACTCTGACACGGTTGTGATAAAATAAGCTAAAACTGATCCTAAGACAAATTTCAGAACAATATTTACATGTGTATTATTTAGAAAAGCTTTTCAGATCTACATCCTCTTAACAAATTGACGCTATTATCACTAAATTAAGCTTTCTCCTAACATATAATTAGTACTTAAGATTTTATTGGTTGCATTTTATTTCTATCTTGTCTATGTTGTCATGCTTGTACTTCTCTTAGAAAGCCATTTCTAGTTTATTTTTTTTTTTCAGATCCAACAAACGTTCTGTGTCCTTTGAAGTATGGTATTAACAGAGAAGCAAGTTCAGAATAATCACTTTAGTACCCCAGATACACAACACTGTGAAAGCACCTTCACAGTCACTATAGCAGCAAACTTGTCAACGGCATGCCAACATATATAGATGGACAAACACATTCAGAAACAGACATACTTTATGTTAGATATGAAGTATAAGCATTACATTAACAACCTACTGGTCATGCAACCACAAAAAAACCCCTATGGAATCAGTAAGGAGGGCAATAAAGGAACATAGTGCACCAACACTTTCAACACAGGAAACCAAGAGAGGCTAAACGACGACCATTGAGACAAAAATAAGGAAACAAAGAAAGTCTCAGCACTGCGGGTTTTTTTTTTGTTTGTTTAGGTTTGGGGGTTTTTGTTAATACAAAGTTTCTCCGTTCTCGCCGGCTGTGCCCCTACACGCTGGAGCTCGGCGCGCCCTAGAGATGCTGCGGAGTTTCCAGGCAGCGCAGCCCGGCACTGCGGGGATGCCTCGGCAGGAGGGCACTTTGCAGGGATGGCATTGCGGGAATGCCCCGCCAGGAAGGCACTGCGGGGATGCCCCGGGGGCGCCCCGGCGGGCGGACCGAGACACAGGCACCTATGTCGGGGCACAGACACTGCGGTCCCCTCTTGGGAGCGCGCTTTATTTACTGCCTTTCCTGCACCCGAGGGGAGATCTGTTAACCATTAAATCAGCAGCCACCGCACATCAAAGCCCTGTCCCCGGAAGCAAAGGTGAAGATTAACGTCCCCGCCGATCGCAGCGAGGCTCTGCTGTTGCAATCGCCTCTAATTACCCCCCAAACGGCA
>VXBX01009605.1:1194611-1269615 GCA_013400415.1 Scytalopus superciliaris | reverse complement strand
TGCCCCCGCCCGCAGTCGGAGCCTCGGGGCGGTGATGGCAGAGAGGCGCGGCAGGGGTGAGGCTGGAAGAGCCCCCCGGGTCAGCTGGTCCGGACCCCTCGCTCAGGCAGAGTCCTGCCGGAGCACGTGGCGCAGGATTGCATCCAGACGGTTCTGGAATATCTCCAGTCAGGGGAGTTCCACAGCCTGTCTGGGCAACCCGTTCCAGTACATGGTCATCCACACAGTGAAAAAGGTTTTCCCCGTATTCAGGTGGAACTTCCTGTGCATGGTGCAATCGTGGAATCATAGATTACGCTGAGTTGGAAGAGACCCCTCAAGATAGATCATCGAGTACAACTCCTGGCCCCGCACAGGGCACCCCAAGAATCACACCATGTACATGAGAGAATTGTCCAGTTTCTGCTCATTGCCGTGTGTCCTAGTGGTTGGCAACACCCAAAAAGCCTGGCTCCATCTTCTTGGCAGCCCCCTTTCCCACACTTCAGATGCTTATACACATTCGTGAGATCCCCTCTCAGTCCTCTCTTCTCGAGGGGCAATCTCCTGTGAGGGCAGGGATGTGTGCAGTGGACATTCTGGAAGGTGGGAGAACAGCTGTGGAGGTGAGGGTACGGTCCTGAGGCAGCAGGGTTAGTGGTGTGTCTCTGGGTTGGTGGGACAAAGGCTTGGGTGCTCCTGTGGGCTGGAAGGGAGGTCTAACTTCTAAGACCTTATTTAGTCAGTCAGTGGTTCCAGCTGCAGACTGAGCCATGGTCCTGGTCAGCGATGGGTATTGACTCACTTGCCTCACAACCACTCAGTTAAATCTCAGGCTTACCAACAGGTCACAATTTTCTAAAGGAGATCAGCTGCCAAGGGAAACAGAATTTGCAGTGAGGCTGCCATTGAAAGGTTTGTGCTGACCCTCAGCTTTTTGCCAGACACTTTCACTCCTCGGGTAGTGGCCTTTGTGATAAGCTTCTGTGACTGAGTATGCCAAAGGCATTGGTGAAGGAAAGGTGAGGATGGCATTTGTTTTAAACCTTTTTTTCCCCTCCAAATCAGTTTTCAGTGTGAACAAAGTTGACCACATGCTCCAGATTTGAGACTAGCTGCAAAGTTAAGAACCCAGTCCCAACCCAATTCTTGTTTAGACTGGTGACTAAGTTGTTGGTCAGGCTACTCAGTATGCATTGGAGAGCATTAAAGGTTTTCTGCTACACTGTCTTTGAATCTACAATTAAGTCTGAAATGAGAGCCTAATGAAATGGCCAGCTAAATACATGCTATTATATTCTACTGAGTTTATAATACATGTTCTCACCTCTGGACCATGATTTGGTATAATCTGAGCTGCAGATGGTTCTTGTACTGGAGCTCAAGTGCTTAAAATGACAAGAAAGGAATCTGCTGTCTGGCTGGTTAGACATACCAGAATGTTTTGTAAATCTAGGCCTATGTGGCTGCTGGCAAGCTTTTACCCAAGCATCACCTTATCCCAACCTCATAACAACAATGGCTGAAAGCATAAAGTTTTCATGAGAAATGCCTGAGGAGAAAAATTCCATACCGTAATATGTGTCCAGGAAACCTGTTACCCCAAAACCTCTGACTGTCCTTTGCCCACGTCTAATGTCACACAATACTTTCATCACCGAATTTAATAGGTTTCAAAGAGTTTCACACTGTGCTGTATATGTATATGCTAATGGTTTGATAAATTGCGAAAACTTTACTTTCTTCTAGGATGAAATAGTTTCTATTAGGCATCTATACTGCATGATATTTGAGTCCTTGAGTTGCCAAAAGACATTGGAATAGTTGTAGTCAACAAAGAAATAAGTGTTTTTCATTAATGAAATAGTATTTATATAACCTGAGGCTTTTGCACACTTCTTTTGTTTGTTCTAGATAGCAAAGACTGTACTGTTTCTTCATTTTCTATGGAGGATTTATCAGCTTGCACAAGATATCTGAACTTAGATTAATTAGTAGTGAGGGTTCAACTATAAAAGTCCTCCTTTGAATGTTGTTTATTTTGCATGAATGCATTTGTTGAGCTAGTGACTTTCTTTAGAACATTTAATGCACTTCCCTACAATTCTACTTAAAGATTTTTTAAAGAAAAGTAGCTTGAAGATTAAAAGAAGGATTTGATAGGAATGGATATGGATAATCCCTACCTTTGTGCATTTAAATTAAGTTGTACAGTTATTTTCTTTTCATGTTTCTCATAGGTCTCTGGTTCTCCATGAAGGGTAAAGAAAAAACATCTGTCCCTTTGGTAACGTCTCTGGGAGGTGCTGTTATTGTTCCAGAAGGCCACTGGGATTGCTAAGATTTCCTGCAGGTTCCAACATCTCACCATGATGTCTCAGTCATTTGGAGTGACATACATGGTACAGCCATCAGAAGTCTTCGGCTTTTATCATGGCAATAAACAAATCCCTTAGGGATGCCAGCAGAGTGCTCTCTTGAATCTGTCTTTCTGATACTCTAGCAAAAGCCCTCATCTTTTGAATATGACATATGATGTGATGACACTCCAGCCTAAGGTTTATCAATATAAAGGATATCTTTACTAATGTTACATACAAGTAAAGAAAATGATATGTTGTGGTATATACCGTTAGCACACAAAAAGCATAACAAATCATATGTCAAGAATGCACAGTAGATATATATTTATATATATTATGTATGTATATATTTAAAATTAATCTTTTTATATCATTACTTACAGCATGACAGATTTTAGACTGTACGTGAAATTTGGTTTTAAAATATAGATCTGTAAAAAGAAAACTGGGTATCCAAAATATTCACTGCTATTTCTGTTTTGTAAACATAAAGTGAATAAAATTATTTTAAAAGAGTGTGTGGCTGGCTAAAGCATTTGACAATGGAAAATTATGCTTAATCCTGAAAGGATCAGTTGTCCTGCCAAAATGGAGTTTAAAACAAATGTTGACAGATCAGCACTAACAAAGGTAGCAGCTAGTGTTTAAATATTAAGGCAAATCCAATACAGACCTAAAGTAAAAAGCACATCAGCAAAGGACAAGATAGTGTACAGTTGACTGCAGCAAGTTTTTCTTTCCTTTTCTGCCTGTGGATGAAGGGTAGGCATTAAGTACAACTGCGTGTTTAGACTGTGGGGAAAATAAACCTCTTGTGCAGGGTGGGATTTCTTTTTCTGCCTACTGGGATAAGAAATTCTTCATTGAATGTGTTGAAGTCATTGCACTGAAAGGGTTCAGTGGGTATGTGTGCAGCCCTTAGGCTGTTCTACTGTAGGGCAATGTGGCAGCTGCACAGGCATCTGAGCTGAAGGATCCTTTCCTCCTTGCAGGACACCTGATTTGTCCTTTTATTCCAGCTACCCTTGGAGAATGGTCCATGTCTTTAAGGTTTATCACTATAATAGACTTTTTATACAAACAGCAGAAGGCTATTTATATGCTGTGTTCATTGTTTCCATATTTACCTATCAGTGTATGTTCACACTCATTTGCATCATGTTATCTATCATGTTTCACTGAGGATCTTAAACATATACATGTATTTACATCTCTTAATTTAGCCATGCAATAGTCTTCAGACCAAGGCAGATTGCACCATTTCTGTTTTACATAGTGGTAAATGCTGGTGCGCAAAATATTGGATGCTTAGGGCAGAGTCATTCCTTGAATGAGAACGAAATAGGGGACTTTTTGTTGCCATGGTTCAATTTACCACCTGGCTACAGCTTTTCAAACACAGTAATATTATGGATTATTTTATTTTTTTATTATGGATTGGTTTTCTTCAGGTTTTCATGCTATTTAAGTCTTTCTATGTTATGCATCTTTATAAAAAATCTTTTTATATTGATTCTTTAGGTTGGCACACTGCCACCTAGCTGCCTGCTTCCCTAAGCGGTTCTGTAGTCAGTGTGATGGTAGGACAGAGGTGAAACATCTGACAGCTAAGATTTACTTGGGTTCACCTGAAATATGCTTCAATAGTCAAGTTTTTGGTAGGAAGAAGGAACAAAACCAGGAAACCAGTACAATTCATACAGTGACAGTTGACATACATATAATTTTGAAGCAAATGCTGGCATGAACATTGATTTTTTTCTGCAAACATCTGATAGTAAAGCATGCAACATTAGTGGGAAAATCAGGAATACCCAGACTCATTAGCTAGAAAAGGAAAAGGAACAAGGGAAAAATCTGAATACATAGGATGCAGATTTACTGAATGTTTGTTTGTAGGGAATGAAAGCTGATTGTTGCAATAATTATCTATTTAGGAAATAAAATCCATGTGCTAGAGTGAAGATGTGGAAATAAGATATATGAAGAGAACCTTCTTTTATTTTGAGTTGAGGTGGATGTGGCATCGTTCAGAGAATTACAGCCAGGCTGCAAAAGCATTAAGTGGGTATTTCACCAACACAGAAACTATATGCTTTAAACAATACTTTAAATTATTTTTTTTATCTCTAACATTTACTGGTCTGTTACTTTATCCTTGTATATTTCATGTACAGCCAGAAGACAGAGACGACCATGTAAGCTATATCTAAAGATGCATGAAGAACCATACAGCATTAAATGAGGAGCAATACTTTTTCTCAGAACCACTAATATTTGCAAGCTGGCAAGACCTCTCTTTTAGGTTCATTAAGTCTTATTTTATCAAGTTATATCTAATTGCCCATTCCAAGCTTGTCTCCCTTGTAGGCCCAGACAATCACATCAACAGCTATGATACAGTTTCTTCAAAAAGCTGCAGAACTGGGAATGTGGCAGCAAGGCAGGCCAAATCAACTGCTGCCTTCCTCTGGTCAGGTGTTTATAGTGTAGTCTTAGCTGTGCCTTTTAATAGTCAACAAATCATTGCAACAGATCTCTGAACTGATTTGTCCTGTTTTTCCCTGGACAGAAGAACACAAGTAGATTTGGACCCAAATGGCAAGTGGGCTCAAACGCTTTTCTGAAAGGACTGAAAGAAGGATGTGAAATGTGGAAGAGTATATTGGGATGGATGGATCCCTTTGATTGTTTCCTGAATTGAATAGTTTTGGGTCTCTACTTTCTCACCCCACAAAAATAATCAATAGCTACTTGAACTATATAATGGCAGGTGTCAGAGCCAAACATTTATAAGTGCACTAGTGTGCATTTTGGCGATTGTAGTTAAGTCCAGAGAGCGCTGCATTCTGTGGTGCTTGTCGGTGGAACTTTGAGAAAGGTCTCCAAAATACTGTTCCCTTAATGCAACAAAAGTTCATCACTTCAATGGAAAGTCACTATTTCCACATCTGTGAGGAAGTTAACTCCAGTTCACAGAGAGTTGCAGCATTGTTTTTGTTTTCTTAAACACTTGTAAAGCATACAACTTATGAATATGTGTGTGTGTGGAGAGGCATGATATATTTCTGCATCCTGTATGTGCTGTGGTGATCTGCATTCTTCTCTGGGTTAAAAACAAGAGTTGATACATACCATGTGCATGAATAGAGTAATTTCTTAATCTAGCAGCTCCTATAGAAATTCTGTCCAATTCTTTTCATCCTTCTCTCACTGTGTCTCTATGGCAAACACTCTGGGGTTCCTGTGGTTTTTGAAGTGTATTTTCATGATACTATATAATGACTTACTGTTTTGTAGTTGTTTGAAGGAGGTTGCAGTAATATTTTTTTTTTTTTTTTTTTGTGATGGTCGTAATAGCTTTAATAATTTTGGGATCAGCTGCCATGCAAAAGGAAGAGGTGTATGTAAGAAAGAATCACTTAATTGTGACAAATTGTCAGAAGGCTTTAGATGTGGTTTAATACCTTGTTTTCCTGTAAATTCCCCTCTAGAAGGGCCTGCATTTTATTTCTGTCTTTGTGTATTTGTCTTCTGAGGTGTAAACACAGAAAAAGCAAGTTTCTTTGCAAAGAGTCAAGTCAAGATTTTCCTGTTAGTAAGACCAAAACATTTCAAACATCTCTATCCCTTTGATAGCAGAGCTTTTCCTGTTATTGACTAGGACTTTGGAAAAATCAGACGGGAAATACCTTATGGGACTTCATTTTTCAAGAAGTGTCTTAAAACATTTGCATATTCCCCAGTGCAAAATTAATTCCCAAAGTTTTATAGTACATCCAGCACAGATGTTGAAGTGTCTGTGTTTCTGTGGCTCACATGCTTCATCTGCACTTTGTACCATGGTGATAACCTGTCAGGCTGTGTTACCCACCTCTGCTGGCTCTCTGATGTTGATGAAGTCCCATCTGCAGTAATGCAAAATTAACACAAAGGAAGAGATGGAGCAAAATACAGGTCTGTGATGTTGAGTACATCGACAAAGCCTCCACCAGAGCCTGCCAGGGACACATAGATGTACAACAAATGCTATTTCTTCTGCATTGCTGGCAATCATACAGGGCCCTTGCTGTAGATGAAGGAAGGCACCTGGTCAAGAATTCGGACAGAGCAGCCATCAGGAAGGAAAAGTGGGATTTTGGGTCCACATTTGCCAAGGAGATGAAGAGAAAAGAAATGCAGGGGAGAAAAGGGAGGGAGAATGATTGCTGCATAGATGTTTATAGGAAGATGAGAGTGAGTGAGTTGAAGGAGCCCTTGTGTTTGAAAAAAGAGAATGGGGGCACTCAGAGCTAATGGAGGTTTAGAGCAGGAGAATGACTGGGATATCTTTAAAGAGAAGAGGAGGGAAGGTGGCCCAAAACACTTGCAGGAGAAAGAAGTAAGAGTTCTTCGTATATGCAATGAATTCAGTCAGCCGAAATACATAGCTCTGAAGTTTCCATGCTCTTTCTTCTACACTGCCCCTGATAGTGTTAGTACTCTGTGAATTGCTATGTATTTGCATTAAGTGTTTTTGAAAGATAGAGAGATATATTTCTGGATTGAATGTCAGAATCAGGGCCTTACATAACATTAACATGCTTATAACATGCATTGTGTTGCTCTTCTGTTCCTTGGCAAGGCTGCTTGGCTAACTTTAAGGCACATATTTTTTTGGGGGGGATGTGTTTGCCTTTGAAGCAATCAACTTATTTGAAAGAGTTTTATATTTATAAATACCTTCTTAACAGAATGTCAGCACAGGCCAATTACACGTAACAAAAGTGGGGAGCAAAGTGTTGCTTCATCTGTCATCATTGAAGATAAAGAGGTACCTGCAGAAGGCAGTTGTTGGCTTCTGGCTTCAAGCTGAGAGAACTCTTTTCTCTCTCCATTGAGATCCCACAAGGAACCTTAGAGCCTTTCCAAGTCTGATACTGTTTCCAATGCTGGAGGTTTGGATATGCCTCCAGTTGCTGTCATGAGAACTGAAATTTCCAAATCCATGGTTGCTGCAAGAGTCTCTTTTTAAAAGTGTCTAAAGAAATGCAAATTTATATAAACCTGGACCATGGAAGCCAATGCGTATTAACAACGTGGCCCCTGAGGGTTTGACCCCTTTTCTTTAGTAATTAATGGAGACAGTAGGATATGAGGAGTGTTTATACCACCCAAATTTAATCTTCCAAGCATCTTTCTGAAGTTGATTAAGAGTAATAGACTCCTTCAGAAGGTGGTTCAAAGTACCTACATTAATTATTTAATCTGTGTGTGGATAGTTAAATAGGGGTTGCCATGCAAAAATATCCTTACATTGATTATAATTAGTGGTGCTGCTGCAGTAGAGCAGAACCCTGAGAAGTTACAT
Source organism: Scytalopus superciliaris (assembly GCA_013400415.1). NCBI lineage: Eukaryota > Metazoa > Chordata > Aves > Passeriformes > Rhinocryptidae > Scytalopus > Scytalopus superciliaris. The sequence continues at coordinate 1,261,923 of VXBX01009605.1, read as the reverse complement.
GCAGGAAAGAGGAAACACTGGCAAACAAGGACTAATATGAAAAGCCCAGGTTTAGTATGTTCTGTTTATGTACATTTTTTGATCTGTATTTGGTTCAATAAATGAGCCCCTGAGACAGGTGAAACAGAATATTTTTTTTAAATTGGTACTAAAATTAAAAAGTAAATTTGGTCTAATGCCACTTGGAATCTGGCAGAAGCGGTAGTGGTATAGAAAGAAGCATTTGGTCAAGTTTAATTTTTCTCTGAAATATTTCTGTGAACTATGATAAAAACAGATGGAATTGAAAATATAAAAAGAGAGAAAATGGCAAAAAGAGAAAGCAATGCATTGTACTGAAAAATAATTACTTTTTGGTTTGGCTACTTGGAATGGATTTCAAAGCACCAAGTCAAAAGCAATGTATTTGTATGTTTTCACTTTCATTTCCATTATAGGTTTTCTTTTTCGTGGAACATATCTTCATCTGTAAAACAAATACACACTTAATGCATTTAATGTTAAGAATAATAATGATTCATTCAGAAAATCTTATTATGTAAAGAAGTCAGAAGTGTCAGGTCTGTTGGCTGATGGTTTTAGGGAGTATTTCTTCCAACATGTGCACTTATTGCAATCAAAATGGTTTGGAGGGAGAAAAAGACTTCAAAAGGAATGCCGTGTTGCCTGTGAGAGACCATGCAGAGTTCAGTTGTCCTCTTATTTTGCTTCAGACTTCAGTCCTCTCAACAACGTGCAGCTTGACCCATTTGTAACAGAGAGCAAAATCTACCTCTGCCATACAGTGTCAGAGGCTGAGGAAAAATTGTCAGATTATGCATTATAATATGTGTATACATTAACATTGTATAAAACTTTATTTAGGGCAGGAGCATATTATTTAGGTGAATTTATGTCAGATTAGGCACTACTCTTTAGTAATGTTCATTTGTGCCCAGAAATCTTCAGAATGCAGTATTTCTATTTATTTACGCTTTCAAAATGTAGCTGCTTATTTTGAGACACAGGAAGTTTTTGCTTCCTAACTTTGCACAACTTAATTACAAATTGAGAACAACTTAAAAACAGTTTCAGAAGTTATAGTAAGTAAGGTATTTTGAGATCCTAAATTCAGATTTACTGCGGTGATCAAAGATTATTTATTATATATTGTATTTTGGAGATTTATTGTTTAGTATTTCCTCCTGTTTTACAGTTGTCCAGCATGTCTAGTACATCAGCAATGGTTTCCCCACGGCATTTTTTAAAAAAGCACCTTTTCCATGCAGTAAGAACTCTTACTTTACATTTCTTGAAAATGTGTATCTGAGAGACAGTATTAAATTTAACACTGTTAATTTTAACATTAAATTATTTTGATGTATAGAATTTTGGAGTAATGTGGTCAGGTTATGTTATTTCATCCCTTACAATTGCTGTGGGGTTGATAGATACAAAGAAAATCTTTTGTCAGGTACAGTAGATGTTTCTCGAATACAGCTTATTGTTTACTGTGGTCTGTCTAAATTACAGGGATTATTGTCATGCCATTGCATTTGGCATGCAAAGCTATTCCTTCTGTTTGTCTCAGTACATCACCAGAGTAAAACCTAACACATTTAGCATTGTGTTTAAGCGAATTGAAACTGTTCAGAGAAATTTCTGTAAAAACATATCCATAACACACGAAAGGTATGTTTTTATTAATGCTTACACATAAAGACTAACTAACATGAGATGTAAAGAACCTATTTGAAAAAAAATCAAACAAAACCGAACAACACAAACAATTAGATTTCAGTAAGACATTAAAAGGATGAACTAGTTTTTGTAAAACTCACAGATATGTATTATAAATCTATTTCTCATAGGTTGCACAACTTCTTTGGGAATCCTCATATGGACAAAATAAGTGCATAGATTTGGTCTTAGCACTGGGGTCTAAAGCTGTGGTCAAACTGAGGAAGATGAAGCAGTAGCTAAAGGCATTATTTTGACTTTTGAAAAAGTAGTGACAGACAAAAAGTCATATGAGGCCAAGGGCTAATTAAAAGATTCCAACCATATCTACGAGTTTATCTGTGAAGAAGTTGAATGACTTCCCATGCATGTGTGTATTCATACCAATTAATTTTTTTTACTGCTTATTACTGGAAGGTGTGGATTTTATTTATTGTTTTGCCAAAAGTAGACACACCCATGACATAGATACTTCTGCTTGAATTAAAAAGTAATTCGGCTATCATCTCTTATCAACACTTGAGTTTATCTATACAGAATCTGTATGCTCGATGTTTCCTCTTTACGCTGCCCCCCGCCGTCAGTGAGACAAGACCAAGGTAAAAGCATTGGCTCCCTCTCCTGGTTGCTGCGGGAGCTCTGAGCCCTTTGCCTTCAGGCGCTCCAGGCAGTAGAATCAGATGACACGAGTTGCAGCCTGTTTCCAACAAATACACTTTGATTCAAAAATATACTCAAGTGGCTATTAAAATAGATTTAATATAATCTTTAAAATACAACAGTGATGCCCCAGGGTTTTTTTATTTTTAATTTTATAGATTTTAGAAGTTATTGTAGTTTTAATGTACCAGTAAAATAACTTCAGTAGCTTAATGTTTACACATACCAACCCCATCCTATATCAATCCCTCAGAATTCCAGTAGCTGTTTAGTCTCCATTTCAAGGTAGAATTGCAGAGAAGTGCCATGAAGCCTGCACCAGAAGATAAAGACATGGACAGAAGGCCCTCTGAATCTGGAACTTTGGAAGGCCTCCAAGGACCTGCCGTGCTGTGAGGAAGACAAGGACGATGAAAGAGGTGTCTCAAACCCCCAAACTCAGTTCCTGACGGGGTGTGCTGGGGGGTGGAATGGAGCAGGACTGGGGAGCATAACAGAATGGGATTGGATGGACATTACAATAAAATCTTGGAACCTGGAAATTTTGGGGGGATCCTGTGGATATGTATTCCTGGAGCCTGGAGGTTCATTAAAGCTTCTGCTCTCCTTATCTCCTACTAAATTGGCCTGGAGTTTTTTCTCCTCAGTCTTTAAGGCATCAACAGGAATATGAAACTTGCATTTGAAATGCCCAGACACTCTGAGGTAATAGTAGTTTTATGATGAAAGAGCATCAGGTAAACCAGAGAACAAAATACTTGACAGAAACAAGTTTTTACTTTCTGTGATTTCAGGTACTTAAAGAAAAGGGGGGAGTGGAGAAGTGAGGATGCAGATTTACCAATTCCAGTTCTTGTGTAAAACTCAACAGGAAACTAATATTCCATCTCACTTCTTTTTAGCCATCTCCAGACTCTGGGGCATAATTTATCTCAAGATCCATTGATATTTTTTCAGATATCAACTGGATAAGCCATGAGAAACTTGATCTAAAATTGATCCTTGAGCTGGAGGTTGATCAAGGTAACCTCTTTAAGTCCTTTCAGCATATGTTGTTTTGTGTTTCTGTCCTAAATGTGAGAGAAAGATCAAACTTATGAAAATTTGTGTAATGTAGCCTTTAACCCCATGGCTGCTTTGTTCAATGCTACTTGCTGAAAATGCTGAACCTACAATGTAGTCTGAGGGATTAATGGTGGTACTGGCATGTGCCCCTAATGGAGCCTATCAGAAGAGTGAAGAAAAGTGTGCAGCTTATACTGCCATTTCCAGATGCTGTTGTAACACCTGTCACAATAGCTCTGAGATTTACTTTGTAGCATAATGTAAATTCACTTAAAATAATTTTAGTTGTAATAGCACATCTGTGATTTTTTTTTATCCTGTTGATACTAAAATGGGTACGATAGTGGTAGTACACAGAAACTAGACAATATTTCTGCAGGTTTGTGAACCATCTGTGTCTTCAGTACTTCATCAGTCACCCAGATGTTGCAGGACAACAGAATGCAAATATGGTTAGTCTTCATATGATACATATATATGGATTTAATAAACTGGTGATTTTTAGAACTTACTACTTTTATGTGATTACCTTAGAAGTGCCCTATATAAATAGCATTTATATGGTAGCTGTGTGCAATTCACTTACATTCCAACCATTAAGGCACCATTTACCACTCTAAAGTCTATGCAGAAAAATGAATGGAGCAAAAAACCTGCTTTGAAAGAAGCCTCACATTAGAAACTCTCTGCTGTTACACCTGGATTTGAGACACATGATGGACAATATTGGAATTTGAAGAGTGAGGTTTCAAGGCTTAGTTTTTCTGCCACAAAAAAAAAATAAATTAATTTCTTAATTTCTGATAATTGAGCTAGGATATTGTTACGAATGGTAGAACTCACAATAGGACAATTATAAATTCAGGGACTCATTCCCTTCCACAGTTGCCTTAACTCTATAACTGTAGGTGCCAGTCTTTCAGTCCACACTCTATTATTCTAATTTAAATTTAAGTCAGTGGAAATTTTGACTCACGAGGATTACATTATGACATAGAACAGGGGTGTTTGCGTGCCTCTGTATTTCTTTATTGATATACCTGACCTGGATTTGAGCAGATACATCTTTCAGGAAAAATGCAAAGCTGAGCTAGCTAATGTCATAGAATCACGGAATCATTTAACTTGGAAAACACTCTCAAGATTATTGAGTCCAACCATTAACCTAAGACTGCCAAGTCCCACTCAGCCTTGTTCCTAAGCACCACATCCACAAGTTGTGTGAATTGCCAAGCATTGGATAGTTCTGCAGAGTGCAGATGCACTTGAAGAATGACAGCCATTGCTTTCTGAAACCAAAAAAGGAGCACAGCTTTAGCCATTAGATTTATTAGACTTTTTATTTTCTAGTACATTTTCTATACACTGGAGAACACAATATGTTGTTGATATGAATGCCGGCATTTTCAAGATATAGTGTAAAAATATGAATATGCTTACCCTCCTTTCAGTTTTCTCTGAGTTTTAGCCTATTTGATCCTATCACAAAATGCAAAAGAAAAAATATTCCATATGCTGTCCAAAAAAATTATGTGAGAAGCGTGCACTGCTCATTGAAATACAGTACACATTCTGTGAAATCTAGAGTTTTTTCTAAGTTCGTTTTATATTAGATATATCTACTTTGCAATCATAAATTCTTTTGAAATAATTTCTTCTGCACCTTATATTTGTCCACTGTAATAATAACATGGGAGAATGTTTGCTGAAATGTACTAAACCCCAGCCGGTAGCTTGTGCCTTTACAGTCATCAAGTAGATGTTTCAAATTATGAATAATAGGTTTTAGGGAAGCAGCCAGGTGAACCAACACCACTGCCTTGCCTTAGTAACTTCAAAAGGAAACTTTTTTTTTTTCAGAAGAGACACAGAGATCACATTTGGAGGTTGAAAGAGTGCACTGCATCCTTTAGCCAAGACAAGGAGGACCAGCCAGCATCTGAGAGATCTCTTAGTCAAATTATTTAAATAGAAATACAAATACAATGTCTTTTAAGTAGTAAGTAGCATGGATAAAGTTACTTATAGGAAAAGTGGCTTTATTATTGTTTCCAGATGTAAATTTTGAAATGCAGAAAGGGCAGTTAGCATTTGGGTTCATTAAAAGTGATATAGTTCAGGACTCATGCAGCCTCATACTCTCTCTTGGATGAAGAAAGGGAAGACAGGAATGAGAACTTAGTGCAGTTGAAGGCATGAATGGAGCCATAATGTGGAGCTTGGGTAGGATGTGTTACTTGAAAAGTAGCATCTGGACACATACACACACTAGCACAAATAATCGACAGTTTTGTTCTATGGCCAAAAAGAAATTGAAAAAAAAAAATTCTCTCAATATGACTTTTTTTATTTGCTGCATCAAAACTAACATACAGAGAATGATTTTCAAAGGAGGCAAAGGGAGACAGCTTCCCTTTCCCACAGAAATTCAGAGCCTACTCCTCTGCTTGTAAGAAACTCTGAGGACAATTACTGTGAATGTTGTGAAGGTGCCCACTGAAAATGATACATTTTTCCTCCCATTGTTTGTTTCCACTGTGTGCTGGGCTTTTCATCTTGCTGTGCTGACGTTAAGGATGGGTATTGTCCCTCGAGGGTCTTTCTCATGTATCCCAGAGGGCCACAGAACTCATGGACTGTAGCTGTGGGCTCCTTCAGGGTTCAAAAAGGCTCTCAAGCACAGGATAAGGAACCCTAAAATCACACAGGAAGCAAGGCAGTGCAGGACAGAATACAAAGTGATGCCCCAGGAGGCAGGCCCTGGTAAGCAGTCTGCTTTGACAGCCGTGTGTGAGCAGTGGTGCTTACAGCTGTTCTGAAGGTAGCAGAGCCCCTGCCAGTGTGTTTTAGCTGATTTTCCCTTTCCAAAGAACCAGACAATTTAGTGAGAGGGATTTGGTTTATTGTCAGTCTTGTGCAATAGCATTTCTAATGGAGATCCAGCTGCAAAGCATCTTCTACTGGTGATACTGATGAGTATAAACTTGAGAAAATCTATCTTGACTTTTACGTTTCAGGCCTAGTTCAGAGAGGTGACATTTACAAAAGGAAGCGCAAACATATTTTAACTTATGAACTGAATAAAATTTATAGAAAATCTATGAGGTCATTGGGAAATAAAAGTACCCAAAGACCGGTGTTTTACAGAGGATTATTTTAGTACAGAACGACATAGTGAGATAGGTTTTATTTTGTGAATTCCCTCAGGACACTGTTTATATCTTTCTCACTAAGGAATTTATTCTATATTCATAATTCTTCTGTGACTGTACACTCACAATTGCTGTAGTTTTCAAGGTGCCACATGTGGAACTGAGTAACTCAAATTATAGGATTGTTATAAAAAGATCTCTATTGAAGTGTTCCAGCTTTTAAAGTTTGTCCCTTGTTTCTGCATATAAATTTCTGTGAAGGCAGAATTTGTCTGTAAATGGATGCAGCCAAATGTGTAGGCAATACATATATACACATTACTTAATGAAAATAAAATTTTCATGAGTAGAATTTATTTTGGCTTGTTTTTTTATCCTGATAGTGGTACTACTTTAGAAATATTTAACCAAAATGCACAAACTGCACTTCACATGAAACCCTCAGGAAGTACAATTATGTACCACAGGACAAGAAAATGAAAATAAGCAATTAATAATTCATAACATTTCAGTTGCTATAGCAATATCTGCCACTAAATTAGTAGAACAAACAACTCTACAAAAAGCCAGCACTGGCCCTCCTGAGGTCATTCTTTCTTGGATAATCTTCAGTACACTGATTTTCACAAAGCAAGCCAGAGGTCATGATGTATCTGAGTCCATCCTTTTGTTTGTTTTATGTAACTATTTACAGAACTCTTTCATTTCTTAATAAAAATATGACTTTGCTGTTGACATTAATCCCACTGAAGTTGGTGGAAAGGTTCAAACTGAATTCAGTGAGACCTCACTGGTCCCTTGTTCACACAAATACACATTTGTTTTCTCAAACTTCAGCTGTGTTTAAGGATGCAATTGTGGCACTTACTGGTGCAAAAGTTGGTCTCATAAAATATATGGCTATTGAGCTTCACCTCATGAAAATCTGGCCTACAGTGCAAAGGGATAGGGAGACTTAAAGGCACTTAATACTCTTCTGGTTTAAAGGTGACCATGCATAACCCAATTGTGGCTTTACTTCAATCGACACCCTGCACTTTTGTGCATAAAGTCATCCAAGAGTCACAACTCAAAGGGGCATATTCTAGGGGGCCAAAATTCCTTTGATACCTCTTTAAAATTATATCATAAATATAAATTGCAATTGAGAGAGTCTGGTAAACCTGAGCAAAAATATCTAGACTGCTGCACTCTACTAAGTACCTTCAGATGGCAACAGGCATTTCTGGAATTAAATCTTTCTAAGCTAAGCTATTTTGTATTACGACCACTTAGCTTCCTAAGCTGAAAATTGCTGAAACTGCATTAAATAAGGTGCCTGAAGAAACAGCCAAAAGAGCTGGTTTTCACCATTACCACCATTACGTCTTATGCTGCTGTGATTGCCCTTGAAGTTACCCCCAGGCCCATGCAAAAGTGCCTGTCAGGGTGGGTAAGAGTGCTCTCTTCTCCCGAGTTGTGCTGGTTTGCCGGAGTTTGGAATTCCTCCCCCACCCAAAGCCAACCTTGCATTTATACTCAGCGGTTGCACCCTGACCACTTGTCCTCTAGAGCAATGCCAGTGCTACTGTCCCGCTTGCATCACCGTATTCTGCCAGGAGGTGAGAAAGAGGAAAACTTCAGGCTCTCTGGAGTCACTTGCTGTTGCTTCCTGTGTGAGTCCTGAGTGCTTCAGCTGCAGCGCATGCCAAGAAGAGAGTCCTTTGGTTCGACCCAGATCGCTGTGCTGCTGGGAATGCAAGAGGCTGCATCGAAAGGGAACTGTAAAGCATGACTTTGCAGCTTACCAAGTTGGGGAGACCAGGTCTCCTGGATCAGGAGAGCACACACCTCTGTCTATTAATGCTAATGAAAGATCTAACCTTGGAATAACTGCTTTATCTAATGGAGGTAGCAGACTGTCAAATTATGAGAGAGCTGCATATCCTGTGTTTGGGAAGTGCAGATACCCTATAAGCAGCAAGGTTTATTGTGGGGAATAAGAATGCTTTCACACAGTATACTTCTAACTATTACGTTAACTCAAATACTGTTTGGGTTTAAGAGAACAAGTAGGCTACAAAACTGTTTGTATATTGACAGGGTTTCCCTTTAGAGAATATTATCTTGCATTGCATCTAAATTAACTTCATTGTTTCATATAGTTAAAAATTATTTTCTGTCATGGGAAAACTTTCAAGATTTTCATGATTCTGTCCATCTATTATCAGGGCAATATGTTGAAATTTCAGGAACAGTTGTGAGCTTGACTACTGCTTTAACATGAATTATCTTTCTGATAGTTTGTATATATGTAATTCCATTTTAAGGGTATTATTTCAGCTATTGCTGCCTTACATTTTGAGATGAAAGCTTTTAAAGGAAAACTGATCAAACAGAAAATTAGTTAGAGAATAATCTAAATAACTTTACTCAATACTTTTGAAATGTTTCCCTTTTTAAATAAGAAATTCAGTGCCTTTGGCTCATCTCCCCCAGACAATTTCAGTTTAAATAATTTTGTATCTTGTGGCAAAAGCAGTTTTCTTAATTTTTCCATTCAGCAGCATTCCTAATCTTGGAGGAGTAGGAACTCATTATTATTTCTTCCGATGTGATGATGGATAGCCAGTCTGCTTCTGTACTTTTAGAAAGTTATCTGATGGTTAGAAACATAAACATAATGCAATATATTGAAACCCACAAATGCCTTAGTTATTTAATAGAAGAATCAAACAAAAAATACAATTTTTTTCCCCCAGCATTGAGATCATGCAGTCACATTATAATGATCACCTAGGATTTACACTGATGACATCCCACAAGTGTCTGTATCAATTTTAGGTTCCAAAGACATTGATTTTTGGATCTTTTCTTAAACATCAGAGGTCTGTTAGTGTCAGTCTTATAACAAAAATGTAAAGACACTCACTAGGAGAAAAAAAGGCTTATAATGAGATGAAACATGTTCAGTTTTAGGTTTGCAGAGAATTCTTCAAGTGTTTTATATTTTACAAACATTGTTAAAATCCCATCTGGTGTTTGTGGAGTATTTTACTATCTCCTGCTGGGCCAGGCAGACATTGGTTTTCATGTCTGTATGTTTCCAAAACATTAAGAAAAAACTTGAATGGACCTGGACCAAGCACAGCATAATGATAGAATACTGTATTTCCATTCTTCTGCTTTTGGGAACAGAGACAAATGTCCTTGATTCCAGAAAAGATCCATCAGTTCCCATAATGGGACTTCATGTGAAAAATGCAAAGGAGTAAATTTCTCTAAGTAGTTCAACATTCAACATCTTGTGCATGATATATTTTTATGAGCAATAAATACATAATTTCTGTTTCAATTACGTATTTCATTTTCAAGGGAGTTAATTTAGAAAATATAAAACCCAGATGAAAATGTGTTCCATTTTTAGTTATGCATTTTTCTTTTATGCAGTGAATTTTACTAATGAATTGGATGTAAAAAAAAAAAATATATGAAAACAGAAATGTGAGGTCCTCCTAATTTTGTATTCCTGGAGCCAGCATCATGCTTACCAATGTCCCATTTTCTCTAAAGTCAATGGGAAGAGATCAATTTCTGTTCTTACACTGCCAACTGGTATAGTGTTTAATTATTTCAATTTGGTTACTGAAGCAGTAAGGGAGGAGAAAAGAGAATCAGTTCAGAAGGGGGAAGGGTCAGTGGGTCTGCATTAGGTGTTCTTTGTAGAAGTGAACTAGTTATCTAAAATGGCATGGCAGTGATAGCATAACTACTGCCTACAACTCTATTTTAAAAGCTGTAGAAATATATCTTTCCAAACACACTTGCTGCACTGAAGGTCCTAGAAAGCCTTTCCTACATTCACTGATAATTCCTGGAAAATGTATATACATTGCCAAAACAAATTAAAAAAATCCTAGATGAACAGAAGTATAAAAATGGACTGATTGCTTTTTAAGATGCAGTGGTCATACCACTGGAATACCAGATGGAATTTTCCATAGACACTTCTGTGGCTTTTACCTGTTAAATGGCTGGCATTATATCAGAAAACCTTTTCTGTGGTGCTTTTGATTGTATATTTGCTGCTTTCTCAACAGGCAGACTTTTGACAGAGGTGTAGTGCTTACTGCATTTGTTCATCCTTCATTCCTCCACATGGAACGTGCACACACAGGGCCCATCTGCTGCCAAAAAAGGTGGGGAGCAAGTCTACATGTAATCACACCTTTCATACAAACTTTATGTGTGAACAACTCGATGGACTGATTGTGTGTGCAGCGTCAACAGGCGCATCCCCCCTTCCATACAGTCTTGGCTCTTGTGAAACACATGGTCCCTCTCATTCCTCAGTTCTCTCTCTTTGTGGGTATCATGTCCATTCTTAGAGCTAAAGAACAAAGTTGAGAATGTGAGGTCAACAGATCATCTGATGCATGTATAAAACCCACAGAAATTAGATTGTTCTCTGCTTCTCACTTTCTTTGACCAGTATAAAAATCCACTTCCTTTGCTATTTAAAATGATATTTTCACATTGTTACAGCAATTGTAAACATCACAATAGTCAATATTCTGGATAAAAGGCATGTATTTCTATTTGAGGCAGTTCGCTGAGTCTGTATACACAGTTTGGTAGCAGTTTTATGCTTAGCAGCAAATGTGAACTGTTAATTCTGCAGGAAACAGTGTAGGGGAGTGGAGAAGCTCAGCCAGGCTAATTGCTGTCTCCTCCATAAGACGGATGTGCAGTATAGGCATTTGTTCCATGAAGATCTGAGTGCATGATTAAATGGAACAGAAGGAAGACTTGGAGAAAGGCGGAAAGATGAGAGAGAGTAGGAATTGCTATGGTCTGTAACAGCAAGAAATCAATTGCCTGTTCCAGCCCCTTTACTCTTTTTTCGGGGGTATGGTGGTCAGTAGCGAGCTGGTGACCAGCTGTGGAGGTGGGGGTGGGAGGGAGCAAGGGGAGGAGTGATGTGAGAAAGGAGGCCAACTGCAGCTTTCCAGCAGGTGGGAATGATTATGGAAAGAATGACGACCTGTACTGTACAAGTTATTGATAGTAGTTCCCAGAGGAGTTGAGTTAATAAAACTGCAGCCAAAATAAACCACATCCCTTGCATCTTGTCTTTCTTCCTGCATGTCCAGAACAATGCAATGAAAGTCTATTGCCTCCTCTTCCCCCCATGTCTCCCCATCATGATCAAGTTTTCTTCTACTCTGTTCAGCACAGCTGCATCATGAAAGGATCTAACTTTTGTTTTCTGTTAAAAGTACAGAAATAGGAAGATTGAATAGATCCTAATTCTACTTTTTTAAAAGGTGGTATATGCTCAAAGTGAGAAAAGGATTGGAAAGCAAACAAGCAATAATACTATCTGCTTGATGTAACAGTGTGCTCACTTTGCATTTAGCATATGTTCCTAGATCTGTGCTAAGCTGCATTTCTCTAGGTTGGTTGGAAATTATGGTGTTTGTAGGGTACAGTCCATGAGGGAAACCGGCACCCAGCCTTGAGGTAACGGTCTTTGGAAGTGATTGTTCTTTTTAACAGTACAGACTTATAGAAAAGGAGTTATTTTGAACAAGAATAACTGTAGAGTGGAACTCATTGAAGGGCTGAAATTTTGAAACTGGGTGTGCTGATGAAGAAAGCTTGGGAGTTACTCATCTGGGTCAAACTGTGGTTAAATGACATTTGAATGGAAGATTATACNTTAAGATGATATTTAAGGAAGAGAATACACACACACACACACACACACACACACACACACACACACACACACACACACACACACACACACACAAGTATATAGGAAGGTTTATTAGTTTATTAGTAAAGAATCTTCTTTTATGCTCAGGAGACAAGGAGTTGAAAATTGTGAGTTGAGAATAATAGGCATGGACTGCACAGCTGTTTGCTTGCACATCGGGAACTTTATGGGCAGTGCTTTGTTGCTATTTGGGTATCTGCTGTTACTGTAAAATCTTCACATCTCCCTGTAACAATGCTTGTAACAATGTAAAAGCTGAGCTCATTTTCAAAGTGAAATCAGTTTAACCTATTCCTTTTCCATGAGCTTTTAACTTCAAACACCTTAGCATATGTATATTCTGTTTTTTCCTCATTACATGCCATTTTTTACAGTTTACTCTCTCAGAACAACTGCGGTAAGGATTCCTAGAAGGTACTTTTTCTTTTGTCCATGCATCAGGAGTGAAATAGGTAGTAGTATGGCCATTACCACCTCTTTCATTTTGTGGATTTAGTGCATGTCTAAGAGTGTAAGCTGCAGGAAGATCCTTCTAAACGAGTTGCTCCCTTTTTTGCAGACACTTTTCACAACCAAAAGAGTCTTTAAAGTCTTAATTTTTAATAGTGGCTTCTTAGCCTCTGTTAGGAAAGTTGCCCACCAAAGCTAGTCTATTTCCTAAGGAATGTTCTACATCTTGAGAAATGTTATTCTATAATTACCAGCTTAATGGCAGGCAAGTGGAAAACTCTTTTCACACTAGACCTTTTATAGTGATAAAACATTTTGCAGACTGCAAGTTTTGCATTCTTGGTGATGATATTGGATAAAGTTAAAATGAGTGTATTTGGTTCTGTTGATTGAATTCCAACATTTATTTAGACCTAACTGTACTCAGCTCTAATCATCTTGATCTCTATTTCCCAGTGAGGGGTGGAAAATTTCCTTAAAATCCCTTTTGTTACTCTGGGTTTTACTTAGGTTGCAAATGCAAAAGTCCATCACTATGATGTGAAAGCCTTTACAGAGGGAAGCACATCCATGTTCTATGAAGTATGACTGTATTCCTGAAGCTTTAGATATCAAATGTTTTGAATTTGTTGAGGTACAATTTTTCCTAACAGCTACTGATCTTCAGTATGGAGAAGTTTGGCTAGTGGATGCAATGTCTGGGGATAAGTGAATAAGCCAGATGCCTTGCCACCCTGCCTCAGTCTTTAAATTTTCTTAGGAAATAATAAAAAAACGCAGCATGGATGTGTACCAGTGAAGGGTCTGTTGCTGTCTGCACACAGCAAGGTCTGCCTCAGCATAATTGCAGTAGAGACCAACATTCATTGTTTTTAGGCAACTGGGTCAATGATATTTTTGACAATGTGAATGGTGAGCATTTAAATTGCTTTCACAAAAGCGGTTAGCACATTGTACCACTAATTATATGATTACAGGGGAGCTATTTATCAATTTACTTTTACAGGAACTATTTATTTTGGATTTAACCTTTGAGTTTTGCTGTAGTTTGAAACACAGCCTCTCACAGAAGGAAGCTGTTAGTAGTGGCTAGTTTATAGAGTTTGGGGCCCAACAAAAATACTTCAGAATCATCCAAGGCCAGACAAGAGTTTTTATGAAAGTCTCCTAACTCCACACAAGAAACATGAGTTCATTTTCAGTTAAAAAGTGAGCACGTTTTTTATTTCTAAATATTCATTTTTCTTAAAATTCAGGTTTCAGATCATGCAAGCATAGATAACTAATGACTCATAGAAGAGGACAGGTAGCCTTTGCTGTATCTACCTTATTTCACTTCCCTTCTCATATAGCCACCTACTCTTTGGGTTTTAGCAGCTATGAGAAATAAAGGCAGTCTACTTTATGCCTGCTCTCTGGCACATACTGGCTTTGAATGTAAAGACTTTGCAAGGGACAGAGCAATAAACTAAGCTGCCTTTTGATAGAACTATGTGTAAGGGCTATAATGTTTCTGGATCTCCTGGCAGGCCTGCTAGTGATAGCATAAGAAATTTTGCATGCTACGTGAAATATAAATGTTGCACCAAAAGTGAGCACATGCAATGCTCAGGTGGATTAAGAATGTAGAGCAATGAGGGTATTAGAGGGAACAGTGTGTACTAAACCCATAGCCGGAATGGCCTTAACCAACACTGGCTGGCCTTTTAATTTAGGATTATATGGAATGGACTGTTCTCAGAATCTTGTGCCCTGTGCTCCCTTTGGAGGAGTCTGAATATGCCGAATAAATGCAGGGCAGCATGCCCTGAGCTTGCAGAAGCAAGTTGCATTGGTTTAACTTAAATTTTTAAAGAGATTTCAGTCAAACACTCTGTGAGGACATTTCTCTTAGTTTAAGTATTAGATAGGTTCCTGACTTACTGACCCAAAATAGCAAGGTTCTCAGAGCTTTTTATACAAGAAACCTCACAGAGTACTGTAGACACTACCCAGCTGAGCCCAAAACAGAATAGCATAGAATTTATTCACAGACTGTTATTTAAAGAGTGCCTTTGAATACACTTGTACTTTCACAAGAGTTGAGCAATTGGTTCAGTTCAGAGACTAAGGAATAGCCCTTGTAAAAGTTGTTTAAAAATTAGGCATTTTTAAGTTAGGAATTCTAGACCATATCCCACATCCTGTGCTAAGTGCTAGTGTTAGCTGTGCTAAGCATGAGGAGAAAGGATGAACCAAAAAAACATCTGAACGAGACCTGTGGAGGGGACTTTCTACAGAGGACTAGAAAGAAATGTTAGGAATCTCGATTCTCTGCTGAGGGAGCAAATCTGACTTCAAAGGGTGTGTATTTCTAACTTTGGATGCCTGGTCTGGAACCCTTTTCATGTGAGACCCTCAAATTTCAGTGCGTTACTTTGATTACACATTTGTTGATAGTGTGACAGCTGTCTGCTTCTCTAAACTGACTGACAGCTTAAGGACTAACAATCTGAGGGTTTGGTAAAGTTGGGGTCACTGCCATTGTCTTGAGGGGCAAATCTTGGTGCAGATCAGTGGACTCTGAACTGAACATTGCAGTCTTGGTCTCTTGAAGATCTCATCAGGGACTTGGCCATAACACACTGAGGCTTTGAGTTCAGCCTGTGCACTTCAGTTTCCTCCTCCCAGGGTGATATGGTGGTGCTGGTACAGAGCTGCATGTTGTTCTGCTTTAGGTGTTCATATGGCAGGGGCACGTACTGAGATTCAAGAGTCTGATATAACCAAGGGCAGGAAATGATCATTCTTACTTCCCACAAGATGTCTTTAAACTACACCCTGCCCATACTAATAAAGTTGCGACACCATCCAGAAAAGCATTCAAAGTGCACTGATCCAAAAAGGCCAAGAAGAAACCTGTTTGTATGCTTCCTCTTTAGGACACATACCTCACAGTGATGATTTTGGAATTTTGTCCTTATTCCAGCCTCCAGAGCAAACAGCAGAACTGGAATACTCCACGTGGCTGACAAGTGGTCTGTATCATTACTGTTAAGAAATGCATTCTCTGCTGTAAATTACTGTATCGCAACTGATCTTTGTGTGGATGATAGCCTCCATATTAGCCAACAGCTCCGGGGCAGAACCTGAGTGCTCTCAAAATATGTCCTTAAACTGTGGAATTTGCATTTCTAACTTCCTGGGTGCACTCACTTCTGGTTCTTAAAAAAATCAGCAAACTTGATGGCTCACAACTGATGCCTCTAGGAAGTCCATTTCCATGAATATGTGTTAAATATCTCTCTGAATGTCTGCACATTTAGTTACTCGGAGATTTTAAGCTAATGGAACATGTTTTTTCTGGATCCTGACCATAACTAGGCTAGCAATTTCAGAAGAAGCACTGTATCAAACATATATATATGTTGAATTTAAGCAACTTCAAGATTAGGCAACAGCTGGCGAGTCTTATTTGGATCCCAGTTTTGGTCTCAGGGTCTCAGTTCCAACTTAAGTCCTGCTTTAAGTGTCTGCATCCTTCCTGGATACAGCACAAAGGCTTTAGAGAATGCTAGTGCCTGTGTTCAAGTGTGCTTTTGCACGAAGTCTCTGAGGAAAAGATGATACTCTTATTCTTCCTCATACTCTGTAGGATGGCATGTGCAGTCTCTTTTTCACTTCTGAGTAAACAAAACTGATAGGTTTGTGGTGGTCTGTACACATCTCAAATGTGATTCTTTTTCTCCTTTCCCTACCCTTAGGGTTGAGATGCTCCAAACAAAGGGCTTGGGAGCTTTTGGTTTCTTCAGTATGATTTTTTTCAGGCCTTGTTGTAGTTTTTGTGAAATGAGGTATAAGTTATAAGAGTGTTTCATATATGTTTCTGTGGGTGTAAATTAGATTTCTCAGAGCTAATTGATTTAATCTCAAACACCACAACCCCCCCACTTCTTAGCATTTACTATTCTGAGATTTGTAGTGAGAATGAAATGGAAAGCAAGGGCAGTTGCTACAATAGAGAGGGACCTTCTTTCAAAAAATGTTGACCTAGAAGCTGTGTACACATATCTATTTTGTTAGAAGAAATGTTCTAAAAGTTGAATACAATAGATTTATATTTTCTCAGGGAAAACCTGCAGTAACAATTATATTATTACTATTCAAACTTACATGATTATATATTAAAATAGAAAACGTGTTACATTCAGTAACTTGCAAATAATAAGCGTGCTTTTAAAACTTCTTGTAAATCTCTCCCTCCTTTCAAAACAGAGAACCTGCAGTTAGTCTGTCAAGAGCACTAAAGCATTAGACAACTATTATTGACCTTTTAGGTTGCTCTAAATGCTAAATACTAAAAATATTAGTAATAATAATTTATTAGTAAAATAAAGTAGTTGATTTGGATTTAAGAGCTTGCAGCTCAGCTACATTTTATAAACCACAGAAAATAAAAGGGTAGATGTTGCCTGTTGGTAGTTGTTCAATGAAAAATTTCATCCTGTAAAATACATATGGTAAAGGAACAGATATTTGAGGCATAAAAACACTGCAGAAAGATAGGTGCCTTTTTTAGTCACTCATTCGGAGAGAGGAGTGTGTCTGATGCTTACACTGTTTTACATCGTTAATTTCTAACCCAAGATTAAAATTCGCTTTAATGTGGAGGCCAGTCTGTCAAGAGGATTTGTCCAGTGTGTATCCATAAACCCATATGCCAGAGCAGTAATTTCTGACATGGCTTTTCAGCAGCTCATGGGGGTGATCTAGGCAGATAGAAATCCTTTGACTGCAGATGCTTTTGCTGGAAGGGCTACCCAGCTTGCAACACCAATGGCAGAGAAGCTGCTGCTGGTAGCTGTGCTGCTCCTCATGGTCTGCTCCTCACAGTGATGCTGAGAGCAGCTGAGGGAATTGGATTCCCAGGCCCACAGCAGCAGCATGCATAGTGCCTCTCTGCTTCGTTTTGAGGGAAGAAAAAGAAGAGTTAATTTCAGTCTAACATGCAAAGCTTTTCTTTTTGTGTAGTGCGTGAAGTATAAACTTGGTGGGAGGTCCATGGAACAGAGACTGACTCTCCTCCATTAGCATTCTGGTCATACTTGAGGACAACATAAGCAGACTTATGGCATTTAGAAATGTTGTTTTTCTCTCATCTGCCCCACAGCTGAATTTCGTGTAGAGAGAGGGTGTTGTGCCATGCTAAGGCTGGGGTATTTCTATTTCTTAGCCATGTATTTTCTACTATTATTCTTTCTCCCCCTCCCAACCCTCATAGCTTTTAGAAATCAATGAGAAAAATTAAAGACAATTACTTCAATTCAAGATTTACTTCTACCAAGTCATTACATAGCCCATGTTCATCTTTAATTTTTTTTTTTTTAATAAATACTATTGATAGTAGCTTGAAAAAATTGTGGGTTTAGTGTCTGCTCATGAACAAGGTCATATGAAACCTCACTGACCTCCCCTTACTTCCTCTGCATGGAGGGAAAAAGACTCATGCCTGTTACTTGCATCACCACAAGCTGTAACAGGCTGTGTTGTCTTCAGAGCAGCCCAATCATCTGCCCAGGTGAGTTCTGGATCTGGCAAAGCCAGGGTCCCTGAGCAGGCAAGGGCATGCTTTTGATAAACTCTCGTAGTGGAAGACAGCTCAATACAAATAACCCCCACTGCAGGTTCTTTTAAGATAGTGAATTCACTTCTGTGGTGATGAAACTTTTGTATTGTTCACTTTTTAGTTTCTGAATACTGCAGGACATATATTGCATTGACTAAATTGATTGTTTGACTTAAGAAACTGAAGTGGTTTTCT
This sequence comes from Scytalopus superciliaris, assembly GCA_013400415.1. NCBI lineage: Eukaryota > Metazoa > Chordata > Aves > Passeriformes > Rhinocryptidae > Scytalopus > Scytalopus superciliaris. Next base: position 1,243,316 of record VXBX01009605.1, on the reverse strand, counting down.
GCTGTTGTGATTAGAAGGCATGGAATAATGCATATCATAGTAATGGTTTATTTTGTTTAATTCTTTCTGCAGGCAGCTTGAATGAAGTTTTCAAATTCCATAGATAGTCTTTTTTTTTCTTTCAGGCAAAACTATCCATGCAATTGGGTTTGCACTAAGCAGAAAATAAAATATTCAGAACTGTTTTGGGCTTATGCCCTCTAGAACCACAATTATGTCTCTAAACAAGAAGTTTATTTTGAAACAGGTCACAGATTTCAATAATTCTCAATGTTCCCTCCAGGTTCCCATTTTGTGCAGGGAGTGCATCTCTTGGTTCAAGGCAGAAGTGCCTTAAATATGGATCAGAAATGGATCTGGCTGCAAAGGCTGAAAAGGCTGGCTCTGTACTTTCCCAAAACTTTGGAGTGTTTAGATCTTGGAACTTGATTTTGGTCAGGCTTATTCTTTGATATCCTCAGATGAAAGGCAGACTATAAATGTGAAGAGCGAATTCTTCTGCCATGGTTACACCAGTGTTACCGAGTTAGTGCCAATGTGGTCACATGCTGTAGCAGGGTGGAAAATTTGGCTCAAAGTATTTATTTTAAGTAGCAATAAGGAAAAGAAGAAGAAATGCAAAACTTTAAATGGCCAGGAAGCAGGCCTCATGCTAACTTTATTTGCCAAACAGGTGATTTATTCCAATATTAACATTTTATACAACCAAGTTGCGTTTACTGTATAAAACATTTTATTGCAGCAACCCCACCTCCCATGCCCTTTACCTTTTCTAAGAGATTGAAGGGCACACATAAACTGCTAAAAGACCTGAAATTGTTTTGCTATCTGTGTTCAGTATCCATCCAGGTTTATTTGCTACATAAAGAGCAAAGAAAGCCAGCTAAATATTTTAAGAGGACAGAGAAGTTTTAGTTGTAAAATATCCAGGGTCTTTATTGCAGACTTATGGGTTTGCACTACAGATTTCTAATAGCAAACACTAGAAGTGAAAAATAAGAGGGTTTAATGCATTAGTTAGGGGTTGGTAATGGACAGATATGTGGTGCTCCTTCTCTGGCTGGCATGGCATAGCATGGCATCAACCTTGGGTCCCCACTAAAATAAAAAAGTGGAAAGTCAAACAACAGTCCTGTCAAACTAAACCTCTTTTTGTTTAATTTTTCAAAGTGATTCATTTAGCTGGCTGGCAGAGAATCAAACTGATAACTAACAATAGTTCATTTATTTAATGTTGCTTTCAGTACCCTGTAGCCACTCAACTGCATCAGAACTTATCTCCTGTAATTCTCTTTGAGCTGTGAAGATAGGCCAGGAAACTGGAGTAGGTCAGGTGTACATGAAGGTGCAGCTCACATGGTGGGGCAGTTTGTGCTTTGTGAACCATAGAATTGGGAACCGATTTTTAAGAACAGTTAAAGCTTACTTTTAATCTGAAAAGTGAATAAAACTGATATCACTGTGTTCCATGTTTGCTGAGTCTGAACAATCAAAAAATAAAAGAACCCAGTTTACAGAGTAAAAAAACGTGTGAAAACTGCCAAAGCTGCAAATTGTGAGAGCAATGAAAATGAGATCTTTTCTGACTACATTTTCTCACCAGTTATAAAAATTTGGGTTAGTCTCTTGGTGATTTCCATGTTAATTCTATTTTTTTAATAAGATTGAAAAACTTAAGTGTAATTAGAATGAACAAACAACTCTGTAGTTTTGCACAAATGTGAGCAAATCTAGTAATAAGTACTTTTTAGTAAAGGTTCACAGAGCTTATAAAGTTAAGTAAAGGTTTTCATGTCAATAAAGTTAGTGGATACAAACCTAATAATCAGAGGGGAAGCAGCTTGGTTGAGTAAGAAGATAATATTTACAATAAGTATGAGTGTTGATAGCAAAGTTTTTTCTGTTCTGTTTAATAGAATTTTGTGTGACTGTTGAATGGTGTTCGATCAAGGAGCTCTGGCATAGGCTATTCACCCAATGCAAACAAGTAAAGTGTATGACAGTTCTCTGGCATTTTAGAATTGTACATCATGCAGTATAACTATATACAGAAACACTACAGCGAGTGGAAAAATATGAGCAGCCTCCACATGTAAGACATCTGTTTAAATCGCATGTGTAATTTTGTTCGTTTGTCGTTATAAAAGCTGGACAATTTTGATCTTCAGTTTCAGCTTTTACATTTTCCATCTATACTTCTCCATATATTCCTGCTCATACAAGGTAATCTGTGAAAAAAGAGAGCATTTTTATACATAAGAACCATGGATTGTATATTAAATACAAATTTCTATTGTTCAGCTCTGGTGAGGATTATCTATGCTTGCAAGGGACAAGTTTTCTCAAAAGCCAAGTAATCCTTTCAGTGCTGTTCCTGTAAGCATGCTCTGTCTATGCCAAAAGCTCTTGTGCCTGTGGTTCATGTCTAGTTTTGTGCAGGTCTTTTACCATTAATCTTAATTATTTTAGAATAATTTTCAAATGCTGTTTTTCTTAAAGAAGCATAATTACTTGTTATTCAACTCATATTTATGAAAATAAATTGTTTTGGTATAATAAAGTCTTTTTTTTTTCATAAAACATGTATTGCTGTTGCTATGTAGACGGATTCTATCAAAAAAAGACTGGAGAAAGAGCATTGGTCCACTGTTTCTGATTCTCTGGGTCTATCTTTATGTGATCCTTGTGTTGAAGCTGGAATTTTTCCTCTCTGAATTGCATTTAACATATAGTTTTTATTATTCCTAGGTTATTGTATGTATAATGTATTGAAGAAGGTTTGTGTTCTCTGACATCCTGCTGAGCCAAGCCAATGAGGATTTTTGGTAAGTATGTGTCTTCAGTCTGTCAAAGCAAGAGTGAATTCTGATCAAATGCAATACTTCAACCTAACATGGTAAAGAAACAATCTATTCTCATGAAAAATGTGTATTATAGAAACAATATATAGAATCAATACAATGTCCATTAAAAATACAGTGTGTTTATGTTTTGTGCTTTCTGGTGTTTTTTAGAGTGATGTGAAATACAATGGAGAAAACCAAATTCTAAATGTGTTTTACTCACCACTCTGTGGCAAATATATCATGAGCAAAGTGCTCTGGTGAGAGGGCCGGAAAGGCTACTGGTATTGAGAACATACCCATTATGATGAGGATCAAGAACCACTCTGCTATTGTAAAGGCCCTCACTGCTAAGGACTTGAAAACAGAAAAATATTAAGAAATGTAAAATCAATACAGTGTTGGTTAGGGCTAATATAAAGGCAATGTAGGAAGCAAAACAAGCATAATGTTATTGTTATTTATTACTTGTGTTGTTTATATTGCACCAGCAGGGATATGTATGTTGTGTAGATGGGTGTATAAATCATATTTTTGCCCAAAATTTGAAACTAAATGCCTATGTACAGAAAAAGCAAAACCACAGGAAGGGTGGTGCCAGGATTGCTCATGCCTATGCAAAAATGTCCTACTATGTGTGGTGCTGGTGGTGTTGGCATGGGATTTACAGGACATTTTATACTGTTGAAATGTATATTTTGAAAATACAACCCAGAGGGTAAAATTCAGTCATGAAATTGAGTTTTGCCTTTGACATCAAAAGGGCCACGGCTTCACTCAGAGAGGTACTTTTGTCAGAGTACGAGCAAACATATGCCTGGAGAGAGTATTGGTCAGTAACTGAGAGACAACTAATAAAATTTTATAGTTGATTTTCTTGAAAGTCCTTTTAGTTCTGGAAATAACCAGGAGTCAGTATCAAGGTTATGCTTGAAGATTCCAGCATGAAATATGTGTTTCAACTTTCACAGTCAAAAAGTATAGAGGGTTTGGTCAGCTTTTGTGCTGGAATCACTTCACTTAAGTGAAAGATAGAGAGAGATCACATGAAGAGATAAATAATAAGAGAGAGGAATTTTACTCAAAAACTTAAATGTTTTGGGTTCCACAGACTTCACACATAAGCATGCAAAGGTGATAAAAGGGAGTAATTGCTAAAAGGAGGCACCTTCTAGACTGGATTATGAGTTATGTTCTATATTCAGTGCAGTGTGATACTTCCTGGTCACTGCCGGGGTCAAAACACTTAGAAAACTGAATATAAGTCAACCATCTCCCCAGCAGCCTGAGAGTTCCCTCATATTTCCCACAGTTTAAAATAAAAGTGAAAGAAAGCATGCTTTTTCCCACTCTTACTTGCAGAAAGATATAATTGCTTACTGAAATAAGCTGGTGCATTGCTTATACAAGAGAAAGACATTTCAGTGAGAATATGTCATTATGATAGACGTTTATTTTGCAGTTGTATTTTAGGAAACCTCATTCTGAAGACAGAGTTAAATCTCTGGGCTGTTACAGCACACACATTTCTTCATCAGCAATTTCTGACACAACTGGAGGTCACTAGGCTTATAAACTTGTAAGTAGCTGGAGCAGCCTACATTTAAGGAAGACATAGGAAATAACTTTAGACTGGACAATTGGAAATTCAGTTAGAAGGGTGCAGATGTTCAGACCTGTAAGTGGATTTAGGATTTCAAAAGATGGCAATTTGGTAAATAGCAACAGTTCTACAAGTGACCTCCTGTCATCTGCAGCAGAGTAATTTTCTGTGAACACACCTCAGTCGTGAAAAACACATTAGCTGAAACCTTGCTGAAGGTAATTGACTGCCTTGCATTTAACCACCAGATGGGCACAGATGACCACTGAGAAGCAGCTGACAAAATACATGTTAAAAAGATGATTACTCTGCAGTAGATTTTCACTGTGTTGATGCTCTAAACACAAAGATAGAGATACCTAGGGATGAAGACAGAAGCTAAAGACCTAAAATAATTAGCTGAATGGTAAAGGGGTTAAAGAAACCATAACTATTGACACAAAGTGGAAGAGTAGTTTTCTCTGCTTTTCAGTAAGGTGACTATTAATAGCTATAGGAGAAAAATGAAGTATAAATGGGAATAAAAGAATTGAAATAACAGAAGTAAAAACAATATTACAGGTGATTTTTGTCAGAAGAGTAACAAACTCAATGATGGCTGTTCTCTTTGAGAATTTGCACCAAAATACAGGTCTAGTAGCAAGTATTTAAAGTCAAGCTTACTGAATTAGTGATAGTACTAGATCCATAGACAAGCACTTTGCCTGTGTTTGTGTAAGAAGAGGAAACTGTGTGCAACTGCAGACTTGTGAGTCTGACTCAGTAATACATGTAATTTTAAAACAGTTTTGAAGGAAAAGACTATTAAAGCTACAAATAATGGGGAAGTAGGATATTGGTTTAGCAAAGCAGGATATGCCAAACTTACTTTATCTGTTTTTTTTTTTTTCCTTTTAAATAGAATGACTTCACTTTAAAGAGAAAGGAAATAAAGGGGGTATATTCTGTGTGTCCTTCTACAAGGCGCTCATTATGCTGCTGAAAAGAAAATTGCTTACTTGTTTGAAGAAAGTGGGCTTTAAGAGCACAGCTGTGAGATGACCATGGTAGGTGATTTAGGACAATATTGAAAAAGGAATCATTAGGCTGTGGGGTGGGTAGGTGGTTAGGACTGACCCTTAAGAAGCTGCATTAAGAGAAATCTTTCCACTGATAGTCATAAAACAAAAGTGGGATTGAAGCTTCCTGATAGTACAGTATTGGGAAACCTATATAACCAGGACAACCAATGGCAATAGCTGCATTGCCTTGAGGACTGGGGGAACTAGACATGAGATTCAGCTCTAAGAACTGCAAAGCATTTCAGAAAGGTAGTACAGAGAAAATATAAAATTTTCTTGCAAGCTGAGAATTTATCAGCTGGAAATAGAGATTATGAGAAGCCCGATTTCTGCTTACCAAAATACTATATGGCTAGAAAACTCCATTCACCATTTTAAGTATAACCTTCGGATCTTTTATACCTTCCTTTGTTCTGCTAAAAATTGATTTGTTATCAAAAATCTCTTCCCCACATGGCTACTTGTAGCATATGATCCAGTCACTTTCTTAATTAACTATATGACTAGAGCTTCTGTCACTCTCTCACTGTTGTTCCCAGACCATTTGCTACTCTTGTGGCTCTTTTCTGAGATCCTGCCATCAAGATTCCTTTAGAAGTGCAGACAGCTGTGCATTTCAGCAGTGATCCATTAATACTGTATTACTAAGAAATGACCACTCCTGACACTGTTATACACCTCTCTATTCAAGGGGTGTATAAGATCAGCCTGTAGAGCTGGTTTGACCCTACTTCTACACATTTTTCCTGTATTAAGTGGAAGGTTATTTACAAGACGATGTGATAAATGAAATGCCAGCTTAGATACAGAGGGTTTTTTCTTGGCTTTGTTAGAAATTGACTCTACAGGAGACAAAATAAGGATCCAAAACTGTTGATAGCTTTGTGTACCAATTAGTAATATATATCTATACTTATGAATGTCTTTTGTATGTGTTTATACATAGATATATGGAGGACATATATGGCTTTGTCTTCATTTGTTTTATGCATACATGATTAAAACCAGTAACTCTTCATAGTTACCCCAATTAAAATGAATAATTAAATTAAGACAATTTTATATTGCTTATTAGTAAATTCCTAGTATTCAAAATAATAAGCCTCACTAATGAAATTAACGAGTAGGTCCTTAACAAGTAAGTACAGTAAGTGATTTCTATGTGAATTGAAAAGTTAGTGTGTAATGATGTTAAGGCTAGAATAGCAAGAACTATATGCCATGTAGAAACAGAAATCTTGCCTTCAAAATTAAATCCTACATACTTTTTCCATTGTAAAAGCTGTTTTACTATATGGCAGTGCATCATGACATATCAAGCTGCTGCTGTCTGAACTCCCCCTCTTTATGAACTGTAGCTGTAGGCTACGTCTCTATAGGCAAGCACACTCAGACCAGTGGCCAAAAACTAACCACAAATTAAAGGCCCTGGAAACAGATGGAATGGAAAATGAGAGGAAGCCAGAATATAACTGACAGCATAACAAGGCAAGAATTGGCTTGGGATACCTTTTGCCACACTGCCCAGAGTACCCCAGAAAAGTAGACACCTTTGCTGTTTGCTGCTCCAAAGGAGAATGGAAGTGAGCTGAGCCAGATAGTAGTGGTAGAACCATTGAGCTTTTACAGGTCTCTCTGCTGGCAGAGGAAATAAGGTCGTTTTCTCTGCCCAGATATTTCTCACTGCCCCAACTCCTCCTGAGAATACAAAGAAGGTAAACAGTAAGCCTAAGGCTGTCCTGACCCTCCCTGCAACTTAGGCCACTGTGTGAACTTAAACCTGCATGATCTGTGCCTAAACCCAACAGTTCCCATAGAAAAGCAGCATCAACTCAAAAAAAGATACCATAGGTTACACAGAGAAAAGGGGGAAATAGCCATAGCTTCTGGAGGGAAAAAGACTGGTACATGGAAGTGAAAAATACACACTGGACAGGGAGACACAGCTAAACAACCAGCTCACTATAAGCCAAATGCCACTGAATTGTCTGTGTCCATGGTTCAGCACTCATACATTTCTTCTTAAATAGGTCATTTCCTGTCACTGTGAGTGACAATGACAAGGTTAGACTCACAAAATATGGTATTCTTCAGGACAGCAAAACAGAGCTCTGAGACATGACATGGGTTAGGCCCTTCACTTGTAGAAATGTAATGCATGATTGAGGGACTCATTATCTCTCATGCCAAGCAACAGATTCTGGAAAAACAGTCCAACTTTCCCATGCAGTTAGCCTGGGAAACAGTCACAACAAAGACTTAACTTCAGAATAACACCTTTACTGGCATTATGCACTGTGAGAGATACATATTAGTCAGACAGCTCAAAAAGTGGCTTTAATTTTGAGCTGGTGTCCAATACTTTGGAAATTATTTTCTATGTTAAATGTAAAATTATTAAGCACGTTATTAGTCATTCAACACAGACATCCTTGACTGTAATTCAGATCTCTTGAGTGATGCATTTATGGCAAAACACATGCGAAGCGTCCATTTCTGAGCATCCCTGTAAGCCATTTGCAGTAGGAACTTTCCACTGCGCATTGCTTTCCTACCCTGTTGGTGATTTCTTTTATGTCGTTGTGCCTCAGTGCCTGTTAGGTGAGGGAACTGGATACAATGCTGCTGCTCTAATTAGACTGTGGTGATCAGTCAGTGGAAATTGCCTTGCTTTTCTTGTACTGGTTCATTTACCTTCCTGTTTGAGCTTGTAAATCTTTTCTGTCAGCCTCTGCATTCCATCTTTCCATACACTTTAAGAGTTGATTTTGGGATGGAGATTACTATCTTCAAAACTGCTGGGGTATACNAAAAAAAAAAAAAAAACATTATAAGAGATTCTTTGCATTTGGCTAAATCCTGCTGTTCTTATTGAGGATAATACGCAGTAATGGTGATAAAATCTCACCCACTCTAAGATCCCTTGGCCCCAAATAGTTTCCTCTACCATAATCCTTGTGAGTGAATGAGTGTTTGAGTTGCCATGATATGGTCAAGATTCTACCAGGTTAGACTGGTTTGCTGCTCAAAGGAGCTTTAATCCAGCATTTCTATGGTACTTGTAGTTTTGTATATGCAGATCTTCTTGTGCCAGCTCTTTACTTTTTTCCTTCATCTTTTTTATTAAAGCAAAATCCAATTGAACGTTTCAGAATAAGCCCTGCTGTTATCAAACTTCATATTTACATGCACATGAATCACACTCTCTATCAAATAGAGCACAAAACCACAAACTACAGATTTGACCCAGGATCAAAACAGGGGACCTGTTACACATCCATTCTGTCAACTAATTTTATGCAACGACAGTTTTCAAGAGAGAAACATTTGCATATTCACTACCTTTAAATACATAAATGTGAGGAACCTTTGAGCTCTTCTGTCTTTGACTTCTATGGTAAATTTGGACAGGATTAAGACCTTTGCTGAAAGCCACTTCTATTGGCATTTGTAAGTGCAAGCTGTAAAACTATAAATCATTTTAAAACAAGGATGTGGCATATTCGTAAACCACATGTATCAAAGAAAAATGTGTCAAGCTGTGCTTCACAAGATAAACCCAGAGACAATTGTAATAGAGATGTCTGCAGTTATAAAATATTTTTAAAAATATGATTCTGGCTTTTAATTATAAAATGTGCATGAAGAAAACTTCTGTTACCATTTTTGGACCTAACAAAGAGTGCTAACTTTTTCCTGTAAATATTTCATTTAATAGATTGAATTCAATTTTAGGTGTTTGCTTTCTGCCATTGAATTCAAGCTGTATTAACAGGCCTAGAAGAAAACAATTTTGTTCTGCTCAGTTACTTGAATAGTGAACGATACAAGTTCTATAGGCAACTTCTGTAAATTTTGGTAGAAGAAACTTTAAAATATTGAAAGCAAAAGTAATGTCAGATTGCTTCATTAGAAGTAGAACTTCAGATTTTTTAGTTGAGACTACAGAGCAAAGGAAAGGTACATGAAAATTATCAAGTGATGAAAACATTAGGGAAATTACTGAAATATTCATGAAAAAAACCAAAAATTACTCAGGAAGTAGATCTTATAAATTATTTCTTCATTTCTGATGATTTCCTGTATGATTGCAATAAAATTTAAGTCTTGTATAGTGCTGACTATCAACATTTTAATAGTTAATCAGGAAAGGAAGCAGAGTCTTTGGTGGTCATCCTACACAATTTCACTGCAAAGTGCTTTTTTGGTTGTTAATGTTTCTAATCAAAGTTTGTCAAGCTGGCAAGAGCTCCCTATAAAACCTGCAAAGCCACTCCATGTTTTATCTTCCACAGGTCTCTTCTAAACTTGTAATTGCTGATGTCAGCAAAAAAATAAATCAGTGGGTAGACTGCTGAGGTGCAACCATAACTGCGTAGCAGACAAAGATTTATTTCACTTTCTATCACCCTCTGAAATATTTTCTAGCCTTTTCTCATTCTTCTAGGATGAAATTTTTGGAGTTGAGACTGTCTTTCTGTTGTGTTCTACAGTCATGGTCCATGGCTAGGACTCCTCCTTGGTAAGTTCATGTAAGTGAAACCTTGTTATACATTCTAGTCCCTGAGAAGATACTGGCACATATGCTCACATATGCTAAATATCTTACTTTTCTTTGCCAGTGATGCTTCAGGTGCCATACTGAAATACTATTTTATTTTCCCCGGATAAGTAAATGAGATTCAGCAAAGTGTGTGAGCAGACTGCACTTCAAGCATGTAAACCATGTCACTGCTAGGAACAAGTCCAATACATGTTTCAGTGCATAGTTATGTATTGTGCTAAGCCATGATAACAGACATCTGCTTAAAATTCAGCACTTTATTGCCGTGGGGTCTTTCTATGGTGAAAAGCCATTAAAATCCCAGGATGTGAAACTACTATCAATTCAAGCCCTTTACCCACAATACCTTAGGCAATAGGTGTATTTCTCATTGTAGAAGATGGATGAAGAGGACAATGATGTTTGGACTCATGATAACAAAGGAAAATAAATTTGTTAAGAAAATACATGAAGACCAACTACTGTGTAACTCCTATGTCTGTTTTCAGAGTCTGCAGGACATAGGAAGACAATGCAAACTGTTTGCTTGCTCTTTCCAAAACTATATCTGAGCATTGCATGGATGAAATCTCTGGATGTCAGGGATCTTGAAAAGGATTTGATTATTCAAGTATTTCTCAATGTAGGTTACCTGAGAGAGTAGCCAGGCAAGAAACTGTCACACTTCATGCACCATTGAAGATTTTTCTGAGCTACCACTGTGAAATTTTGTGGACTTATGCTCTTGCTTATATGTGTCACACAGTTAAAAAGGCTGGAGCGCTTTACAAACTTCATAAAATCTTTTAGATTTTTTCTTCTTTCTTTCCTTAGAACACGATTCTGGACCCTAAAGTAGAGTAAAGAAAAGCAAATATGAAATTATCCATCAAATGTATATAAAACAGTGAGTTGTACTTCTAGTTTCAACACCTGGAGAAAAGAAATTAACCTCATAATAATGAAAAGTGTGCATCACAAGACCGATGAGTCTTCCTGATCATAAGCCTCAACAGTAAAATTATGACCTCAAGGAGGCAGTGAATGTCCTCATTCAGGGCATAATCCCAAATATCATTCATATGTAGTCAGATCTGATTAGCCTAGGTGAATGGTAAGCTCATTTTGTATTTAAATTACAGCACTAATAAAAAATGTATGAAGGCAAGAGATTGAGAAGAGGAGGCTGCAGGCAAGTGAAAGAGGAAAAAATTCCATACTTCTGTTTTTCAGAATGTTTTTGGAGAGTGCAAAACATACCTGAACCCTCACACACATTATCTGTCTTTAGAATCAAACATATGAAAACTTGCCCTTAGTAAAAAGAATGGCCTTAGAAGTATATAAACAATTGACTTCTGCTTTTGATTTAGAGAATGCATCAACACTTTCGTCCGACGAAGCTCTTTCTGATCATTATCATTAATATGAAAGGAATAAATAATGAAAGCAATGTGTACAGGTTTGATTGAACGTATAGATTTTAATTGAGCATAAAGGGAACTAACACAAAGACAGTTCCCAAGGAGGTACAGTACAGCATAAGCAGGTGTGAAAAGGGGAACAATCTGGCAGAATCAGAGATAAAGTCTTGTTCTTGTGTGAGCATTCACCAGAAATACCGGAAGATGATGTTCTACATTGAAGCATGTGAGCCTGGGTCTATGATGAATCATTTGGCTGACAATATCAACGGTGAGCAATCAGTTAACTTACTTGACTTAAATGTCACAACTTGTCAGAAGGAGACCCTGAAGAGACACCTTAACAAATTAGACGAGTGGACAATCTCCAACCATGCGAAGTTCAGTGAGGGGAAGTGCGGGACTCTGAGGGGAAGCTGTATGAGGAGTGGCTGAGGTCACTTGGTCTGTTCAGCCTGGAGAAGAGACTGAGGGGGGACCTCATTGCAGTTACAATTTCCTTGCGAGGGGAAGAGGAGGGGCAGGCACTGATCTCTTCTCTGTGGTGACCAGTGACAAGACCTGAGGGAATGGCTTGAAGTTGTGTCAGGGGAGGTTTAGGTTGGATATTAGAAAAAGGTTCTTCACCCAGAAGGTGGCTGGGCACTGAACAGCCTCCCTAGGGAGGGAAGTGGTCACAGCACCAAGCCTGACAGAGTTCAAGAAGTGTTTGGATGATACTCTCAGGCACATGGTGTGACTCTTGGGGATGGTCCTGTGCAGGGTTAAGAGTTGGCCTCAATGATCCTTGAGGATCCCTTCCAACTCGGCATATTCTATTCTATTCTATTCTATTCTATTCTATTCTATTCTATTCTATTCTATTCTATTCTATTCTATTCTATTCTATTCTATTCTATTCTATTCTATTCTATTCTATTCTATTCTATTCTATTCTATTCTATTCTATTCTATTCTATTCTATTCTATTCTATTCTATTCTATTCTATTCTATTCTATTCTATTCTATTCTATTCTATTCTATTCTATTCTATTCTATTCTATTCTATTCTATTCTATTCTATTCTATTCTATTCTATTCTATTCTATTCTATTCTATTCTATTCTATTCTATTCTATTCTATTCTATTCTATTCTATTCTATTCTATTCTATTCTATTCTATTCTATTCTATTCTATTCTATTCTATTCTATTCTATTCTATTCTATTCTATTCTATTCTATTCTATTCTATTCTATTCTATTCTATTCTATTCTATTCTATTCTATTCTATTCTATTCTATTCTATTCTATTCTATTCTATTCTATTCTATTCTATTCTATTCTATTCTATTCTATTCTATTCTATTCTATTCTATTCTATTCTATTCTATTCTATTCTATTCTATTCTATTCTATTCTATTCTATTCTATTCTATTCTATTCTATTCTATTCTATGCTATGCTATGCTATGCTATTCTATTCTATTCTTCTTTTGCCTATTTCTTTAATCATCAGAGGAAATAAGGTGTTTTAAAACATAGTCAAATGCTCAAGGAGGAAAGACATGGGACAGTACTGAAGAAATTGGATGGAAACTTTATTAAGAAGTCAGGATCTAGACACTGGTACCATCACTAATGAAAGTTTATATTACCTATTTTTAAAAAAGTTGTGTTTGGTAATTATACTGAGTTGTGGATGCAGTCCCAAGTCACAAATATGATTTCCCAAAAAGAGATGACTGCTTTTTTCAGGATAAAAAATTCATAGAATCATAGAATTGTTAAGTTTGGAAAAGACCTCTGAGATCGAGTCCAGTGATTAACCTAGCACCACCACCATGTTCACCACTAAACTATGTCCTCAAGTGTCATATCCACATGTTTTTTGAACACTTTTGGGGATGGCGACTCAATCACTTCTGTGGGAAGGCTGTTTCAATGCTTGACAACCCTTTCCATGAAGATTTTTTCCCTAGTATCCAATCTAAACCTCCCCTGGTGCAGCTTGAGTCCATTTCCTCTCATCCCATCACTTCTTACCTGGGAGAAGTGATTGACCTCCACCTGGCTGCAATCTTCTTTCAGATAGTTGTAGAGAGCAATAAAGTCTCCCCTCACCCTCCATTTCTCCACACTGAACAACCCCAGTTCCCTCAGCTGCTCCTCATCAGACATGTTATAGACCCTTCACCAGCTCTGTTGCCTTTCTCTGAACTGGCTCCAGCACCTCAATGTCTTTCTTGTCATGAAGGGCCAAAACCTGCACAGGACTCAAGCTGCAACCTCACCAGCTCTGAGTGCAAGGGGGACCATCACTGCTCTGGTCCTGCTGACCATGCCATTTCTGATACATATTACTCATTTTTTACAATATCATTGCTATTGCTCCTGTTTGAATGTTACCAGTCAAATTCTGCTGGTTTTATTTGGAAAAAAAATAACTGCCTTTTTGTCTTGGTTGGTTTTGATCTATTCTGTATCCACAGTATTACAAAAGGGTCCAAAGTGACCAATAGAAAATTGCTGTAAAGTAATTTTTCAGTCTTTTCCTAAGTGTTTATATTTCTCTTTCATCCTATTATTCATCATCTGTATGTATTATTGCATAAGAGTACTTGGAGTTCATCCAAATACATGATTACATAAGGTAGACTTTTGTCAGATAAAACCTTAATAGTGTCAACTCCAAAGAGAGAGTGTGGATGAAGAAGCATGTCTCTTAAATATGGAAATGCTCTTGGGGTATAACATTAGAGGACTGTTTGGTCATCCATGACACTGTAATAGAGCAACACACAGTAAAAGGCCACATAAAAAATGTGGGATTTCTTCAGAGCAGGGAAAAGGTGAGACGGATACCCATTCCTAGGACACAGGTGTGTGGACCTGTCCTATGTACCCTAGATGTTCAGTCACTAAAAAGGTAACTCCAAGGCTCTGAATCAAATTTGGTAGAACCATCTCTATGCAGCCAGAGCATTTTCTTGGTAACGGTGACTAGACTTCTGATTACCCTTCAGAGAGTACTCAAAAATTAGTTCCTGCAGTACTTAAGGCGTATGTTGAATATAGGAAAACACATTCTGTTAATGACAGTTTCTTGCTGTGGTAAGTCTTGTGGGGAGTATAATGATGTAACTGTGTCATGAACCAAGCCCATCATTAGGACATTTAGTTAGCCTGTTAGATGGTGTCTTTGAAGAAATGTCACTTTATTTTTATTAATACTTTTTTTTTTTCCTGGTTTTATGGATGGCAATCCATGGAAGGCAGCTAAAGGTTATTTTAATTATATTTTGCATTTAAGGGCCTGCTTTTGCAGGAATTATGGCAAGAAAAAGGTTGGCAAGTTCACAACAACTGCAAGATTGGGCAATAAGGGAATTAAAAAGATTTGTAAAAAAGCCCAGTGACTAAGTGCCCATTTCACTGCCTGTTGTATCCTGTTATATCTAGAGAATGGAAAAAGGAAATTCCATATTGACTAGATTGAGCTGTACTTGCCATCTCAGTAATGAAACCATCATGTAATTCCTTCAAATGAAACCTCAGTAAAACTGCACAACTGTTTCTTTTTACTTTCACACTGTAAAAATACAGAACAGCAAGTATCCAGGAAAATACATTCATTGGAAAGAAGCTACCAAAGTCTGTGCTTTTGACTGTCATCTGCAGCTTATTTCACACACCCCCCAAAAGTAAGAAGTCAAAAATGGAAACTGCATGGGTGGTTTATTACTCAGCATTGGGCTCCAATTGAGTGCTCTTGATGCAATTGTCTTCCTGATAGAAAACAGACTGATAATTTGTTTCCCAATTCCATAATTATTTGAACTCATTAGTTTTCAGAATATATTAAAATGTTTCAGATTTTGCATACACTCTCACATGCTTCCTGTATTTAATTTTTGGACCTGGATCTCCTGTTCCTGGTAACCGATAGAGTAATTTACAGCTTTGTAGGTGTAAGAGTGTGTATTTAGTTAAACAAACACATTCTGGTTTGCACAGGCCCTCCATTACACTGAATTTGAAATATTTTTACTAGAATATGAGACTTGCATATTTAAATTTCCAATTACATTCTTTTCCATGATCAGTACTATCTAAAGGAGCTTTTCAATAATTGTTCAATGTAGTGATGTAAATAGCAAAACAGCTTTGTAGGTGTAAGAGTGTGTATTTAGTTAAACAAACACATTCTGGTTTGCACAGGCCCTCCATTACACTGAATTTGAAATATTTTTACTAGAATATGAGACTTGCATATTTAAATTTCCAATTACATTCTTTTCCATGATCAGTACTATCTAAAGGAGCTTTTCAATAATTGTTCAATGTAGTGATGTAAATAGCAAAACTTTCTCTCTAAAGAAGGTAGTTTGTTTCACTCTCTTTTTGGAGAGATCTGTCTGCTCAGTTCCTGCACCACTACAGTTCCTGTGAAGACTGTTTTAACTGAGTGCAGCTTTTTGATTCACATTAAAATGTTGGACAGGTTAATACTGTTGTGCAATGTTGTGCAATATTGATGTACTGTGCTATAAGCAGCACAAATTTCTGAATATGGTTCTGCCAGAAAAAAAAAAAATTCTTGATTCCTTGTTACATAACATTTGCTGCTCACCAATTGTTGTGCGTGAAAACAAAAGATTCTGGATTAGTAAGAGAAAAAGACACAAAAATGGGCAACCAAAACTAAAAAAAAAAAAAAAAAAGGCACTTTAACATTCTTTTTCACCACTTTTCACCAGAAATTTGATTTTAAGTGTGTTTCATTTTACCAGAATATTAGCTTTAGACTGGAGTTTAGTAGCTTACATCAGAAGTCAGGAGTCAATGGCTGATTCCTCTACACTGGGGATGAGGAAAGATGGAGAGGATTGATTCTTACACTTATGTAGTTTTTCCTGGAGTTCTCTTGGTTATGCATAGCTGCTTATACTTCAATATTAGCAGTAAAGGCCATTCCAACATTCCCAAAATATTGTCAAAATATCTGTTTCTGAGTAGGTCATTAGTTTTCAGAGACTTGCCAGCTATGCTACGCAGTAGGTGGGAAAAAATGTGGTGCTTGGGTGTGATGCCAACAATAACCAACTATTCACAGCTATGATTTCTCACCAAGTAATTATAACTTTTACTGTACCAGGGGAAAGAAAATAATACTAAGAATGAATATTTTAGTAACATTTACCCATTACCAAATCATTCTTAAGTTTGCTTTGGGAAAAGGAGCTAGGAACCCTTCTTATTGGTTGGAAATTTCCACTAACTTTCTTGGGAATTCCAGACATGCTAAAAATACGGTGTCTGTATACCTATGTGGCAAGGATTACCCTCTTTTCCTAGCAGGATGAATTCTCTTTCTAACATAGACATCTCATAGTTGTGTCATGGTGTTTATGAGCTTTTTGGCACTGGTTTCCTTCCCAGTTCTATTCTGTATGATGCTTTGAGCGTTCCTGAAGGTGGGTGTTCCAATGTTCAGTAAACTTCCTCCTAAAAATGTCACAGCTTCTTAGCATCATACACTGTACTGTTAGTATGTTGCTTGTCTCAGTTTAGCATTGTTACTTTTTCTGTATTCCATGCTCAGAATTTGCCTGTCAGTAGTAACTCAGATCTCAGCACACATTAGAAATGCAAAGTTTCCTGGTAATATCATGGAGTGGATTTAACAATTTTTTCATCTGTGTTTTCCTGTAGGTCCTTTCTTGGACATTACCTGTCCACACACATAAAAGATTCAGTATGACTGGCACTTCTTCACTTAGATATTTTATTTACATGGTTAAGGGTTTTTTTAAGATGCCTGAAGTTAAGCCCTGAAGCCAACATTTTGCTTCAGTTTAGTTTTCTAATGATCTAAATCACTGGGAGATGTGGTCAGCCATGCATGTGGAAAATCCAAGCTATTACCCAAATGCAGGCTTGGGATTTTAAACTCCTATTTTTGAAATTTTGACAACATTAATTACTAATTATTAATTTTGACTTATGCAGAAGGACTACTCTCTGACTTTACTCTTTGAGATAATGGAAAATATGTAAAAAAGTTAAGGAAGGTACAGGAAGGGATTATGTGGTGAAGTCTGCATTTTGCCATGACATTTTATTAGTGCTAGGGATTGGGAATGAGACATTAATGCCTCAAGTAAGAGAGGAGACAGAGATTACCAGCTGCAGAATTTATGAAATTACTATTATCTTCTAGAGAATTTGTGGCAGAAGGTACTTTTGGCTGAAATGTTACTCACACTTCTAGAAGAGAATCTAGGACTACTGGAAGTGCAACCAAGTCAAGTCCAGCATCAGGGATGGGACATGATGGAACAGGACAAGGTGACACAAGTATTTGCAGAGGTGCAAATAACTTTGGATGATGCAGGGCTTTGGTTGAAAGGGAGATCCAAAGAAATATCCAGCATTAAGAAGTACTATCCAGAAGAAGATAAATAGAGTAACAGAATACAGCTGCTACAGCAAAGAAAGCATGGAAGGCAGAATAGGAAGAGGAAGAGAGGGAGAGTGCTGGTGCAAGAAAATAAACTATGAGTATGAAGGATAGGTGTGGGTTAGAACCTAAGAGAGAAAATAGACAGTACACACCTGATTTGAAAGAGAAATATGGATGAGATGAAATGAGTCTCAAACAATTGGAAGAGCCCTCTTTAGGCCCTCATAGAAAATGGACAGGATTGTGTGATTGGTATTCCTCACTAAGAAGAATCAACAGACTTGACACCGAAATAGGCCCAGAGGACAGAAAGTCGTACTGGTTTTTAGGCTCTGGAATACATGGAAGTAGAGACGAACTGACAAAAAGCATTCATGGTGGGAAAAACAAAACCAGCATTGCTATTTTAGCACTAGACCAGAGAGGTAGCATTCTGAGAGAAGAAAAGCAGAGAAGCTCAGTAGCACTGCTGTCTTTTCTAGTGAAACAGAAAGAAACAATGGTAACAAAGAACTGGGCTACTGGGATAGTTTGTGGATTGCAGTTAATGGAGATAAGTTGGTAATTCATAAGGAAAGTTTTAAACAAATAAATGCAGAGAGAAGGTTGAGAGACGCTCACACAATCTCCAAGAAAACTTATATTTTATTTCACAGCAACAGTGAAATTCGGTAAAGAGTAGCAAAAATACAGTTAAAAGGTAGGAAATTATTGTAAAACAAAAGAACACAGAAAGGAATACAGAGAAATTATTAATAATGAGTAGAGTCACAGTCAAGTGATCATGTAATCTAGCTAGAGAATTAAACAGAATCAAAAAGAAACAATTGAAACAGATAAAGACTGAAAGAAGTAAGATAAGGAACCTAAAAAGGAAAGTGGTGGAATCTGAACAATGGATACATTACATGAAGTTAAGTATTATAGAGAAAAAAAGAGGCCTAATAGAAGAGCCAGAAGGACTGAGAAATACCTATAGAGGGATATGCAGTATTCAGAGAAAAAAAATGCACAGGGCAGGCATGACACACATTTAGATGTAGAATGCTGAAAAACAATGAGAAAAAGGAGCATGCGTAGAAGACAGTAGATATTCTGTCTGGGAAAGGAATTAAGAAAATTATTTTATGAACAGATATTGAAGATCAGTTTTACATGTTGCCAGTGTTCCCTTTAACATTAACATAGGAATAATTTTACTAGGCACTGTGTTGGGGACCTTAATTTCCCTGACACATAATGGAGAGCAAATGCTATTGGTAATTTTAAGACCACCAACAGTGCTGAGAAGAGAACAATGCAACACATTAGGGGACAGATTTTATTTAGCATTTTCACTGTAGAAAGTGGTACACTGGAGGATGATCATGAGGTTTCGTGATGCCATAAATTGAAGAGGTATTGCTAATGTTCAGCATCATCAGGCTATCATATGAGAAGCACTGTAATACTTTGAGCATTACAATGCTGGATAGAAATGGGTGTATGTTACATGAAAAATGTACAAATGTTTTTGAAATAAGCCAGGGATTCAGTAGCTGAAGACAACAGACATCAAAAGATGTCGAAGTGCTAACTTAAGGCTGAGGGGAATCAGGAAGACTGACTGATCACGGGACCACCCTGCAATGCAGAAGTTGAAGATAGGACAAGTTGTGGTGATCTTTTTCTGGGAGGGGAAGGGAAGCAATCCATGGCTGAGCAACTGCTCTCATCAATTCTCAGGGAAGCGAGCTGCCCCCCCAAAAAAAAAGAGGGATGTTTGATAGATGGGCAGTTGAGACTCTGTTTAGGAGGGAATTTAATATAAATTCTCAAGGAGACTGAAAGTGAATATCATGGTAAATATTCTGTGTGTTCAAATCAAACTAGGTAGGAGAAGAAACATTTTGGTCACTGAGAGTGCAAGATTGTGGATTTGCACTCCTAGTGCAACAGAGGAGTCAGGATACTAGCAGCTTTTAAGATGGAGCTTAGTAGGTGCGAGATGGTTGACATGAAGGGGACTCAGTGACCTAGATGTTCCTGTCCCCCAGCAGTCAGCCAGAATCCCAACTTCACTGCCCCGGTGAAACTCAGGGCAGGTGGAGCCTGCAACCCAGGTCTGACTGTGGCCATGCTGCCAGCAGCCCCATGCCCTGCCCTGGCTCCACAGAGCCTGGCCTTGCTCTCTGGGTGGAGTCCAGTCCTGCTGCCTTCCCTCAAGGTCTCCAGTGAAGCCAGGGGTGTGGCAGTGCTGTCACTGCCATCACCATGGCCCTGCTTGGGGGTTGCAGACTTGCACCCACCAGCAGGCCACTGCCTGGACTGTGCATGGGGATGCATGCAGCTCTTGACTTGCCTGAGTGGGCAGCCCCACTCTACTATTCTCTGGCAATTCCATCCTCTGGGGCATTCCTAGAACAAGGCAAACCTGTGATGATCATATAATCCAAGGACTCTTACAGAGCCTGTTATAATATTGATCCAGGTCCTAATATCCTAATAAAAGTGACAATTACAAAGTAATAATGCACTGTGGGTTGTGAATGGTTTTCTGTAATGCACTGGTTGTAATTTTTTCAGTGGCTTTGTGTCTGTTCTAAGGAGATCAACATCACTGCATGTGTTTTCTGGCTGGAGAAACAGAAGCCAGGTACTTAAAGGACACCCAGCAGAGTGGAGACAGAGACTGAAGCAGAACTGAGCTTTTCCCAAAGAGCTTAGCTGGGGATCTGTACAACATCTGCTTGGAGAGACCTAGAGAGAGAGAATGTCCATTTCTTAGGATAGCCTGTTTTACAGAGGTTGAAAACCAGGCCTATAGGCTGTGCTAATGCTTTGCCCAGGACCTAACACTCTAAACAGCCAGACTTCAGATTTAAGTCTAAAAGGTGCTCATTTTTTATGGCAATGTCTAGAATGGAAGAACAGTAGTACTTGTGATGGTTATAGGGCTGAAAACAACTTTTAAAAAGTTTAGAACAATCAGTCATTGCTTTAATGGCCAAATTGGCCCAGATGGTCTTAGCAAAAGAGTCCAGTCACTGTACTTGGCTGAAACTCCTCAGAATGCCAACATCTCTTGCATTTTCATGAAGGCAACAGTTTTTCCTGTCTCTTCCACTCAGGAAATTAACTCTTTTCCAGTGCTGTAATGGAGGACTGTGAAACGCTGCATCAGAACCTGTGACTGGAACCAGGCATCTCTCCTGTCACGCGATACAGCGTATCATCTGTGTCTTGCATGCTATTAAAAGTAAGAGCTACATCCATTACTGTGCTTGCAATATGATTCAATGTTGGGGAGTACGTTCCCTGAACTGTATTTTTTTTTTACAATCTGATCACAATATGTTGTACAAGGACTCAGTTGATTAAGTTTTCCATTTTTTTAATGGACTAAATATGAGACCCTCTGGTACTTTAAATGACTGTAGCTTTTGGAATGGCTTATGCCAGCTGAAAATATGTCTCCATCTGTCCTAGTAACATCTAACCTCAGCTCACTCTGTTATTCAATGCTTTATCTAGAGCAGGCTTGACTAAATCCTTCTGTCTGTTTATGTAGTATAAAGTGATTTTAAAATTACTGGAGCAACCAGCAGAGGTTTTACTGCTGCAGTGGAATCCTCTGCCTGAAGAAAGATTATGGCATTATGGAAGCATTTTGTGTATTCATCATGTTTTCAACCTTGAAATAAATTAAAGCCATTTGCCATACCTGAATAGTGAAGCAGACTAACACTGAGTTATGTTTGCTGAGGCTCTTCATCCAGTGGAAAATAAAAGGACCTATTTCTAAAAACGCATCTCCTGGGATTAAGGAATTACAACCAGGTTTTTGTTTTGTTTTGGTTTTTTTTTTAGCCCTTTTCTATACCATTTTCAAATATAGACCAGTTAAACTGGAAAGTCTTAGTGCAAATATATTGAGTACACAAAATTGCTGTGTGCCTATATATTGGTAGGTTAGCCACTCTTTATGCTCTGGGACTTTTAGACACATGTACTCAGACAGCTATTTATGTATTGGGATTTTTCACATAATTTAGTGGTATGCTGCTAGTTTAAAAATGTAAATCCACTTATATAAACATGTGCAGTCAATACAAAACTCTGTACATGTGACAGCACTGAAATCATGAGTGAACCAAATGAGATGAACAAAGTTAAGTCTTAGAGTGTATAAACTCAGCAGGATTCTAGACCAAAAGCACCAGAGAATTTAAAATAAAAAAGGAAATGTTTATGTTGCATGCTATTGAAAGTATAAACAATACCAGCAATGCCAGTTTCTTAATAGCATAGTGCCCATGAACATTCCAAATTCTGTATCAATATCCAGCAGTGTGCCATTTTAAAACAAAAGGACCCTCCCATAATTATTCCTTTTAACTGTTACTGTGTTCTCAAACACACACATTTATATGTAGACTGATGCCACTGACCTGTGTTTTCCATTTTGCTAATAATTTAAAACATAAATATTTAACTTCATCTTCTACATTTGTCTCCTTTGTTAAAATAGTTTGCTACTTGAATATCTGTACCTTGTAGTTTTTAGAAAATGGTATGAAACTAAAACATCATGTGACCACACAACGTCTGATGAACAAAGGCTGTGGTTTTATGTACAAAGAATTTTTTTGCTGACACTGATATGACATGACATGACTTGTTTAGAAGAAGTCTGGGGAGTGGTCTTATAGTCCTTATTCTACTCATTAAAACTAAGAGGCATTTGAGAGGAATGACACTATAGAAGCAAGTTTACTCAGATGCCGTTTACTCTTGGGTGCTATTTTGCCGACCTAAATGACGGTTTAGTTTATCACTACCTTGTAGCATGTAAATACTGAAATTGTAGTTTGCACAAAAACGAATTTTTCTTGTATGATTAATAGAAGAATAATATTAAAGATGGAGAAAAGAGTAGGTTATCTGTTTCGATCCTACCGCCTTTCATCTGGAAATTTCTTAGTTTGATCTATTGAAAGCATTTGTGCCATGTTTTTTCAAAGTGTTAGTGGTGGAAGAAGATTGTGAACAAGGAACTAAGACAGGGCACAGAAGAGCTTAAGGTCCAGAAAGTCTAGTATGAAGGCCATTTGCTTGTTGAAATAGCTGCTATTTGCAGCTGAGAACGCTCATCAGGTTCCAAATATTTGGCTGTGGTTCTCTTTCCATAAACATTGGAGTCACATCATGCATGTCTACAGGGTTCAGCCACACCTCTTCTGCCTTTGCCTCTCTGCCTCTAGTGGTGCAGCCAACACTACAGTCCAGAACACTCTCCTTATCGTTTGTAGTTCCTCCTTTTAAACCTTCTAAAGTTTGTTTTGGGGCTGCAACAGGCAAAGCCTTTCCCCCACCTCTCTCCAGTTCAGGGTTGCTGACCTCTTTGGACATTGACAAAACAGGTTTTCCTTATGCTTCATGTGAATCTGATCTTAACCTACATGTTGATAGAAATAGCTGGTGATATTTCAACTTTCAAGAACAGTTTTATGCTTTAGGAGCTATCTCCACCCTGTTGACCTATTTAGCCTAAACAGATTGCCAAGGCTTCAGAGATGCCAAAGGTTGTGCTAGTGAGTTCCATTTGGGTCTCCCACCCAAACAAAAGGGTGGAGAAATCGAGATGCAATGTGATTCAGGAAGGCCAAAAACCCTGTAAGACTCCATGAAAAATATTTATTTTTCATTTTTTAATCCAAACCAGAAGAAACAGCACATCTTTTTGCCTTAAACTCAGGCACAGGAGAAATTTGAACCATCACTGAAGGTGGAAATTCTGCATACCTGACCTTATTGTTGTGTTTTTAAGCAGAACCTTAATGGTTTTAGTGAAGTGTTTTGCTTAAAACAGAGGGTAGTCTACCACCTGGGAAATTTTGATTGTTTGCACTTAAATGTGCATGATAAAATGTTTTGACAGACCTCTGCCTGTATATTGACAATATATGTGCAGGTAGTGTTACTTGTTGTTACCATGTGAAAAGCAAATCCTGGCAGGTATCTGCCTGAATTGAAAGCAAGAAATTCTTCTCACTTTTCTGCATTTTAAGTATAATATATATATTTATATATAAAATTCAGCTTGCCACCAGCACTAGCTGACAGTCTTTCCCAAAACCGACTGCTCTTATCCTTTCACCAATGCCTGTTGGAGGAATTCTAGGAAGGACTTCCTTACACCATGGGTATCCTAGCCAGGAGTGCAGTCAAAAAATTTCTCTAGAGTGCTGTGGAGATGGTACCTACAGATTACCTGTTGGAGGTTTTCCCTATTCTGATTTGTACTGAGCTTGGCTGGGGAAGATTTAAATTTATTCCTAGAAGATTGTGGGGGGCTATGGTTGGGCTTTGCGATGAAAATGTTACTGATAACACAGGGGTGTTTCAGTTACTCTTGAGTAATTACAGAAGGTCAAGACCTTTTCTGCTTCTCAGAAAACAACCTTCTCCCCACTAGTGAGTAGGCTGGGAATGTGCAAGAAGCTGGGAGGAGACACAGCTGGAACAGCCAAACCAAACTAACCAAAGGGATATTCCAGACCATATGGCATCACCCTCAGCAATAAAAGCTGGGGGATGGATATTTTATTGGGGCTACCATTACTGGGGAACTGGCTAGGCATCAGTAGGTTGGTGGTGATCAATTGTTTTTCTTTTGTGTCATGTTTCTTTTGGTTCTCAAATTTTCCATCAATTTTTTTCAAATAATTAAACTGTCTTTACCTCAACATGTGTTTTCTCACTTTTACCCTTCTGATTCTCCCCTCTATCCTGCTGTAGGGGTGTGAGTGAGCAGTTGTACAGTACAGCTGCCTAGCATGGTTAAATCATAACAAGAATTGTGCTGCCACATGATCCCATTTGCCACTCTTCTGAATCCCTGGAAATCATAGTTCAGAATGTGGTTTGGGTAATTGTCATGAATGTGCATCTACAGTGCTTAATTGGCCTTGTTTCTGCTCTGCTGCTCTCTTAACCAGTTTTATTCTAATAGTGGTAGAGGAAAAAAAAGTGGATGCAATTCATCTGACTAAATATAAACATCTAGAATAAAAATAATCACTTCTGGCTGCCTTTGTAGTCAATGGAGAGAAACAAACATTTGGAGAGTATGATTCATCTCGTTCTGAGGTAGGTGTCTGTGCTGGTTTTGGGTGGGGTAGAGTTAATTTTCTTTGCAGTGGCCAGTATGGGGCTGTGTTGCGGGTTTGTGCTGAACACAGGGTTGATAATATAGACATGTTTTTGTTGTTGCTGAGCAGGGCTTGCACAGGGCCAAGGCCTTTTCTGCTTTTTGTACTGCCAGGCTGGCAATGATGTTGGGGGTGCATGGGAGGTTGGGAGGAGACACAGCCAGGACACATGACCCGAGATGACCTAAGGGTTATTCCACACCATATGAAATCATGCCCCATATATAAAGCTGGGGGAAGAAGGAGAAAAGGGATGCTGACACGTTTGGAGTGATGGCCCTTGTCTTCCCAAGTAACCATTACATGTGATGGGCCTCTTCTGTCCTGGAGGTGAACTGTTTAAACACCTGCCTGCATATGGGAAGCAGTGAATTAATTCCTTATTTTGCTTTGCTTGTGTGCGTGGTTTTTGCTTTCCGTATTAAACTGTCTTTATCTCGATGAGTTTTCTATCTTTTACTCTTTTGATTCTCTCCTCAATCTGCTCTTAGGGGAGTGAGCAAGTGACTGTGTGCTGTGGTGCTTGGCTGCTGGCTGGAGTTAA
Source organism: Scytalopus superciliaris (assembly GCA_013400415.1). NCBI lineage: Eukaryota > Metazoa > Chordata > Aves > Passeriformes > Rhinocryptidae > Scytalopus > Scytalopus superciliaris. Next base: position 1,217,659 of record VXBX01009605.1, on the reverse strand, counting down.
ACCATGACAATGTCTAAACTAGTTTGCATGAATCATGTCCTAAAAATGCCCAATGCTCAACATAATGAAAGCCTCTGGTGACAATTCCAGGTGTAGGTTTCTTCACTTTAGAAACCCTTATCCAAAGGAAGATGAAGTCAATCTTACCGAAAGAGATCTTAGAAGAGATAAACTACCACATATGGCCAGACCATCTAGCTTAATACCACTAATGAGTGATGTCTGAGACAAGTTACTTAAAGAATAAATTAGCTTAAGTGAGTTACGATTCTAGTACTTGGAAAGAGCAAGGTTCAAAGTAGGAATCTTCTCTCTCCCTGTTTCAAACCTACTGCTTTAGTCTGCCTGCTTCTAATGTGAAACTGTAGTGCACCATGTGAAGTATAAATATGGATTCCTTCAGAGCTCTGATGACATTTTGTTGGAAGACACAAACATGTTTCTTGCAGATTTGTGATCTGCAAGAATTTAGTGTGTGCCAGTACATTGGGGACTGTGCCATAGATCACAGTTCAAAATTGCCAGTTCACTCTATTTATTTACCTGGGTTAATAGAAACAAAATAATATTGAATTGCAGTTAAACTGAACTTGGAGAAGGATTTATGAAACCTTGTCAACTGTGTTACCCAACACAATACCATTTGTGGGAGAACAAAGATTGTTCATTTGGAATATGTTGAAACCATAAGTGAAATCACCTTACAAATATTTTTTCTCCTTGAACGGATAACATCTGAGAGAGGGGAAAGCAATGCCTAACCCACTATTAAACATTACCAGGTTACCATTATAGTTAATTAGTAAGGCATTACCCATAATCCTCTGAAGACAATCACTTTCTGGCTGTCACCCAGGCCTGCTGCAGTATAGGCTCACTGACTCCAGAAGGCTGACAAAAGTTGTTTTCCTGCAAGAAACATGTTGTGAAAGAAGCCTGGTGAAGGTGAAACATGTGTTGTTACTTCATCTTTAGGAGACCAATTTGATTACATTAGTTGGCAGCACTTCTGATGTTCATTTCAATGGCAGGGAATATTCTGCATCAATTTTAAAAACATAACTCTATATAATAATTGCTTTTTCTCTTTGGCAGATATCTAACTTTAACTGGCAACTTACTTTAAACCTGTGCCATTGTTGAGAACCTATCAATAGAACATTAAAATCAGGTCACAGTTTGAAAAACTGCAAGGTTTTTACACCCTAAGATGAGAAGATCTTTGTTAAGGATCTGGATGATGGGGCAGTGTACCCTCACTAAGGTTACTGATGACACAAAACTGTGGTGAATGGCTGATACACCAGAGAGTCTTATTGGACTTCTCTGCAAGGTTGGCCAGACAGGAATGATGAACATGTTTGTGTGGGAAAGGTGTGGGACTGTGCCAATAGGACTTCCTGATCTGGAAGATGCCAGCATCACTGTGGCAGCAGCCCATTCAGCTACTGAAATGAATGCCATGCTTAATCCGTAATGATATATTCTGATTACTAAAGTGGAGACTAATAGGCCATTGAAATGGTAGCTCCCAGGTAGCTGACTGGCATGTGGATGGACCATACAGTAAGCATTTCACTGGACTGTCAGACCTTTGTCATACACAACTTCAGACTAGCTCACTAGATATCGACACTGACCACTGGAGACAGTAAAGGAACATGAAAAGGCATTGCTAAGGTTCTGTTCCTTACAGGATTTCTGACTCATGGTGATAAGCTATTTCTGATGCACATCCTGGTATTCAAGCCCCCACATTTTCAAGGTGAATTTTCAATAACCTTTGAAAAGAATTCTTGCTTTTCCATTTATTTCACACTTTTGATCCATACTTTTATTTTTATGTTATTCTAGCTGGTGATGCCACAGGAAGCGAAGACCAGAAGAAAACCGATACATCATTGCTCAGCGATCTCGTTGCTCAGTGAGGCCGCATTCTCCATAACCTGCATTCAGCACTTTGCTCACTGAAACACCAGTGTGCAGATTGAAAAGCCCAGAACATGTTGCATTACAGGATCTGTGTCAGAGGGGTATTGGAAAGGAAGACCTCGTGTGGCAGGCACCGCACAGGGAAGCAGAGGGAAGTGAACTTAGTCCATTTTGTCAAAGCAAATGCAAAAAGATACAAGCTTCATTGGGCCAGAGAAAAAGAGGCAGATACGAGCAATTTCCTGAAGGAGTGGAGTCTTGGACTATTCCTGTGTATTATATCAAGAACTGAATTGAAAAAACCCCAAAACAAACCCTTTTCAGGGGCCTAGGTATTTTTGTATCTCACCATAAGTCCTTTTACTGCAGACTTTTATGGTGTTACATCGCTTTGATAACGCTGTTATGAATGTCCTTCTTTTTACTGTAGTAAGTATGGTGGCCTGTTACTTACTGTAACTTTCCTTCTGAGAACCATGACATGACTGTAAGCTGTTCATGCACAGGCGGAATATGCACTTTTTAGCCTCACTGCCCAGAGCTGAGGTATTATACTTTGGCTCGCTTAGTAATTTCACTAATAGAAAGAAGAATAATGGAATCCTGGAGATCTGGCTCATGAGATACAGCTCTATGCCAAGAGTAAAGCCCCCTTTGGAGACATAATCTGGGGGCAATTTCTTTATTTTGTAGTTATGTAAAAATCCCATTGACATCAATGGGAATTTTCCTTCCATAGAAAAGGGGGGGTTAGGTTTGACCCTTATTGTTTTGCCAATTTGGATCACTTCTGATAGTGCCAGCATTCTAAACATCCATTGGTGGGCAGAAAGCCTCTGTAATGTACTTAGGATATCCTCAGGTTGACAAAAAGGTAAAAATAAGGAAAACCAACTCATCAGTCAGTCTTTTTTTCAGTATTCCCTAATGCATCCTGTATGAATTGTTGGACCCCCTCATATGCATAAGTATAGCAGGTATTTTGAATTTAATCTTTCAAAAATGCCTTTAAAATCAGACATCTGGTAATAGCTTGTAAATAGAAATGTTAATAAAAATGCATTTTATTCAGGGATATTCACAAATGTGAACGCTTACTCTACCCCAAGCTTAGAAAAAGTAGGTGTTATCCATTTTCACATAATTTTTAGCCAAGGTCTTTTAAGCATATAACTTTACAGCTTTCATAAAAAGGGCATAAAAATGAAAAATGTGTTTTGCAATGAATCTGCCACTGATATGAGCATTCAATTAAATGAACCATGGAAGAGGAAAGATTTGCTACTGGGGTCTTGCCAATGATATCCTTTGACACTTCTATGGTCTCATGTGTTCCTGATCAAGCAGCAAAGAGTACTGGAAAATCCCAAACCAGTTAGCTTGAAACTAGAGCAGTCTGTATACATTTGACATACAACCAGAAGAGTCTGGCTTGAAATGATTGACACTGAACTGTGGCCTTTCTATTAATTTACCTTAATCTATTTTTGCCCTTTTGTTGACTCAGAACTTCACCAACTCTATTTATATCCTGGAAAATTGCATGTTTCTGCTTAGACAACAGATTCAAACTGTGTTTCTACTAATGGCAGCCTTTTGGAATTCTTTCCTGCCACGTTGTATCCCATTTCACTTTAAATCTTCTCTTCTGGACACGTACAAGATTAATAGTTATGTAAAATCTGGTTACCAAATTTGGTAATTTATCATGGACATTACCCAGTGAAATATGTAACTGGTTTTAGTCCAGTTCCTACATTTGTGTATTTTGTTCCCATCACATAAATTTCAGTTTTCCTGATGCAGTTTGGTACAGTGTCCAGTGTAAGATCCAAGTTGCCATGCATGCTGTGCTGAAGGTGAAGAGATGAAAGTGTCAACTCTGCGGTCTTGTCCTTTGCCTTCAGCTCCAACTCTCCCCCCTGTCCTTCTGCTCACCTTGTTTGAGGACAGATGACTATGAAATAAGGACTGTTAATTGATCCATCTGGGTCACTGTCTAAACCCTTATAGCTCATGGATGCTGAGATTGTTATGGGTCATAAAGTTGCCTCCCGCTCTTGTGGGGCAAGTTCTGAGGAGGGATATTCCAGGGGATCTTTTCATTTTGGGCAACTCCCTGAACAAGCTAGTGAGAGAGCCATTGGTTTGGGGATACAACTCCTCTGCTGTCCCCTCACTGGAACAGCAACTGCTCACTCTGACTGAAGAAAGAAAAGGAAACCATATGAAAAGGGTACATAAATGTTTCCATTCTATACTCTGTCACATGCTTATACACATAAAAAGATGTCTTTAGAGCACAGAAGAAGTTCTTAACGAAGTGCAAAAACCAGAAGGTATCAGAGACTGTTTTTCCTTGTGAAGCTAAAAAGTGGAAGCGCAACCTGAATATATTTGCATTCTTGCAACCCACTGACTTACCCTCCATAAAGCTGAAGTCTTCCTTTTCCAGTGCTACAAATATGGCATGACTCATAATGATTAAATCCCCTTAAAGAAAAAGAAGAATGGGAGAAAAAGAATTATTTATTGTAGCCAAGGAATGCAAAAAATATTGGAAAAAGAATTTTGTAACTGTTTAACACAACATAACAGAGAGGTTATTCCAGTCTTCAGGATGAAAAAATAGTAATCTCATGAGGAATTCAGCTTCTTAATTGCTGTCTCATGTAATTTCATTCTCATTTGTGTAGATATTGTTCAGTTTTAAGTATAAAAGTACTATCAGATTTATTTTTTACTTGCAAGAAATTGTATTTCCATCAGTTCAAGATTGATCTGCTATGACTGATCTGGTTTTTTGTGCATAAGGAAAGATATGTAGCTCATTGGTCAAACAGACAACATGTAGAGGACCTGTCATTACGTTTCCAAACATGTCCAGTTCAGGTATATCTTGGTCTTTGCTGGCAGAGAATGCAGTTCAAGATTTGGGTCTCTTCATGGCGACTCACTTAAGTTCCATCTTTGCCTGCACTGATCACTGCATCCTGAGCAGGCACATGGACTCCCTGTCCTGCATATGGACAGTTGATCCATACAGTAGAGAAAATGGAACAGGTCTCAATCTCAGGGACAGATGCCGTGGCAGACCTTGTGATTGCTACAAATGTTTCCTTCTCAGAGCAGGACATCCTTGTCCATGCTCCTCCTGGGAAAAGAGGACTTCTTCCTCCTGGAGCAACATCCGAGCATTATTGGGGAGAGTATTCATTGCCTCATGCCAAAACTGGAAAGAATTCTAACAATTATATTTAACAGATAATCCTGGGAAATTGTTCAAACCGATGTCCTGACTGTAACCTTTTTACTGGCATAAGCATAGTGCAAAATATCTCAAATCCACCCCATCAAACTCGGAACAGTAAGGAGTATGCTTGAATTAGTTTGCATGGGAAGCACAAATTTTAGTGTGATATGAGTTCTCATTGGTCTTTCTGACTTTAATTGAAGTCTCACTGAATATCACCATTTAGTGGTAATTTGGGAACAGAGGGAAATTGCTGAAGACATGCAAGCACACCATTAAGAAATAAACTCAAGCCTTTGAAAATGTTGAATGAACACATCTATGTAACTTTTAAAACAAATGATGGCCATCTCTCTGCACTGCTGAAATAACATTATTCTCCATTTTCCCCCATAACTTTATTCCCTTGTCTAACCAGGAATAATTCAGTGCAGCTGAACTCTGGGAGCTGAATTGAAATACAACTGGGACTAACCCCAGTAAAGTTATTTGCCTCATGCCAGCCATTGACTTCAGTACAATGAGTCATTTTAATTGCATCGTGAGTGTCCAAAACACCTTCTATTCAATTGACCTCTTGGAAAAGTGAAGGTTTCTTGTAGGGATAAGTCCTTTTTGTTTCTTTCTTTATTACAGTGTGTGTATGTTTTTCTATGAGATGTAGAGAGCACTATAAAGAACTGAATCATCAAACTCCACGCAAAATTAACAGTCATGTTCAGAACAAAGCAAGATGACTGGAAAATGTGCACCCCTTTGTAATTTATTTTCAATTCAAGCGGGAAAATGAACAGATGTCATTAAAATCTAAAAGAAAAACTAGTTAGGTTTTGCATATTGCTGCTTGGACACCTTCAGAAATGAAAGCTAGGCATTCTCACATTTATTGAAACAAAGAGAAAATGCAAATATGTACTTGCAACTCTATTATTTTTTCTAAATTATTTCAGACCTTTAATTTATTCTATCATGAATTTCTTTACAGAGAGAAAACAACAATCCAATAATATAATTTGTGTAATTTCATGATTTTAACTTCCTTTCTTTTAAAGTGGTCAAAAAGAGCATGTTTATTCTATTTTGGTTACAAAGCATTTTGGCAAAAACTTAATTTTGGAATAACTTCCTTAACATTTGACTTAACCAGGGTAAAGACGAATGAAGAGGGGAAAAAAGGAATTTCTGCCTGGAAACTTTCTATTTGGTGCTACCATTATTTTGTGACAACCAGCAGCTATTCAAAACCTTCCTCAGTTACAATAGTAAATGGCATTTGCATGTTAATATGTATAGTTTATTTTATTTTATATAATTTTCTTTTGTTTATTACAGTGTGGTTTGTTTACATGTAACTTTAAGGTAACTGTTCACAGTCATTTTAAGGAATGGTGTTTGATGAATTATCTAAAACTGTTCCTAAGCTGCATGAGACACAGCCTTTAGGAACTGAAAAGAAATTCAGGGGCTCACCTATTCTGAAGAAAATCTTTGCAGTATCAGGATCAGAGCAAAAGTGTTCCTGGAATTCCTTCTCATCAGAAGATAGTGCTTCAGGTTATCATCACCAGGGAAAAAACATGTATGGTACACAGATATACAACATTCCTGAACAGTATGTCTGTATCACATTCAGTCCCACATTTGCAGTTTAATTTGTGTGATGTATAGGCTTGAGTATGCCTCTGCATAGTTAAAACAGATTTATAGGTTGGTGTCATCCTTATGTGTTGGGAGAGTTGTTGGAAAAAAGTAGCCCATGATATCAAGAACTGGTAATAAAGTGGAAGTGTGGTTGCATGCAGGGTTAGAAACCCCTAGTAAACACTGTGCTCTGAAACTGAAAGGCTGTGGAGCTGTCATTAAGCCCATTAAAGCTAAAAGGAGCAGTTCTGACAATGAAAATCAGTGCAATTCGCATACAGACTTGGGCTCTGTGAACAAGTTTGCATAAAACAAGAGTAAACCTGAAACCTTGCAAAAAAAACTTGAGCTGAACCAAGCCTTTTCCTGAGGGTTGGAAAAAAATTTGATTAATTGTTTAATTTTCACATTCCTCATCTTTTCCATTTTCATCTGGGACAAAGAGTGGACAAGAGAGTATTTTGTGGTATTTTTACTGGCCTGACTGAAGCTAAAGAGGTATTAGAGGTAATGTCATGAGAAAGTTTGACCTTGCAAGATTTCCGATTGATTTCCAGAGCCAAAAGACTCAGATACATTTGGAGAAACTTTGAACAAATGTCCAAACTTCAGCATGCCTGTGTGAAATGAAGATCCAAATGTTTTGATGTACCCTCCTTCTTCTCCTTGACAAGCACACATGTGTATTTTATGCACATTTACATGTGTTATTTGTGACACTCAGGAAAACACATGTACATTCAAGTTCTTGTCAGAGGGGTTTCAGAGCTGAAGTGCTAATTCATTACTCAAAATAAAAGTTGATACAAAACATAAGTACTAAGTACTCCAGAAAGAACATTATGAAAAATAGTTGAGCTATATGCAGGCTTCAATCTCATTAGAAAGTGAGAAAGAGATGGCATGGAAAAAATTAACTTGTCAACATAGCCATATATAATTTTCAAAGAGCTCAATGTGAACACAAGATGTTGCACTGACCATTGAAATAAATCAGAAAGCTGTGAATTTTTTCAGAGATTTATTAATTTTATTACCAATCATAACACAATGTGTTTGTTTTAAAGTAGTCCCATAAAAAAGGAAAAACATGATGTATTTATGCAGCTCTTGGATAGAGACGCAGATCCTTTGAAACTGATGAGTTCTGAACTGCATGTAAATCTCGCATTTGCGATGCAAAGCTTTAAAAAGTTTCTATAGAGAAGAGCAGCATCAACAGAGTAGGTTAAATGTTAGAGATTCTAGTGGAGGTTCTTTTGCCCTCAGAGTAGCAAAGATTTCCCTACAATTTTAGTCATCACTGAAACCTGTAACAGGAAAAGAACACACTGACCATGAAGGTGATTTAGCATTGGAAAATCCTTGGCCCTTTTCAGTTTTGCATACAGACAACACCTAAAAATAACTACCCAGCAAAACTAGTACAAAGACAGCAGGAGCCTGAAGAAAACTACCTGATGCACCTAACCGAATATTTGCCAGCATTTCAATATTTAAACACCTTGATCAGAAAAACTTATTGGAGTTAAGCACAAGCAAAAGTCTCCTGAGGCAGTTCATGCACTGAAGTTTAATGCTGAAGTGGTGCCCTGGGGCAGTCTGCTTAGATAGGGCAGCCAGTATACCAGAGGAGTAATGGGAAACAGGAGCAAACAAATTGACATAGAATTATGGATAGGGAGCAAAAAAAGCAAATAGACACAACATAATGGAAGGGAAGCCACAATGCTTAGATTTACTGTCTTATGATGGATCACTTTGTCTAAGGCAGATTTCCCTCCTTAGCACATGCTGCTGAAAAACCTTTGTTGGGATGAAGAACCTTGGTTGGGTTGTCCAAAGAATTGGTAAAGGTACGTGAGGGGTCCTTTTGCTGTAACAGCACAACACAGTTTATACATTTATTTGAACAATACTTGTAATCCAGAAATTTCAAAGGTTTTGAGTTTTGGGGACTTGGTTCATCCAAAATGGAACCAGAATAAGCTTGTGTGTTCTCACTGTGAGCAGTCAGGATACTAGGCCCTGTGAAACGGAAAGTGAAGTAAATTAATTAAACTTAGTGTTTTAGGCTAAAAAGTATCACCTTCTAAAAGGAATTGGGAACTCCATAAAGATTCCTGTCTACTTGACTTTTGGTTCATGTTCTGCATGCAGGAAGGTGAAATTAAACATAAATGAATGTGATTTCTTTGGGACAAAATCTAATTTTCCAGCTTGTCCACTGGCAAAATTAACCTCTAAGCAAAATCTCTGGGATTAAATTTTGACCTAATATTTATTGGCCCTTAAGGAATAAAAGTTAGTAACGCCTAAAATAGTGCAACCTACGTCTCCCTCAGAGCTGGAATAAACAGGAATTTTAATGATCTATAAAGTTTGATGAGTGACTGAACTTTAATCAGCAGTGTTTCAGTGGGATTTCTAAAAATATCAAAAGAATACAAAATCAAAATATAACACCATTCCACTTTGGTGGCAAAGAGTTAATAAAGTTAAAATCTCTTCCATACTCTGACATTTAACTCTGTATCTTAAGTATTGTTACACTAAGGTTCAATGCCAAGAATTTATAGTAGTAGAATCAGCAAGTGAATAATGGCCAGAAAGAGCACAGCTTTGTTAGGCAATACAGCCCAGGTACAAGATTTTGGCTTCTGTGAAAGACAGGGAAGTTGCCAAAACTACTTGAGTATAACAGCTTCCCGATACTCTGCAATTATATAACAATGAGTCCAGTCATTAATATCCATTAGTTGTCTCAAAGAACTGAGCAACCCAGTACTATAAACCCTCCTGAAGTGTATCAAGCCAACAGCCTGAAGGAGTTCCCAAGACCTAAGCAAGCAGAATAATAATGATAGTTCAGAATAAACACCTTTGTTGAGTAAAATTAATCATTCCAATGCTGTGACCAGGTCAGTACCTTAAAGGCAGACCCTGATTGTGGCAGCTGAGCAACCGTGATGGAAAAGCTCATATGCAAAGGGCATGAAGCAGATCCTTCATAGCACATAACTAGGCCAAGAGAGGAAGACCTTACGAGTGACAATCTCAGCTGGAACTGGCCTGCATGTCAATAGCATAAGCAGAAATACTGCTATGGCTATAGGATATTGCCACTATTTAGTGGTGAAATTCACTGCCTGAAGAAGAGATGAGAAGAAAAAGAGAATATGGGTAAAGCAGTTAAAGCAGTTGAAGCAGCAGTGGCTAAGACAGCACTGACCCAGAAACTGAGTTTCCCTTGCTGGGAAGAGGTGCAGTTCCAGGGAAGCCCGTAGTTCAGCATAGGCAGTGCTAACCATCCACAGTCTCTGCTGCAGCCATTTCAGGCTTAGGGGCTCAAAAACATACCTGCAGAGCTGGAGGAAGGAGACTGTCTACTTTCTATAGGGTACCTAATTTGCTACTGATTTCCATGGGAGGTTAGGCATCTAAACATTAAAGTTAGGTACCTAATACCTTTCATGGTCCTGGCGGCCTATACTTACCAAAATAAGATGATTTGGATTCCTTATTAACTATTCCAAAGAGAGATTCCTCGCATTCACTACTAACCCTTTAAATAGTGAGAGTTCCCATGTGATGTGCAAGTCAGAGGTAGATAGCAAAGGCTACAACTCAGTGCAAGTCAGATGAAAGGATGCAAGTATAAACTGAACAGGGTATGCTGAAATCAAAGTTTTGCCTTTCTTTGTCCAGTGCAGGAAGGAGTTACAGAGTTTATTTCTCTGTCCCCAGGTAAAGAAGGGGCAAGGGAGCATGTATTAAGAATTCTCCATAGTAGTTTTCCTTATGCATAGGGCACAGGCAGATGAAAGCATAGAGGTGACTAAAGACGAAGCAGACATGGTGATGACAGCTGTCATCTTTGTCAGATCACAGGCAGAAGCTTTCAGTTTGATAGGCCAATATATTTGACAGATAGGGTGAAACTAAATGTGAAGGATCTTAAAGGCAAAGATAAGATGCTTGTCTTCAGGAATGTGAAGCCACTGGAAGGACACGAGGAGAGTGGTGATGCAGCCAAAGCAATGAGCCAGGAGCAGTGTTCTAATCTCACTATTTTGAGTGGAAGTGAAGGCAGCAGTAGTGCTGGAACATGGCTGGAGACCAGATTAATATAGATTAAGTGCAAAATGATGAGATCCTGCTATGAGCCTTAGTTGGCTGCTGAAAGAAAGGATGAAGCTGTGACCTATTATGTAGGAGGAGGCAAATTGACTTGGCTCATGCAGTGACTGGAAGAGGGAGCAGAATCCAAAATTTTCACTGAGCATAGACTGGAGGCAGTGTGGGGGTAAGAGCAGTGGAAAAACTGGGGAAAATGGGCAGTAAATTTAGTTTTAACCATTAATAATTGTCAGACGTGGAAGTGAAGTGTTAGAATGAGGATTACATAGAGAAAGAGAGAGATACGGAAATAATTTACAGAGATAATTTTTAGGAGACAGATACCTACAAATAGGATAGAGCTAAGAACTTTCAAAAGATTTTTCTGCCTCTCTGGCTTTTTTCTCCTGTTGTCTAGGCAGCTGGACAAGGGCATCACCTTGCTTTCTTTGCTTACTAAAAGCATAATTTTCCTAACTTTGTCACGTTTGTTCTCACTTCTACTATAGGTTGTACACTGGGTGCACAGCCAATTGACTCAGCTCCAGAAATTCCAGATACTGATGGGGGCTAATGACAGTAATGGTCACAGAAAAGCTTGTGAGTTTTATGAAAAAGGATAACATTTCAGTGCAGTGACCAGACCCATCCCAAAATGTGACAATCTACTGTATGCAAAACAGTCCTGGTCTTCTATGGAATCTATGTAAAAGAGATTGACAGACCAGGAAATTATTGATGGACATGTAATTCTCATCAGAACCATCAGCTTTACAGACAGGTAAGATTAAGTGCCATCAACATGCCATGGTTCAGCTTTTCTGTACTTCCCTTGCCACCCCCTGCCCCTCCCCAAACATTCTTATTAATGGACATGGCACTCTCTCTGCCTGTCTCAAGAGGAGTGGGACAGTAAGGGCTTTCTGTGCACGTTTTTTCCTCACTCCTTGGTGAGGAGTGAGGCAGACTTGGTCTCTGATATGAGACACCAAGATGAGCTGGCCTTCAAATTTCCTCCAGAATCCATCTCATGGCAGGTTTTAATTCCATGAAAGAGTATCAACAGCATTCTCACAAATTATTTTGCTGAGAAACTGAGGCAAAAGCCAAGGAAACTATTCAAAGAGATGGTAGTGTTTCTTTTTTCCTACAAAATTTCTAGGCAATGTCTAAAAACCAGAGTGATGGCTGAAATACTGTGAGTAACAAACAGAACATCTTACCGACATTTTTGGCTTAAGAGATAAAGAAAAGCAGCAAGTCTTTGTATGCTTGAAATAGTTATTGACAGTTTTTATTAGGAAGAGACCAAGCTTGTTCAGCTTCTTTTATAGTAAACATGTATGGTGAGGTGGAGGGAAAGGAGGGGAATTCATGCATACTTTTTGTACAATCTAGCTGGATATCTGGCAAGTGCACCTGTAGGGCATATGTGAATGTATAAACCCACACATGTTCACTTAAAAGGACACCGTCAGCTTGCTTCAGAGCTTTTGTTTGGGCTTTAATCTGCATTATTTTAATACCCGCTTAGAAACTTAAAAAACATTATTTATTTCCCTATTGATTTCCTTCTTCTCTTTCCACTTGTCAAACCCTTTCTCTGTGTGTTTGTTTTTCTTTGTTTTGAGTAGAGATAAAATTAACACAGCTGGTCTTATTTAGCAGCCTAAACAACTCCAATTTGTACCACAGTTTATCAGGGCAGTGAGAGCAATGGCAAGAGCGTCAGTAGACAGTGAGCTGAGCAGGCACACCAGGGGAGTGCTGTTTCGTGGTGCTGTGCTTTAGCTGGCGTTTGGTGGGCCACCAAGGCAATGCTGTCCCTGTCTTGATCACCTGGACCTGGGAGGGAGGACAGACATTTAGAAACATTCAGCTCCTCTAAAAATGTGTGTAAGCAGTTGCTGTTCCTTGAACAAAATGAATGACTTTAAAAATTACAGTTGCCTTTGTCTTAGTCTGTACGTCAGGTTGACACCAGTCTGATGGTGCAAAAGGATGTGGTGCAAGAGCCACTAAGTTTGAGAACCTCCATTTTCAGTTCTTACTGACTGCTATTTTCAATTCTTACTGCTATTACAGGCATTGGTCTGTTTGCAGTGATGCAGATCTCCATGAAGAGCCCTGGGGGCAGAGGCTGCCTGTACTTGCCAGCACCTTAGGGTGCTGCAGGCAGCAGGCACACCAGGAGAGACAGCCTAGTGGAAGACATCCAGTGAAAACCTCCTGCTTCTTGCCCTCCATGTATATGGGAGGAAAGGGTGCAAAGAAGAGCTTGCCAGTAAAGCAGTGACAGTAGTGAACCATTCAGAATGCTGAACTTTCCAGGCAGAGTGAAGTAGGGAGAAAGAAAAGAGCAGAGAAGCAGGTGGAGAGTTTCCTAGTCAATCCACTCTGCAGTAGCTCTGCTGTGGGACCTACAGCTACCTTGGGAAATTTAGCTGTTATCATTGCTCACTTGGCCATTGCCTATAGGATCTGTTCCAGAATAGATTACTTTAGCTGCTGACTTTCATTGTAAGGTATTTGATCAAGTGAGGAGACTGGTGAGAAAGCAGCAGATGTTCAAGGATCAAATAATGCTTCTATCTTCAGCTTTGCAGTTTTGTCAAAATCCAATAACTCCTCTTTAAAGTTCCATGTGGATGAAAGGATTTTGTGATTTCACTGAAGTTGCACTCAAAAGGGAGGAACATTGCCTTTGACAGATTGCTTAACACTGAATGAAAGCAAGCAGGATTGGCACTGGTGCTGTGCTGGTGTTTCTTCTTTCTGATGGTGTGATGAGACCAGTTTGCAAATGAACCCTTAGAAGCAGAAAGTGCATAAAGGTCTCATTAAACAAAGCACCAGGTGAAAACATGCAAAATAAGCTGCACAAGAGCTCAAAATCTGGTGTTCCATCCGTTTTTGGGAATTCATAGAATTGTTGTCCTTTGCAACATGACTCTCTGAAGGTTGCCACAAAAGACCAGATTCTGATCTCAGCAATAGGCCTGGTTACAAAAGCAGAATGAAATAAGAGGGTGAAAAGAGAAATTCACATCGAGCTCATTACTGGATTAAGCATTTTATGTTCCCACTCGGTTTTCAGCTGTTCTCCAGTACTTTTGGTGTCAATGAAAGATAATACAACAAAGGCAAAGAAAACACTCCAAAATGGCAAGATGAAAAGCCATCCTTACACGGAGGTCAGCTGTGGCTGTTCCATCGTCTATGCTAAGTAGCTCCAGGTATGACTTTCCCACCTGGACTGGTGGGATGCCGTCTCAGGGCTTCCTTCTGCCATCCTCTGCCTGTTCACAGTATTGCGAGCTGGGGAGCAAAAGCTTCAGCCTCCTGCACAGGTTGGTGGCAGCTGGGCCTTTTTGCCCAAGGGCGGATGATCTGATTACCATCATACACCAGGAAATTATTGAAAATAACTTGTTTATAATAGTAATTCTGGAAATGATGCTCTAAAGTGCTTTTAGGCATCCCTGTCTGAGCACGTGCATGTAGAGAATGTAGTTTATTCCCTGAACATTTTTCACCTTGACCTTGTGCTACTTCTCCACTCCTGTTGAGGAAGAAGCTTCATGCACCCCAGTGGGGTAAGGGGCCCAGCATCTCTGTAGGGAAGTCTACAGGGTGTATCCTTCAAGACAATCAAGAGGGTGCTCAAAGAACAAAGCAAGAAACCATCTACTTTCACAGTGTTAGCAGATGGCTACACACTCCCGTGTGCGTTCAGGTGTTTTGCTTCCTCATAACCAAAATTGCCTTCCTTTGCCCCTCTTTTTTTAAAGTTCCAGACTGAAGGATACCACTTACTAAGTAAGGGGTAAGGCTGCTAAATGGACACCTCTCAAACTTGCTCCCAGCTCAGTACACATTAGTCCCTGTCATTGCTGGGTGAGGTATAAATATTTGAAAATATTTTGCATATGTAAATGGAGCATTATTCACCTCCCGTTGTATCCAGCCACCATGCTGCCAGCTATAACACAGCATCCAGGGCTTGCATTGGCATTCTGTTGAATTGGTTTTCTTATCAGTTAGCAAGTAATGTTTTCAGCTTTTGAGAAAACCTCAACTACAAGCTATATTTACACATATATTCTGTGAGGCATTTGCTGCTGGGCCTTAAACAACAATAGCAGTGACAACTACCAATTTATGTTCCTGCTAATTGGGTCTAAGCTACAGCACTACCTGACAAGGTGAAGTTCAGCTATTGTCTACTTTTTTGTAAGAAACTGATTTATAGTTTTTCATATGTTTTTCCTCATCTCTTTTTGGCCTCGGACCTGACTGTCTCTTTTCTCTATTTACAAATATCATTCCAGAAGTATAAGGCTAAAACAATGGTGACCCCATTCACCTCTGACTTGGAGTTATGGACGTAGAAGTCCCTTTCCTGTCAATTTCTATGAACAATTGCATCTAAAAGCTCAAATGATGGCTTTCCTGGCAAAATGCTGCTTCTCATTTCCCTGCTTTTGTTACATTTTTGTCCCTGTACAAAATAACTAATGCTTTCTGTTCTGCTGTCTTGTATCTTCCACTCATCTTTGTTTAATTTTTGACTTCATAAATTTGTTTTGGAATAGAAAGGTCTTTCTCTTTGCTCTTTCCAACAACCTTGTGTACTACATTTTATGAATGGTTGTGACTTTTACAGACAACATCTTATTTGTGTGTGTACATTTGGAGTGGTAAGGTTTTCAATAAAATTCCTCTCACCACAGAAATTTAGTTAAGTAAAAAATTGACCTTTTTTTCCAGTTCTGCCTGGGGTTACTTTTATGTGTTGTTCAGCACATCTAATTAACATTGGCACATTAATTTTGTCATAAAAGTGGAGACAATACAAGCTAAGTAAATGTTTATTAAGATCTCAAAAATACAGAGAACGTTGGGGGGTTTTTGTGGTTGTACTGTAATTTATTTTAACAGGGAACAATTTACTCCACCTAATTGTTTTGAGCATTCTTAACCTGTGAGGTTTGTTTCCTTGTTTATGAATACAAGTATTTATTGCATCAATTATTTGCTAATTTTTTTGTGGCTGGGGCCAGTCTTTGTGCTGTCCTGAGCAAGACGCAGTGCTTATTGTGCCTGGCTGCCCAAACATCCCAGGGGTCAATGAACATTTTCCAAGCAAAGCTCTGGATACAGGGCTGGTCACTGGGAGTTAAGCAGGGCTCTGACACAGGCCAGGTGTAGGAGACTTTTGGGGCCAAAATCTGAAGTAATATAAAGACTGCTGCCATAAGTAGAAGGATGTTTTTTACACACTGAGGAATAAGATATAAGCAACAGACAAAAAACCTCCAAGAAATGAATTAAAAGGTGGGGTAAGTGTAAAGTATTTTGAAAAAGTTATGTTTAGTTTATAATTTCTGGAACAATACTATCTTACTAAAACATGCTAAAAGATGCAGTATCAGTTTCGCCCTACTAAAGAAGCTGAGCACATACTGAAGAAAGACAGTTTAGTAGACAAACATTTTGTTTGCTGCAGTGGACCTTTTCCTTCCTGTTTCTTCAGCAAATGTGTCCTTTACAGTACATACTGGATTTTAATTTAATCAATAATGTACCAGGCACCAGCAGTTACACATCATCACACACATGTTCTTATCATCTCTCAAGGTGTGTTTGTAGATAATGTGCAATGTAAATGTGAGTGAAGTCTCCATCATTACAGAAGTTTCACATACCGGGTATGGTTATCTACAAAAATTATTTATTAACAGAATAAGGGAGGAGAAAGGCTGGGTGCAGTTTCAACCTAGGGTTTCTTAACCTTAGGTTACACAGTTCACAAACTAAGGAACATGAATGTGTATCTAAAGCTGTGCTTTATTGCCTCAACTGTGAAGAAGCTCAAGAGCATTTTAATTTGTCTCTGTTGCCTGTTGCTAGTAGTTTACTGTATAGCACAGTCTGTGTATAGTCTCCATCTCTCTTGATTTCCCTTGCCCTAAGTAGCCCACAGTATTCTTCCTTCCCCTGATCTCCCCGGTATTTCCCTGTCATCGACTCTCTGCCCTGTTCTTTCCTCCTCTCCTGATGCTGGGGCTGAGCATTTGGTTTGGAGAAATGTTGGGGTTGCAAAAGCCTGCTTCCATTGCAGCAGTCAGGTTTGCTATTGCTTGGCCATGCCCCAGAAGACTTTCTATAGCCAGAGCTGGTGCCAAAATAGTTTTACCAATTTGGCAAATGTGGAGGATTCCTCTGTGCACCAAGTACACTTGGTTTGCTCTTTAACTGCCTTTAAGTTTTCTCATGAAATCTACAGTGATGCCCAAACAAGCCTAGTGTGGTTAAGAATTCAGCCCAATGATCTCACATCCTCCAGTGCAGTTGAAGACTCATAAACACATTTTGTCTGTGTTGGTATGTTGTCATAATTGGGAGACACATTGCCTGGAAACACAATAGTTGGTTATGAAAGTCTAGTTTAATGCTGAGTGATCACAGCTAGATATTACATTCCAGTAATCAAAAATCAGTTATTGCAAGAAAAAATATAAAGTAGTGAAAGGCTAATTTTATATATCCCTTGCTCCCACCCCCTCCTTTTCTTAAAAATATGATTCACTTTTGTCTTTAAAAGGAAAGACTACTCAGAGAAGACGATGGTGACTAGGAGACTACTAGGAGAAGAAATCCAAAGACCTGTAGTATCATAGAGCCAGTCAGGGGACACACTTCGTATTATTCATTAATTTAGAATGCATATCTGATTAGAGCTGTACATGCATTAAGTATAAGAGCTACAAGAAAAGATCACTAAACTGTAGAATCAACTGGTGCTGGAGTACAGATGCATATTAGAAGATATGGCACAGAAAAGGTTTCACAGAAAATTCAGAATCTGCAGATGCCTTCTGCACAAGGCAGTCTTAAGGCCGTTCTAGATCAGTTGCAGGATAAATGCAGAAATGGGAGAGCTCTTTTCTGTTCCATCTTTCTCATTCCCATATAATGAGATGCCACATAGGGGAACATCTATTATACCAGTGAAGACGGAGATCAACAGAAGTGCTTTGTGGTGGGTAAGAAGATGCTTAAAATAGAGATGTCATTGGGTAATGTTGAAAGGGAAGATGCTGGCTTTGAAGGAAGTTAGTTTATAAAGGAGCAGAGCAGGAGCACCAAAGGAACAAAGTTGGGACCTTTATTTTTTTAACATTTTTCCTGTAGTATGGAGAATGGGAGAGCCTGATGGGCACAAAGGTTTGAGAGAAGATGAAGATGTGAACAATCAAGATATACATGAAAACTGAATGGCCTGAGGCCTGAGCGATTGGAGTAGGATGAACTTCTGCAAAATATATTGTCAAATATTTAGTTTGGACAGTGATAAAAAAAAGCCCTTGTGTTATAAACCAGAAACTAATCGGATAAAATCTGAGAATGGGAACTTGGGTATATTATTTACCAGGATAAGTATGCACTACTGCTGTGATACAGACAAGGAAGGCACCTATGGTCAGGAGAGGAATTACCTGTGGAGAAAGGGATGGCTATTGCTATTTTTCAGGCCTCATCTAGAATTCCATATCCTTCATGGGGCTACGTTATTCGGGAAAGATGAACTCAAATGGAAGAGGCACAGAGCCATGGTTAAGTTCAGAATCTTGCAAAGAGAAACTAGAAACTTTTGAACAAAGCAGTTTTTCAGTTCATAAACATGTTGTAGAAAGAAAATAACTGTTTAAGGTAAAAAACATGGTTGTAAGAAAAGACATAAATGAGGTATATAAACTGGCCATGTGCAAGTTCAGAATAGAAATTAGAAGAACGTTCCTAACCAGTGTAGCAACAGGAGCTGAGGAAGGGAAGAAAACAAACTGCTAAAATGAGAGTTGATAAAAAAGGATACAATACGATGTCTGCAATGAGAAGAGACTGCTTTATGTGACTCAGGAGTACTCACCAAGCTCAAGGCCAGGTTTTTAAAAATTTTATTTTTATAGTTCAGGAAATCAGCATAACTATGGCAGTGAAGTACTGTCTAGCTAAATGAGACTGGATTCATATGTCCAGGTGAGGAGAGAGCATTAAGATCATCTATTCTGAACTCTAACGTAATACAGCCGATAGAAACCTACTCATTCATTTTTCCTCCAGGTTCAATGCATCTCTTTGATCTATAGCATATCTTTTCAGAAAGGTATTCAGATTTAATTTAAATGCTTCGAGTGGAGTCCACCACATTTAGCAGCAATGTCTATTGAAACTGCAATGCAGATGGGATTTGAGAGAACAGCTTTCGACTCTTGTGATTTTTTTTCTTTTTTTGCCATCGTTGACAGACTTTATGAGGAAATACATCACACAGACCATTGTGGAAGATATTAAACTTCCTACATTTATTCGGATCTGACGAATTCCTTTTCAATAGCCTCAGGAAGAGTTAGTGACCTATGGCCTGTTCCTTCTGCTATTAAGCCCAATTTTAAAACCAGTGAAATCATTCCCATTTATACCAGGTAAGAGTACAATCCTATATGCATGTGATTAACAGACTTCCCAGGATGAATAAATATTTCCTAAGTAATCCAACGGGATGGAAAATAACTATATATCTTATCTCTGAGTAAAGCCAGCAAACTTTGTCTTATGGTATGATGTGTGCAGTGCACAACATTTAATTTCTTTCACAGATAGAAAGCTTTTAGGTAATATCTATTTCCTTTGATATTAACTTCCTAAATCTGGTATATAATCTAAGTTAATCCCTTAAATTCAGTCTAAATAATTTGTGTCTAAAAAAGTATTCTTGCCAACAGTAAGCAATCTTACCTGCTTCATATACTTGGGAT
This sequence comes from Scytalopus superciliaris, assembly GCA_013400415.1. Lineage (NCBI taxonomy): Eukaryota > Metazoa > Chordata > Aves > Passeriformes > Rhinocryptidae > Scytalopus > Scytalopus superciliaris. The sequence goes on along the minus strand of VXBX01009605.1, from coordinate 1,197,892 downwards.
AGACCTCCTTCAGGTTAGAAAACTCTCTTGAATGTCAGTCTTACCTTTTAAATGGCTGTAATTAAGTGAAGGGGATTGTATTTATAAAGCCTAGAAAAGAAATATCCTCCTGACAGTGTGTTCTGTGTGGCTGTCATAGAATAAATTTGGAGTAGTACCCTGGCAAGACTAAATCAACCAAAACAGAAGTACTCAAATGCAAACAGAGATCTGATTTCTGTGTGATTGGGTGATAGGACAGGAGAGGAAATCCTTTCAGATCTGTGAATAAATTTGACTCCTCATGAAGAACTGTATACCTTGAAACCCAAGAACGGAGCTAAATCCAAGCATAGCTAAACAGTGATTAGAATAATGGTTATTCTTCTCTTTCAACATTTCTGCTTGGTTGGAATATTTTATTGACACCGATTCTAGAGGTCTTGGGCACCCTGGAGCACAGCACACTGCAACCAGCCGTGTGGTCCCTGGAGGATGATTCCACTATGTCTGACATTTCTGGCACCAAGCTTATTGTGCTCAGCACTGTGGCTATGCCTTATTTTTAGTACCAAAAGACTTTCAAAAGCAAAATGCATTGATGCCAGATTTTGAACTTAATGTCAGAGTAATCAAAATCCTTGCCCAAATGACCTTTTTTATGTATAGTCAGCACACTGTTAAGCATATCTTTTGTAAGGATAGTTTGAATATGTTTAATCTCTACTACAGTGCTATGAAAAGAAGATGTGTCCAAACACTGCTCTTAGCTACAGCAGTCAGTATAGACATATGGAGGTCAAGTATTTTTAGAGGTCTGACTTGGATTAGACTATGACCCCCATGCGCATGAATCATCACAAGGATTAATGAAGTGTATAAAGTGTGTGTGCTTGTTAGTCTCATCTATGGACATGACAAAGGAAGAAATTCTTCACTTGAGAGAATAAGTGGTTTAACAAAGAGAAGACACAAAGCCGAACCTTATGCTGATAGGAAGCCTACAGCTTAATGGAAAAGTGTCTTTTATTTTCTTACTACAGCAACTGTGTTCCAAGAAAACATGAAAATGATCCTGTTTCACTTTCAGTCATGAAGTTTTGTCCCTTCTTCCTTTTGGCATTCTCACCTCTGTTTTAAGTGTTATCTGCAACACAGATTCTACTTTAAATTAAAGCTAGAGTTTCGTCATTTGTATTGATTTTAAGTCACACTTCCTGTAATTTCCTCTGGTTCATGTCATGGATATAAGCATGGTTGCTCAAGAGTTGACTTTGGCCAAATACCTGAAAAGGGGCAAGTATGGGTCATAGCAACTCAGATAACATAAAATAAGAAGTGTACTAACTTAATTTTGGCTTGAGTTGTTGCATTAGTTCTCTAACTGTAAGGTTAACAGAGGCCTCTGCCATTCCAGCTCTCCACACAGGACAAATACTCTGAGGCAGAGTAGTTCCATAAAGATTATCTGTCCTGGCCCTGCAGAGGAGGATTTTAAAGTTTCAGAGCCAGATTTAAGATCAGCTGTGTGCAGAGCTTTGAAATCTTTCATGGATGGCATCAATCAAAGGCTTGTTTTCAGAAGCTCATCCCTTGCGATATCATAGTGTTTGTTACAGAATGAGTCAAGGGGATCAGAGAGCAAGTGAGGAAACCACATCATGATCTCCAGAAGGCCGAGCTGGTCTCTAAGAACTGCAGCTACAAAAGCCCCATGATTATTCCAGTATGTGTCTTTTTTCTTTCTACCAGCAAAAGAAGATTTTGGATCTTCTTGTGGCATTGAAGACACTCATCTTTTTTCAACACCGGAAGTATTCCAGCTCCATGTGTTTGTCTGATCAGAGGGAGGTAATCTCAGACAATTTGTGACAGAGATAAAAATAGGAACTATTTTTTACAGTAGTGGTTAACATTTTGAGCTTAGCACTGGATGGTACTGAGATTCCTCTGAAAGCAACTCAGCACTCTTAGCTTTGATTACAGGCTTGGGAGGCCGACAGTCCCTCAGCATGGGATTCTTAGCTTTCCTGAGGACTGGGCTCTTTTACAGCATCTTTCTTCAATGGCTGCAGTAGGAAATTAGTTTTTAGTATAAATGTAAATTGCACATGTGCAAGTTATAAATCTGGATCACTGCCAGTAGGTAAAGTCTCTAAATCTGCTATTTGGTAGTTACTATAAAGTTTTCAGTAATAGTCTTCAGTTCTCTTCCTGTCCTTTCAGCTACAGAAAAAACATTTGAAAAGGAAAGAGTCTTTTTATGTATAGAAGGGATAAATGAATAGCAGTTGCGGGACAAAGATGAATGGAAATTAAAATAAGAGTTTTTTTCAGTAAATGCAAATGACAGAATTTTCATATTCAAGTTTTGTAAAAAACAGCACTCAGGTGTAGAAATAAGAGTTTTGTGTGTGAGGGAATGAAACTGAAAAAGCAATACAGCTATCTGAGGCAGGAAAGACCCCAGTACCCGCAGAGTGCTGCAGAGCAGCAGAGTTTAATGGCAGTGGGATTGTGAAGGTCAGTGAGCAGATGAGGGTTGACAGAAACTCCTCTCTGGACTGTGAAAAGACTATACACATCTGGTAGAATACTCCCAGAGGATCTCTGCGTTTCAGGGGGTTGTGAAGCCTGTAGCTCACTTGCTGAGTAGTGTTATTTTGATAGCATCACTTTGTCTAAGCAACCATAGAAAAATAAAGAAGCTTCCATTCATTTTTCAGAGCATGGATGTTTTATCTCAGATGAGACTTAAGGAATTAATAACGTTAAAAGCTAAAGCTTGCTGACTTATATTTATTGTTTAGGGGTTTTTGTGTGTTTAGTGTTTACTTACTGTGCCAAACAGGGGTATGCCTCAGTGAAAGCGGGGATTGAGTGTCATATTAGCCTGAAACAGAAGAAATACACTTGTCAAAATAAATATCAAATCTGCATTTTTTGACCAAAATTTCCTAACAGATGTTATGTACTTCCCGTGTACTAATCCTGAACATAACTGTGGTGACCATATTGCCTGCCTGCCTGTGTTATGTAGAATTTTCATATAAGACAGTAAGAAAACACCTTTTAGGGAATACTACAATTATAATTGCATAACTGATGCTTATAAAACAACAACAGAATAACCTACTTCTCATTTTCTAACCTGTAAGTATCTGAGTTTGGATCACAAAATAACTGTATACCTGTCTGGGCCTTGTATCATTTGGACACTTCCCGTCCACAGCTGGAGGGTAGCGGAGAAAATGCAGAAAGAAAGTGTCACATTTCTCTGACACATTTGTTCTTTTTTTTTT
>VXBX01009605.1:1128837-1194584 GCA_013400415.1 Scytalopus superciliaris | reverse complement strand
AAAAAGGGCAGGGAGAAAGGTTAGCTATGTTATTCCTAATTTGCACTGTCCGTGGCTTGCCTTCTAAATTTATTTTGATTTCCATAGGCATAAACAAAATCAGAATTAACTTCCTGCTGTTTAGACCTGAGTATGAAATATGCATGTTCTTCTCCAGCAGAAACACTCCTAGATCAGTTCCCCCCACTTGAAAATCTATGCCATATTCAAAAGATCCATGTGAAGCTTTTTGATTCTTTAACACAGGCTGTTCTCCGCATTTTTAAGGAATCTTTCACAGTGATCTGTCCTTTACAACACAGACAATTTCAAAATATGCTGAGAATTTCAGGGGTCAAAAATACCACCCCTTATGTTAGTCACAGCTCCCTTACATGCAGCCCTGCCTACATAATACAAACCTAAAAGAAACATTTTCAGTATGGGTTCTTTAGTAAGCATTTTTTAAAAACAAAGTTAGGCTTAATAATATACTTACAGGTTAGATAGTGAAGCCCTTACTGACACTGATTGGTGTGTTAATCCATGGTGAATTAATTTTGAAACCACCAAACGACTTTAAACCTGGAGACATAGAGTTTAAATGAATCCTGACTAGGTGCTGGGAAATAGGAAATCCCTGACATAAGCCCTGACATAAAAGAAGAGCTTAGTTCATAAAATGCATAAATGAGCAAAATTATGTAAAGCAGCCAAGGAAATGAGCAGAAAACAAGGTCTGGAGAGGCAGGCAAGTTGTAAAGAGAAATATGTGGATTAAGTATGTGAGTTTATTCATATTTAAGGGCTTCTTTTATTTTAATACTATCTAAGTATCATGGAAAGCTTAAAAATATGTATTTCAGTTTTCAGATGAAAGGCTCTGAAGAAAACTGGTGGTGTATGGGAAGAGGAGGCTGCATCCTTTGGGAGAAGGGCAGATCACAGGCAGATCACCTGCTGCTTGAGGTTTGTTTTCTGGTTTTCTGGAAGAGTTGTTTCTTTAGGGAAAGTGAGTGTTTGAGACATTAGACCTTGCTAAAGCATGAACATATGAGTGATGCTGGAGCCAGGCCATGGAGCACTTGGGTAAGAGTTCAGCACAGAGCTGGATGGGGAATTTCTGAGGAAACTTTTGTCAGGATAGGAACTTTTTGCAGAAATATATCCCCATTTAAATTCCCTCCCTGTGGGCAAGATTTCCAATGTGAAATGTGTGGTCAGAGGGAGGGCATGACACACCTCTGACCAGCACCCTGATGGCCAACACACTCATCTGAGCCACAGAAGTGCCTGTGCCCTCCAAGTGCCTGTTCTAGTATGAGCAATGTTGTACATACATGCTGCCTTTCTTTAGGCCTCTGAGGTGGCGAGAGCACCAAGTTAACTCAGCTACACATGTTACAGCCCAGAGCTGGGACACTCAGGCACACAGCAAAATCCTGTATGTATGGACATGTCCCACACATTTGTTTTGATGATCAGGCCACTGCTTCCTGTGAGCTTGGTTGTTCACCAACTTATGTTGGGCTTTATCTTTTATGTAAAGAGTTTGCGTTTTTCTTGGCTCGAGTTCGGAAGTACCTAGTCATCATGAAAGAAAGGTGTGCTCATTTAAAGGTAAGCCAGCGAGAGAAATTAACTCAACTCAGGAAAAGTTACAATTAGAGTTACAATTTACTTAAAAAGATTACAATAAATACAATGATACAGAGAAAAATTGGTTTTAACCCACAAAAACCAGATATATAGCCCAGCACCCTGGGGCATGAACGGAATGGAGTTGATTAGCCCCTGTGCTGAGTGCCACTTGGTCCCCCTGAGTGTAAAGTAAAAGGAAAGGGAAACCTGTTGGTGAGGATGATGGTCACAGTCTTGTTGAGAGTGGCAGTCACAGTCCTGTTGCGGTTCTGGTCCTCCTCTGGATCCAACAAGTGGTACCAGAAGTCCCAAACCCTGAAGATTATATAAGATCAGGTTCAGGTGGGAATGCCCAGTGCCGCCCCCAGGGTGGAGAATTTTTCAGTGGGTGATTTAACTTTGTGAGTCATGGGGGACTTTTGGAACCCTTGATGGTCTAGGTCGTTGAAGCTGTCTATTATGCCAGTCCCTAATAGCCCATTAGCAGACCTGACCCCTCAGGCTGGGTGTGAAGGTGCTGATGCCTCTCCAGAAGGGAGCTATCACAGCTGAGTCACTGGTGTGAAGACAGAAGCATTCTCATGCCTCTCAGGGCTCTTTAACACTCAGCTTGTAGCCTGAGGGGTTAGGTGTGCCCTAGGCAGCTGCTGCAATGATCCATTATTAACAGTTCATCAGAAATGACATAGAGGGCGTAGAATACACAGTTTTGATTACACCCACACAGTGATAAACCCAGCCACTGTAACTAGGACAAAAGGGTTACAATGCTAATGGCTACAAACACCTATTACTTCAAAGCAAAAAAGCCCTAACAGGCAAGAAATCAGTTCCCAATATGACACCTACAGGAGACTAATTCATTCTTAAAGCCCACAGGAAATGAAGATGCTCCAGATGCTGCTCTGAGATGCAGTAACTGGGATGGTACAGGGGTCAGAGCACTGCTGAGCTGCAATCAATCAGTGCCTCAGACAGTGGACTTGTGGCTTTGGGCTACACACCTTGCTAAGGCGACTATACATCTTGATAAAGCAGCTACACAGCTTTGGGTCAGAACAAAGCTACCTCATGGCAAAAACTCTGGAGACATGCCCGTAGTGTAAAATACTAAGGCCAGACCTTCATTTTCTGGTTCTCCCCTCCCCCCTCCCCCTCCCCCCCAGTTTTTGCATCACTGTAAGAGAGTAAGGAAGTTCTAAAAGTGTAAGACACATGGTCATCTTTTAGAGCACTTCAAAAGCAAAAAGGTCTGCTGTGAAACAGAGATGCTGTTCCATTGATGAGACTCTTGGGTGGAATCCATCTCTTAAGACTTCCATCTCCTGGATTCAGTTTTTGGTCAGTGTTAAGAAACAGACAGTTTAACAGCACAGTTCACCTGGTCTGTTTTCATACCTATTTTAGCATGAGTTAAATCACACCCCAGCAGTCCCCACTCTTTGGAAGAAGCTGTGAAGGCATTCTAGACAGTCGACTCAGCCAGCCATACACACGCCTAACACTGGTTGAAAACACCCTTGTTGCTTTTCATGGGGTCAGTTGCAGTATCAGCCTCGGACTCAACTGTAGCTACCTAAACCATGGAAGGTGTGAAAGTTTCCAAAATGTTTATGCGCTTGCAGTATTGTTGATCACAAGTCAGCTACGCAAAACCATGAAAATGGTGTAAAAGTCAAGATTAAATGCAATGTTGCTGTCTTCTTACTTCTGTATTTTATTCAGTCTTTGGAGCTTTTGGGTGTATTTCTGTCATGCTTTCAGCTCTTACCTTTCATCTGAAGGCTTAAATAAAAGGATAATTTAAGATGAGGGCAAGGAATTTTGTAAATATTTGACTGTGGAAGTCAAATATAAACTCAACTGCCATGTCAGTGCCACATATCCACAATAAGATCTGTTAGGAAACTGTGGTATTTTGCCGAGTCAGACATAGTAGTATTCTTCAGTTTTACAACTGAAGTATTATGAGCTATTATAATATTACAGTAAGATCTATTTGCTAAAGTTGTAACCCAAAACATGAATTGTAGTGAAATAAGGACAAGCTCAGTCAGACCCAGTGTTGCAAATACAGTCAAGGGCAAGAACAGATACTTCCATTTTGCACTGGTTTGAAAGTGTTTGCCCTAATATTTGGGATCCAAACATGCTTTCTTTAGGCAGCATTCCCCATCTAGATGAGTGTCAAAATGCTGTCAAGGCTGATGACACACAGCATTTGGTTCACCTGGCATTATGGGTGAGCAGCCTATTGTGAAAGCATGAAAAAGCTCTTATAGTTTGTACTACTGTTTAGACAGGAGTTTAATCAGGAAATGCAGAAATTTGTATTGTGTAGGGACCTCAGAACAACAAGTGAGGTTGCAAGAGGTAAAGTATTCCTTGGGCTGAAGGACAAATGCTGTGACAGCCTGAAATCCATCTCTGCACATCTTATATAGGCTGACTCTATGGATTCAGCAGATCCCAAGATCTACTGATTTCTTTGAGGCCTCAAGCTTCACTCTGAATATAGGTCTTACTGATCTTCTCTGTTTTGCATTTATCACTGCACTGAGAAAAATTCTCATGAAAAAAACCTTTTTATTATCCAGTCTCCACATCCTGCTCAAAGGTGAGGTTCAAAGAACTCACTGCTACACAGGACAAACCAGTTTTTCAAGTCTGGATTTGAATGCATGACCACCTGTACAGTGAATCATCTGATACAGGGCTTTGGTCACAGTCTGACCTTGTAGAGGCACCTCACAAGATGAAATGGAGATTGTAAAACAAGAAGAAAAAGACTCAAAGTGAGAAAGGCTCAAAAGATAAAAGCATTGCAAAACCAGCTGTAGCTGCTTGGGGTGTGTCAAAGGGAAAATGCTTTATTCCAGGTTCATTACAGACATACTGGCATTCCTTGTCTGCCAAAATATGTCTCTTCCTTTCTGGGTTGTTGTGTGACACAGTGGGCAAAGTCAGCGTGTTGCCATAGCTCCCCTGTCATGATGGGGAGCTGTGTGTGTTGCGTCAGAGGGTCCCACCCTGTGCTGTACCCAGGCTATGCACTGATAACCCTCCTCTTCTAATCTGTAAGGAGGAGCAGTAAGTGAATGGATTTTCACAACATCTTCCCTGGGGAAAGCTTTAGAGCAGTTTGTGGCATAGGCTTTGTTATTGGCAGGGTATAACTGATTATCTAAACAGTCAGTGGAGGGGTAATGGAAGCAATTTCAGATACAGACAAAATAGCAGCAAAATTTCTCATGCCATTGCTGTCATTCAAGAGTCTGCAATTATTTGCTTGACCTTCTTACTTGTAGGTACAACTGCAAACATAGTCTGTGCCATAATTGTGGCTTTTCCCTTCTCCAAGACATATAGAGAAGCACTCTGTAGCCAGGAAATAAGAAATGGGCAACTCATACAGAAGATTTAAGCTGAAAATCTGTCACTTAGTGGAAACTGCTTGTTTGCTTTTAATTTTAGATGACATATTTTTACTTTGGATACCGTTATATATAGATATGAAACATGCAGGAACTGTAGCAAATTCAGATAGATACTGAGTTTCTATTCAGCAGCATATCTAGGCTGTTGGCAACTGGGATCTTGCCAGAACTTGCTTGTGGTTAAGTTCAGTAGGCATATTAAAAAAAAAAAAAAAAAAAAAAAAGTAAAAGAAACACCCTAGAAGTTCATGGTGTTTGCACCTGAAAGGTCCTTGCACACTGGCCTTTTCTGAAGAGGCAGTGTGAATGCTCATACTTGCTGCCTATATTATTCCTCCACCACCACATTTTCCCTCAGACATCTCTGACTGAATGTCTGGGCTAAGCATCTCACAGCTACAGCCTTTCTTAATGAGTATCTGCTCTGTACAAAGATTTATAGCTGTGTAGATTTTGTACATAATGCTGTTTCCAAGTTTCACTTATAATAAACTTAGTTTACTGCAATTGACTGCAAAAGACTGCAGACTTATCTTTTCAAATCCTGTGCCATCTGTGATTCCCTTACTACCCTTTACAGTCCTTTTCATACAATTTTATATGGCCTTTTTAACTTTTCTCATGATTCATCTGGGGCTGTGGCATGCCTCCATAAAGACACCCACATTTCTCAACTCACTTATTTGTTGAGTGTGTTAGATCTAAACCATACCACACAGCTTTTTCTCCCAATCCTTACAAAATCTGTATTCCATGAGCACAATTATTTTTAGGAACATTCTCAGCTTTAGGGTGAATATTGCAAAATAAGCTAGTCAGACAGCCCATCTCCTAGAGCTGTAAGAAAGTATTATTCAAGAAGGGAGCTCAGCAAGTCAAAGGTAGGTATAGAACCACTCCTGAAAATGGGAATGGTTGTGTCTGTTTAAATATAATTAGTGAATGGAAATGGAGAGATTACAACATCACACCTTCATTAAAAGCTCTTTTAGAGAGCAGCTAGAGGAAGTAGTTTTAAATGTAGAGTAGATGGGTTTTTTGTTGATCCCACGCAAGCTAGATTCTAAGTTACATCTTTTTGTCACCATCTACAGGTGTACTATAGACTAACACTTTTCAACTTTTTCAGAAGAATTGAGGAATGGGAACTGACACTGAAGACTGAAAAATGGGTTTGGGCTCAGTGGGCTTCAGAAATCAGTTCAGACCTCTGTATCCTTAATCTCTTACATTGTGTTCACCTCCAAAATAGAGCTTCCTTTTTTATGACAAACTCAGGGAAACCTGTGTTTGAACCTCATTCCTGCAAGGACTGCTGTATAAGGCTTCTTCAGAAAATAGGCTGATAGACAAAATAGCAATGATACCTTTATTTTTCCCTCAGGATTCCTAGTTGGAAGGACACAGAAGAAAATAAACAAGACATAAACCAAAACTAATGAAACAAGCTTATTGCCTTGCCTTCTGGAATGAATCTAGCTCCTGTTGCTGAGAGGTATCCTGCATCTGATGCCAGAACTGGGATTGCTGTGCTGGGGTTCCCAACATTTCTGAAAAAAACAGCAGGATATTTGGTGCACCACAGTGCTCAGGTTCCTGGGGTCCTGACTTGGTGAGGAAGAGGAAAAGGATCTGAAGTAGATAGTCAGGGGGAGAAAATGTTGGCAGATTCCATAACCCTTCTCTGCTAGGATAAAGCAGACCCATCCCTTTATGCCAATTGAATATCTGATGTGGGAGTGTGAACACAACTGATTGAATGCCAGCAATTATCACTGGGCAGTGAAAGAGGAAACCCTGCAACATAAAGCATTAAGAAATGCAATCGTTCCCACCTCTTAAAAGCAGGTCTGTAAAATGTTTCTATGTTCACTTCTCTTTCTCCTTAAACTATGACTTTTGCCACAGTATTTACTTTCGAGGCATAGGACAAGTAACAGGATTACAGAGAAGTACAACTCACAATGACACAGTAAGAGTCTGGAGACCCAGTGATAACACCTGGTAGTGCTTCCCCAATGCTCTGGTTAATATTTACCCATGGCAAAGGAACTAGTTATTTAATTGGTCATAACTGGGTCATAATTTTTTGCTTCTAGTAGCACAGCACAGTTTATTTGACATGGTTTGAGAGGTTTTCTGAAGACAGAACTCCAGCACTTACATCAAAGTCAAACTCTTAGGAAACCTTCTGCAGTGCTCATTTTTGTCACAGCTTGTGGAAAATGGCGGGTGTAAGCAGATGCATGAAGTATTCCATGTTCATCTTCAACTTTTTATTTTGGGTAAGTTGATGTTTAAACTGTTATTAATGATGTATGAAATGTGTTCACCAATATTTGAATGCTGTAGTTAAAGCAGTTTTAAAGAAAATAGAGCATAGATGAAACCAAAGTATGATTCTAAACTAGGGAGGGAAGAATATGTTGAACTTTTGCCCTTCCCTTTGCCTTTTTCCTTCTAAATACCTTTCCCTCCGCGTTCAAGAACAGACAAGCCACGAGTCTGTCTCCCTGCTCATATTGTGCCCCTCATGCCAAGGGACATGACTCTTCTCAGAAGGTAACAGACTCTCCACTTGCAGTTGTCTTGCTTTTATTGTCTGCTGCTTGCATACAAATGGTATGATCCTGTAAATGTAGTTGCAACAAAAGGTATGGAAAATTCACTCACATTTTTAGCTTCCAAGTTGATAAATGGTTTTCAAATCCTTCAAGGAACTACTGGTCACTTTATAGGCTTTGCCTCAAGAGATTTTTTTTTTTTTGAGTGAAAAGCTGATACCATTTAAAAGGGATCACAAACAGTAAGCCTGGAAAATTTGTGGCTATCCAAAGTGAGAAGAATTAACAAAATTCTTTGATTGCTTGTGGACCGTACAAAGAAATTTGTGACAGGTCAGCAATGGTTTGGACTGTCTCCCTCCACTTCTGTCAGGGCAGATTGAAGGTATATGACATTTGTGTTGCAGATTTTCTGCAACAGTACTTACAAAAATCCATACAATTCTGAATTGAAAGTCCCACCCCTCAGAAAGCTTTTCCTGTTGTTGTGGTTTGACCCCCAGCCAGCAACCAAATACCATGCAGCCACTCCCTCTCCAACCAGCAGGACTGGGGAGAGAATCAAAAGAGAAAATGCCGGAAAACTCATGAACTGAGATAAAGACAGTTTAACAGGGAAAGCAAAAGCCACGCATGCAAGCATGGCAAAACATGGATTTAATTCACTGCTTCCCATGGGTAGACAGTTGTTAAGCCATCTCCAGGAGAACAGGGTTCCATCATGTGTGACAGCTACTTGGGAAGACAAATGCCATCACTCCAAACATCCCTTTCTCCTTCTTCCTCCCATTTGATATGCTGAGAATGATGTCACATGGTATGGAATATCCCTTTGGTCATTTGGGGTCCACTGTCTTGGCCATGTCTCACATGGTATTTTCAACCCTGTGTTCAGCACAAATCCAAAATACAACCCCACAACTAGCCACTTTGAAGAAAATTAACTTTATTCCACCCGAAATCAGCACACCTGTTCACATTCATCTGTACCATAAGCTATAACGGGCAAATGTCTCCGATTAGCATTAGAGAAGCTCCAAACTACTTCTGTAATGAACATTTGAATAATGCCCCATGCCTCCAGTGACAGCATGGGTTTCCTAGGGGGAAAAAAAAGGGGGAGTGATCCTGGGGGAATCTTGAAACAAGCATGTGTGAAACAAACTTCCTATCTCTATGTCAGAGTTGGTAAATCCACACTGTATTCTGAGTAAGAATATGCTGAGAATATATGCTGTGCATGACTACCTGGATGGAACAGACAAGGACAGGAATGCAGCTGTAGTTAATTATTTTATGGAAAGGTGTTTAGCACTATCAAGATAGGGAAGAATGGAACAGAGGAGGACAGGAATGAAGCTATAGTTCATTTTTTAAATGAAGATGTTTAGCACTATCAAGATTGGAAAGAACAGATGTGGTGCAAACAGAAATATGGGCTGAAGGAGTACAATGAAACTGAACCTTTTGGTTCACATTCCTGCCTCTAATTTCTGGAAATCATTAAATTGCTGTGCTAAGGTAGAGGGAGCAGTGATGACTTTACTGCTACTGGTTCCACAGCTGCTCTCCCTAGTGCACAAGGCAGCTGACAAGTGGAAAATTACTGACAGTAGGATGTGAAGGTGACTTTACCTTAACTTTACCTTGACTAGATAAGAACAACAGTTGCATATTTCACTTTCACTTCACACCCTTTGCAATCTCTCTGGGAGTGTCTCCTTTTAGAAGGCTCAGGAGTGGGCTTCCCAGCCTTCTGAAGCCAGCTCTTACAGCATTGCACCAAGTGTGCAAGCCCTGGAATAGCCTAAGATAGCTCTGCAAAATGACTGTGTCTTCACAACATGACATGCACCCATGAGCTACAGCCCCATGAGCCCCATGCTGGGCTCCAGCATATCAGTAGAGCTTTGCACATACCCAGTTTGGTGGAAAGCAGCTGACCATGGACTTTTGAAGACCTGTGCTTTGGAACTGGGTGTCTGTATGGAGTTTCTAATAGTCCTTAAATTAATCTTTGTCAGTTTTGTGCATGACATCTGAAATACATGTCAGATTTTTCCTCTTTCACTTCTTCAGAGTTTGCAGGATACCCAGTCTCACCAGCTGCCTTTGTTGTGTCAGCTTCTGCTACTCCACATCCCAAAAAATTGCAGAATTACCTTTTTGGTTTTTTTTACTAAATACTGAGGTCTGACCCTAGTTTGAGGCAACACGATTAGTAACAAAGTATCTTTGATCAGTTGTTGACACCAGACTTGCCATTCTGTCTACAAAGAAAGTGACCCCTTCCCAAACCTTACACCTGAACACCTCAGTTCCTGGAAGTCGCAACACAAGCTTAGCAGATACGTTGACCCATAGACGGCATTCTCCATAGCACCTGCCTAGAATGGTTTATTTCAGGTACTTCAAGGAAATGTTACAGTCAGATGTTTTCCTGAACAGAAGCAACCTTATATAAAGTTCTTCCTGATACCCATGAACTCATTACTGAAAAAGTGTGTGCCAGTGGAGGAAATTCCCCCTTTAATTTGGTGTATGAGAAGTGCGGTCTTGATATACTGTTGGTCCAGAATCATGGCAGGCTTATCTGAGGTAATACTGATTTAACTAGGCTGTATTTCTTCACCACACCAAGACTGAATGACTTGAAAAGAGAAGGGCTGATCAAATTTGAGAGACAGCAGTCTTTTTCCTGTTCAGTTTGTGAGACTGAAATATGATCACTGATTCTTTATCAAGGGTTGTGGCAAAAATACGATAGCCATCTATTTTTGGGAAAATGGGTGAGAACCTTTTCAAAGAAGCCCATTTTATTCTATCAGAAAATACTGGTCTCATTAAAAATGAGATTTCCTGAAAGTTTCTTTAGTTAAAACTTTATTTTAAGAAAACTTAAAAGTTAGGATGGAGTATTCCAGCAAACTTGAAATTTTCAACTCAGATTCTTTGGAAACAGCCCATTTTTATTTGTTATTTCAAAAGTTTTCTTTGTGTGTTCTTGTACACTCTATATATTATGAAAAGAAACAGAAAGAAACAGTTAAGATTTTACTGAAACGGAACATTATTTTATCAGCCTAAACAAGCTCTATACACACATTACTAAAATTTTGATTTGTAAATGATGTTGCTTTTTTTTGCATAGAGGAAATATATATTGTAGTATTCCGGTCTGATTGGTAAGGCCCTGTACATCTAGCTATATTTATTTCTACTACTGTGTTGTCTTTTTATGGGAGGTCCTATGTGAAAAACAAGGCAGTGTGCCAAGTTCTGTTTGGACTTGTAGCAATAGATGCTTCAGTGGCAATCTTCACATTAATGAGCCCATGGTGCCAGATGAGTGGCTATATCACTCACATAGTGCTGCTGAACAGCACCCAAAAGTAGAGTCATATGATACGATCAGTTTCTAGGCAGATTTGGTGGGATTCACAAGATTTCATTGGGACTTCTAGTTAAATTTGATAACATTTTATAGCTGTCCTTGATTGCACAGCTTTCATTTTCATGTTTAAAATGTACTCACAGGAGTTTTACTTAGAAAAGGAAAATGCGTGGTACTCATGTCTAAGTGCTGAGTCTGTTCCATATTGCATAATCTGCGAAAGTCATTATGGTCTTTGAAGCTGAATATTATATGAAAACGTTTGTGGGGAAAATATTTTTATAGAAAAATTATCTAAAATATGTAAAAACAATCAGTTTTATTTTAGAAGGTTAAGAATAGTTCAAGTCTTCATGGGAAACTCAACAATATTTAAGGGCCATTTATGACTTGAATATTAATGGCATACAGGAAGATAATTCTAAATATGACTAGTCCTCAGTGATCTTTCTTTTCTACCAATCATCTCAGTAGGCACAATCCTTACTCCTGATTAGCCTCTTAATTACCTGTCTCCAACACTTAATAAAGAGGAATCATCAGGGACAAGGTTAGGAATAGGGTGACTGTCACCCAGTGGAAGAGTACCTCAATGACCGATGAAACAGCAGCTCAGTTAGTGATGAGGGAATGTATCTGGACCTGGGATTCATCTTCCCGGACTTCAACATCTTAATGCAAGTCATCCTGGTCTAACATTCATATGTATATGACCAAGTATGGTTGTTTTCTGTGAAAATACAATGGAAAGAATTACTGTAGGCATTTTATGAGGACTGTTCTAAGTATTGGAGATGGCAAGATATTGCTGCATTGGAAACAGCAGAAAAACTTTATTTAGAACTTTTCCTGGTAGTTTTACTATTGAGAATATGTCTCTAGATATGTGTCCTGAATAAATCTAGAAACAACATTTATGCAAACATCCCTTATCAATTCTCACATTTCCATTATACAAAACCCAACATTCTTTATAGATAGGTTATATACATACAATAACAATTTATATTCCTCTCTCATCTGACATAATTTCTGTGTGCTTCCCAACCACATGTATACATCAAGGAAACATGTAGTCCTCTGAGGTAGAAACATCAGGGATTTGGTACATACCTGAAGATTTAACTACCCTTATGAATTTTCCTGGATATGAATCAATATTCTATGCTCCAGCAATCCATGTTTCTTTCACTTTGCCAAACAAATGATTTCAGAAGTTTGGACAGCATCTGTTGCAATTTGAATATTGAATGTTAGTCAAAAATTGTTGACCTTTCTAACTTGTCTTTGTTTTCTCCTGCAGTTGTGTGGTTGCATTATTTTGGGAATCTCTATATGGATACGTTTTAGCAAAGATGCTCAGCAGGTAAATGCATGCAGTCATACCGGCACCATGTAAAATGTGGAAGTTACTACATATACTATAATTTCCCATCTTCATTTCCAAAAATTTTCTATGATTTTGCTTTGGTGGTTTGTGTGGGGAAAGATAAATGAATTTTATGACATCGAGATTAAACAACATGGTGCAGATAGTCAAATAAACTGACTGACACAAGCAGAGATATGTGACTACAAGAAGTATCTGCTTTTGTTATTAATGCAGTTTCATGCAGATGCACACAGATTTCTGTTTGAAAACATGTGTCTCTCTCCTCTAATGGAAACTAATGATATTATTGATTTCAGTGTTTGCAGCTTTTCAATGTTTTTCCCTATTAGAATAGTGTAGTTATATATTCCTAGCATTACTTCATGTTTGAAGGGGATATTTTTATCTTTCTCACTATCTCCAATAAGACAATTCTTATTTCTTTAGTAACCGCAACTTTGAAAAGGAGCAAGGATTTTTCCCTTCTATTTTCAACAACTCCTTAGAAATACCATATCCTTCTTCCCTCATATTTATTTGGAAAGAGTTTTAGATACCCAAAAATACTTACTTAGGATTAAAATGTCCTGACAGCCCTCCTGGAGGGGAGAAGAGTCCCTGAGTTCGCCTCCTGGATTTTTGTATGGGTTATTAAATTACTTCAGACTTCATGACTTTCTGTCCTTGAAAGCTAGAGGAAATACAGTTTTGAGGAGCCCTTGGTCTTGCAGATATGCCCAGATGTTGGTCCTGTTGGTGCAAAGGCCCTTTGGTCCCATGGGCCCTTTTGCCCCGTGTGCACCCACATTTAAGCAGTATATTCCTTCATGTGAATTTGGGCCGTAGAAATACAAAGGAATTGGGAAATTTAACTTGCATTCTTCTATTTTCTAGAAGGGTTTCTGGCCATAGAAGTGAAAAAATGGCCAGATGTGAAATGGAAGCATTTTTTTTAGCTTCCAGATTGAGCCTTTAGTACAGATTAAGTTGTCACTCTTCAGATCACTCCCCTGCTGCTCTAGCACAGTCTGTCAGTTAAGAAAAATAATTTTAAAGTCAGTATTTTCCCATCTAGTAATTAAAAAATGGTGGAGATAGGAAGTTAGCTTTATATATCTCCAACCATTTGGCTGATGACACTATTTCCCTCTAGCCAGTCCCAGATGTCTTGTGTCTGGCAGAGGATAGATGCAAAAGAACTCAGTTCATGATGATGTTGTATCATGGGATAAATTAGGTCATGGTGGAGAGCTCTACCATTCTGTCCCGTGGAGGAGGAAGAATGACAACTTTCACTCCTCAATCAGTATTTTACTGGAAGCTAAAATTGCCATATTTGCTAGTTGACAGTCTCTAATATGATGGTTCAAGATGGTACAATGGAGCTTGGAAAACCACAAAAACTATGATCCTTTCTTATTTTTTGAGAGATCTCCTGTTCAGAGAAGCATATTTAAATGTGTGACAAACACTTATTACTCCCCAAAAACCTGTGAATTAAGAATAGGGATGAAAACTGTAAGCATTTTCTCACATTTTTGCTTCCAGGCAGGCAAAGTTCTCATTCAAAACCAATGTATATTTTGCCTGAGTAAGAATTGAGCAGAGCATAAGGATTTGGCTGTAGATGAATAGAGCTTTCTAAGAATAAATAACAGGAGATTCTGTCCAACTTGGAAGGGGAAAGAACAACACATTCTTCAAATTATACTTGTCTATATACCTTTGTAATTTCCATCAGAAGATAAATGTGACAACTTCCAGACATTTTTGCTAATCTTGGCACCAGTCACACTGGAAAATATTCTTTGAACATTTTTCTTTGTTTTGGCCTTTGGCCTTAGTCAGTCCTGTGGGAATTGAATAATTTGATATTTTATAATATTGAGGTATATGAATTGTTTAGTGAATGTCCCACACATCAAAATAGAGTTCTCATCTCTGAGGGTAATATTAGAGATCATGCCTGGGAAAAAAAAAAAAAAAAAAAGAAAACTGCTTTGGAAAATACATCTATTTCTCTAATATATCCAGCATCACTCTGAGAAGTGTTCTCTCAGGAACAGCCACAGAGTGTGTTCCTGGCCTTCTAATGACAAACAGAGGTTTTGTTTCTTTAACATTTGGTTAATGTAGGAGAGGTTTTTGAGATAATCAAGTTTGCTACTTCCAGTAAAAAGCAAAGATTCTTCGACTAAAAGCCAGCTGGAAACCACTTTAAAGACAAGACATCTTTATTTACTCTGTAAAGTTGACTTTCATCTTGTGCAGATACAAAGATTGTGAAAAGCCAGGTTCTACTGACCTACCCAATAAAACATTTAAGAAGGTAGCATTAGAGCTTTGTTTATTTATGGATCAGAATTTCTCCATGGTTGCCAATCAGTATATTTATCAGTTATTAAGTGATTATCCTGTTTGGGGGGATACAGATGTTTTCAGGAGGACCTTCTTGTAGCTGAAAGATTTTTATGTTTTTTTCCTCTCATTTCAGGAGCTGGGTATAGACAGGAGCGTGTATGCAGCGGTTGATCTGCTGATAGCCGTGGGCAGCATCATTATGATCCTTGGCTTTCTGGGGTGCTGTGGTGCTGTAAGGGAGAGCCGGTGCATGCTGATGTTGGTAGGAAAGAAAAACATTTGTCTACCTTTAACAGGCCACAACTACATCAGATGGATAAAGTCCTTGCAAGTAGCATCACATAAGGATGGGAGCCTTTCAGTTTAACCAAAGGCATTTTTATGATCATATGTTACCTGCTTACCTCAGGCTTGAGCCTCTTCTGAATTCTAGTGTGGTAAAATTGATGGTGATCTCATCAACAAGAAGGCAGGCTCCAGAGACACTTGAGGTTTTTCCCATCCAGCCATCACCAAAGTTCCCTCCATTAATCCTCCCTCATTAACTATCCCATTTAATTTCATAAATTCCCAGTTGCTGGTTCACCTAGAATGCCCTCCCTGTCCTCCTTCCCTACAGCTCTCACCTGCACACCGTCCATCATGCCACTCTGGTGTGCACCTTGTTTTGATCAGCAGCTGAGCACACTCTGTCTCAAGCACCCCCTTTTCTTATTACCAAAAGAGAAATAAGTGGAGCAGATCTGACTGTAATTGCATTCTACCTACATGGTTATTAAAAGTACATGAAAGGTTAATGTTAATTTAGAAGAAATTATATCACCTTGGTGGAAAGTACTATAGTTTCCTCCTACTTTTGTTTTCTTTCTAGTTTTTTATCGGACTGCTTCTGATCCTGATTCTTCAGATCACAGGAGGCATTTTAGGAGCCGTGTACAGATCTCAGGTACACTATTATTCTATATATTCAGTGATGTCTTTATAGAGCTTTGTTTGAACCCCCCAAAAATAATAATATATTTTAACTTGCAGGTTGAATTATCCTTTAACACGACTCTGATGAGTACTGTGCATACACTTCAAAGCTCCACAGAAGATGCTAAAGCATTTCAGGAGGAATTCCGGAACCTTGAGAGAGAGGTAATTAAAAACTAATAAAGGCCAGGGGTTGTTGCTATCTGTTCCACCTCTGGCATTTGTCTCTGCTTCATTTTATGACTATTCTGTTGTAGATTTGAATCTCATTCCCTGGGAATGGGGAAAGGTCTGACTTAAAAGGCAGGTTAAAACACTGCAGAAGGGGCTTTGGTTCTCTTAATATGACATGGTCTTTCTGTGATGATTTCTTTAGGCAATAGTGTTTGTAAGAGCAAAGAAGCAAGGAAACACAACATGCAAGTGAGACTGACAGTTAGCTAAGCTCTGACATGAGAAGGCTACCTGCTCCTTTGTTACAGCTTTCCTTTCTGAAGGAACATTGATCCTTCACCATATCCCAAAAAAGAAGTATCCAGTACTCTTAAGGAAAGATTACCCCAGGGATGAGGAAAACTTCAGGAGTATATTTAGTTTTGGAATATCCTATTGCTATGAAGTCATTAAATGCCATACTTTACTGTATGAGAAGGGGGAAGAAAATATGATGAGATGTTTGTTTTTATTGTGCTTATACTTTTTCTGGCCCCCTCCAGTTGCAAGAGCCCAGAAGATGGACACTTAGTGCCAGCTTGTTCCTAGGTGTCACAGAGAGAATACCCTTGAATTTCACTAATATCATTGACAGTGTAGACTCTTTCACCTTCCACTATTACTTGGATCTGAACACCTGCTGTTTGGGGCGGGGGTATTTTTGTTTTTTTAGTCTCTAATGGGTGATAACTTTGATGGATGGACTTAGAGTCAATTCCTGGTTTTAAATACTGCTGTGTGAAAGAAAAGGCAGAAAGAAAGAATATTTAGGTGTCATATGTTACATCCACTTCTTCCTCATTCCACCTCCATCCTTGTCCTCTGCTTCTGAGACAGCTTATTTCCTCTGATATAATAAGCAACTCCCTGGAGAGATGATTGGAATGAAAAATTCCATAATTACTATATTAATTTTTAAATAGACCAGGACTGATTTATTATGTTCCACAGCCTTTGCTTTTACACAAAATTATGTGAACATTTTCAGCTGCTCCATAGAGGAGGGAGGATCTCAAACCCAAGTCTGCACCCCCAAGCTTTAGTGGCTTGAATAAAGTGGAGCATGAAGTGAAACTGCACCTGGTTTAGGTTTCACAAACCCCAAATGAAGTCCTGGTCTCCTCAGCCCATTTCTAATTTAAAGGGATAACCATTATTCGCAGTGGTTATTTTTCTAGATTTCAGAGTTTTATGTGATTAAATTTTACTTTTCCAGCCTGGCTTTTCAAGATGTGAAATGCAGATGTTACTGGAGCTGGTACTTACCTTCTGCAAGTAAAACCTACAAAAAGAAGACTTGCTTATAAAACAATACTATACCCAGTGTTGTTCCATGTTCCAACTCCATTCTGGCACTGACAATTCCTAGCTTTATAGTATGTTAATGTTTTTTGAGCACTTTATACTGAGAACCAGGTCTTTTTTCCCTATTTCTTTTTTTTTTTTTTTTAAACTTGTGTACTTACATTCTTATAACTGGTATGGAAATCACAGAATCACAGAATATGCTGGTTGGAAGGGACCCACAAGGATCACTCTTAGCCCTGCACAGAACCATCCCCAAGAGTCAAACCAAATGTAAAGGGTGTTTTTGACATACCAATTCGGGTCGACTTCCACACGGTAAAAGGTGAAAGAAAATTTGTCCTTCATTGTTCCTCTCAGCACCCTCACCTACTCTCCTCAAACTGAAAATCACATTTTTTCTTCATCTCCCCATTTCCTCTTTTCTTGCAGAACCAATGCTGTGGATTGCTGAATGGACCTGAAGATTGGGGAAACAATTTTAAAAATCCTTCTGGTAGCTATAAAGCCTGTCTGTGTGAACTAGAGAACGCATCATCACAAGACCTCTGCAAATTCCATGTAGACAGATACATCTATAAAAAGGTAAGAAAATTGTAATGTTCTGTGTTCTTTTCAAAAAGACAACTTTTAACCTGAGGTTGCTTTTGGTGACTGGCACAGTCAGCAGTTCTGTATCCTTCCAAAAAGGCAAAGTTTTGCTTTCCTTTCTTTATCCAGAATTGCCTCTGTCAAAAAAATACTGTGCATACATTATTAATATGCTCCTCCCTCTTCCTGAGATGCCTCCATTTTAGGACCTCAGCATTCTGCATGGTTGCTATTGGTGAAAACTATTATGGTGTTGGAGCCAGGATGTGCCTCTGGGTCAGAGCAGCACATCAGCTACCCTTTGGCTCTCATTCCTACCTCAGAAGGGTATGTTCCCATCCAGGCTCATTGTGATAGTAGACATGTTAACTCAGAGACTTTCAAACCGCTAAGGGATATTGAAGAAAGAGCACATTAAATGCAAGACCTGTGGAGTTTTATGATCCTTTAATAAAAAAAACCACACCCATTTTGCAGGATCTGCTGGAAAGAAACCTTACATGTTATAGGCTTCATGGCAATGTACTCAAAATGTGATTTCCCACAACTGCAGCCTTTGAAAACTTTATAACATTTAATATAAGACAAATATATCTTGGTGACAGGCTACAAGAAAGCATACTCAAAAATTGGTAGGTAGACAGTAGACATCTCAATTAATTAATTTCAAGGCTTACCTGTCTCCTTATGATGAAACTTGAACTCTATGTATGTGTAAGGAAAAAAAAAAAAAAAGGAAATAAAATGTCCACAAAATAATTAAATTTTTAGGGTGCTGGTGGTGCAAAGTTTGCCAGTATGCACCTGCCACAAAGCGGATTTTAGTTAATGTCCATTCTGTTTGTACACTTCTCTCAAAGCACAGCTCTTTAGTCAGGTCCTGCCTGAACAGTAATTTCCTCCTGGTGTAGTCCCACAGAAGCAAATACTATTTGCAAGCAAAGAAACAGTCTGGTTAAGTAGGGAATGCCAGAACCCAATCTGGAAACAAGAGGTATACAGACAGGCAATTTTGGCCACGTTTTAATGTCTTTTTGGCCTCAGGCAAACCCTTAAAGGACACATGAGAAGCCATCAATGGAATTCCTGCAGGTGCAAGATGTCGGTCACACAAACTCCAAGATTTCATAGTGGTGTGAGGTGCTAGTAGAGACATCCAACCCTTGTGATCTGGGTAAAAAAGATTTGAAATTCAGTGCAGTTTTGAGTCAGCTTAAATGAGAGGATTTTTTTAGAAGAACTGATGTCTTCTCCTTCTATTGTGAGGAAGGAAAAGTTGTGAAAGACTGTATTTGGAGGGAAGGGAGTTGTAGTGTTGTAACAGTAATGTAATTTTGATGGAGTTAAGCCATACTTGGCTTTCCCTGCAGTGTGCAGAAGTACTGTCAATGTGTGGAGAAGGTGTAGTCATTATAACAACAAATGTCTGCATATATTCAAAAGGAGGGTAGCTCTGTACAGAAATTCAGTTATGATCACTCTCTCCCTTCCAGACTCAGTCCAAGACCACCAAACATTTGACAAAAGTAATTTTTAAGCCAGTTTTTATAGCCAAATATTTCTAGTTAAGCCTGATTCTAATAATAACCCTTGAAGTTTCAAATCCATTATCAGATTGGTGGAAAAATGAAGTTCTCTTTCAGATCTGGTAATGGCTGCATTGGCTCTTTCCTAGCAGTGAACTATTATGAAGTGAAACTAAGAATAAACACTTCTTTCCTTGTTAACTGAAGCTCATGCAAACCTTAGGCATTATAGCTGTGTCTTCCTTTGAAACTTTACCTTTTTATGATCAGGTACTAAATTAATCTTTATATTTGGGACAGCAATGACTAGATATCTTTCTCAGAGCATAAGGTACACATAGCTGTGCTCTTTTTATTCGTTAGTAACAAGTCAGAGTAAATTCAAATGGTCTTTCTTAACACAGAGTCAAAGAGAGAAAGCATGAGAGAATTATCTTAGAAGATGCATTCCTAATAACCTTAGGATATTATTGCTTACCTGTAATTAGTAATTTTTTCTTATTTTTAGACTTGTGGAGAAGTGATTATCAAATACCTTAAAGACAATCTGGTCATAATTATGGGGATCGACTTTGGACTGGCTGTTATTGAGGTATGAGTGTACATCATTAAAGTATTTAGTAGTTGACAAGCAGTATGTTCTACTTAGAAATACTTTGGGAATTGGATTAAAACACCTGGCTTGCTCAATTAATAGACAAGGAAAAACCACCTCTCACTTTTGCTATAACACCTTCCTGTTTCATATAAACAGTATACGGCTGCTGAGCTGTGAACGTCAGGTAGGATCAGACCACCCTGCTGCCTCTGCAAGTGTATCACATGGGACTGTTTCTGCAAAAAACTGGAGCCAGGCTGTGCCCTGACAGCGAGCCCTGTGGGGAAAGGGGTGTGTGCATATACAGCAACAACAGACATGAGGCAGAAGAGCCAGACTTTTCATCCTCTTTCTCTTCTTTGTGTGATGAAGAAGTCATCTCCTAAGAAAACTAAGGCTCTAAACTACATATTCTTATCATAGGGAAATTGTAGTGCAAAACTGTAATTCTGAGGCATACTTTAGCCATCAAGATGGTGTGTGAATGTGTCTGAGTGCACACCTGCGATGCTCCATATATTCCTGTGTGTAAAAAAATGCAGAGTACAGGAGCTGTTTATTTTAATTGCCTCATCATACACTGAAGAATAACATGCAAAATTTTCTCTGAAGAGAGGAGGAAAACAAGGGAAGTTATCCAGTCAGCTACTTGATTTGAATTTGATTAGGAGAAAATCGCAAAGAAACGGGATTTCTTTGTGTTGTTTTCTTTGGTCACTTTCTTTCTTTTCACTCTTCCCCCTTGGTTCCTCTCCTCCCCTGCTCCCCACCAGTGGATGTTTGAGGGAAAAACAGAAATGACAAACATTGCTGTGCAGAGTTTATTCTGTTATTCTGAGCAAAAACTTCTTAACATCATTGGTAGAGGATTGTTCCTCGTGGTAGAAGAGTGGGCAAGAGCCTCAATTCAAAAATGCATTTCCAGGAAAATAATAGGAAGCAGGGAAGAGTTATATAGATGCAGCACTGGGAGCGGACAGGCCACAAACTCCTTACTCAGCACAGACTTCATGGCATTTAAAGAGCTGTATGTGGCAGGTCAGGTCTCTCAATCATATTCTGCCTTTGGGGGGAAAATGGGTGAGATACACCAATATTAAAAGGTCTTAAAAATATAATAGATGTGTAAAATTGCATTTGTATCCCTAAGGCAAGTTATAAGTCACTTTTTTTCTAGTTACTGCAGTTATGTGCATTGTAGACTTCAGTTCATTGGCCATCACTTTTTCTTATTCTCCAGTTGACATTTTCTGTGGTGGCCACCTTTCCCAATCATAAAAGGACTAGAAAACAACATGAATAAACAATATGAGCCTCAACTGGTACAAATTGTCAGCTGGCAATTCATTCTTGATAAATATTTAGCCTTTCCAAAAGTACTAACTTATTATGACTTCTCAAGTAATTGCAAATCAAAGACCACATGCTTAACCACCTCTCTGCTCTGAAAAAAACCACAGATAAAAAGAAGTGCTCTTCTCCTCTCTACCTGATCCACTATGCCACTTGTGAGCTGTTACTGGTTTCAGCTCACACTTTCAGTGGAACTGATACCAATAAGAAGGGCTCAGTTTCATTTGGGCACAAGTGAAAATATGGGCATGGTATGTCAGGGAAGCCCTGTCAGTTTTTTCCAGCTGTGAGTCCACCCCCTTGTCTTAGCTGTACCTCTGTGTTACATATGCTTTTCTCTGTCTTTTCCTTAATTAAATTAAGTATCCTCGTGTTCATGTCTTCATAAATGTCGGTTGGATGCTTTCTGCTTTTGTGAACACCGTCACAGAGTGGTTAATTCTAAATCTGGAAGGAAACTTTCTGCTCTTCTAATCTCACGAGCTGTCTGTCACAGGCTGTGCAATTTCACCCAGTAATTCCCACTACAGAAGGTGACTTTACTGAATTTTCTATTTTAAGTAACAGCTTCTTCAGTGGAATCAGTGTTTCTATCCCAAATCTATTACTGATGAATATAAAATATTTGTTTCATGATCATATGCAACTCAAAATGGTGGGGTATGTATGTAGATGTGTACCTGCATACAATAGGCACATGTATAAGTATACCTGTATACATAATACCTTACACATGCATTTACGAAAAAGACAGTGACTGTAGAAAAGAAGAGAGAGTTCAGAGGAAAACGACCCTTAGAATATAAAGTTCCCCTAACTTTATTAGAAGATAAAATACTGAATAATTGTCTGAATTTCTTGAACTTAGTGATTGCTGCTCTATTACACCTAACAACTGCATTTTAAAGCCCCAGAACTACAGGGTTTCCCATCCACAGAGGCAAACCATCTTTTAAACAAATGAAACTTCTCTATCATGTCTGCAGTCTTACCTATGGTACATACTGACTTCATTAAAATGGCTCTGTTCCATAGTCATGCTCTTCAAGAATTACATTGAAAAGGATCTTCTACATAGCAGATTTAACCGGCACGCAAATCCAAGACAAACAAAATATTCCCACTGTGTATCAGTTGTATCCTGGGATTTCCAGAACTGACAAGTAATACCAGAAATGCCTTTGTTTTCCAGATTCTTGGTTTGGTGTTTTCTATGAGCCTCTACTGCCAGATCAAGAGAAAATGAAACTGTGGAAGTGTCAGAATGATGTCACCAGCCAAATCAAAACCTTTCTAGATAGAAGGATGTTTGGCTCAGCACATTCAGATTGTTCTATGCATGATCCAGGCAGCTGTTCAGATGGAAATGGCAGCCCCTGTGCATGTGGATGCTTCACAATTTTCAAAATGGCCTCTTCATAAGACTTAATTATGTGAATATGATTTTTTATTTGCAATAAACATTTTTGTTTGTGTTTCCGAGGTGTTTATTTTGTCTGAAGACATCATTTAAGTCACATTGAGATTCCGAGTTCACTGTGCAGTGTGCCCACATCGATGTTACAGCACCCACAGCAGTCACTGTAAACAGCTGCAAACCATCATGCAGTGGCTGACTGCTCTGGGCAACTCAGGCCTCCAGGCAGCTTTGCTTGTGGGGCAGGGTGTTTTCATTAAGAAAGTCATGGGTCAGCTTAACGCTCGATATGATCACAGTTTTGTTACGTGTGAGAAGCTTGAAACCCCTCAGGTGCCCATGACTGTCTCAAAGCACCCCCAGACTGCTCCCATCTTGATAGAGCCACACAACTGTTGCTTATAAATACATTAAAATCTTCCCTTGAGCAGAGTCCTTTGCCCATGCCTTATTCCAACAGAATTGGGTTCAGCTAAAATTCATCTTCAACAACTACTTTCTTTTAAAACACACCCAGAGAAAGTTTCTGTTCCATCCCCCACACAGACCATTGGGCCAAGCAGTGATTGCTACTTTCAGTACTTCCCAGGAAAGTCATCTAGCTACCAGACATCTGGTATTTGCCATTCCCTCTGCTGAATCTCAGAAACTTTGCCAGAAGAGTTCCAACTTTGTTGGACCAGATAAAAAGCATGACTCCATAACCCAGCTGTATTAACTGGAAGAGGAAATGCCAGCTTCCAGTTTCCCCTCCTCCCCAGAGTGCTTTTTTCCCCCTATGCATATCTTATCCGTGATCTGAAATCCTGAGAGCTGAACCTGAATTACCCAGATCATGCTATGGCAGCTGGAGTCCTGAATATCACTACAGAAAACAATTGGGAATATAAGGACAACACACAGAGACTATTGCATCTTCTTCTTTCTCCTCCTTCCCATGAAGAAGGAAAGGTCTCCTATTTGAATGAAGGGCCAGAGGGTCTCCCATAGAGAGGGATCTTAGAGCCATGGATGACTAATGGATGGACATGAAGAGAAAATTAGAGCTCACCCTTGCTGCGAGAAGGAGTCAACTTCAGGCAACTGTAAACTGGAATGTTACTGCTATGGATTTGTAGTGAGCACTGACATGAGATTGACAATGTACTCTGGCTTAGACACCAATCTGGTTCTGTATGGTGCTCTAGGGGATCCAGATGTATAAAAGCAAGGTGTGAGTACATCTAAATCTTTATCTACTGCCTGCTTTTGGATATAGTCCTCAAAATATCCCTTACTTGCATCAAAAGAATGATTTGTGATACATTAGGCTTTGTGTTAAGACACTTAAAACTGTTGATTTTAGAACATTACAATCAGAAACAAAATGTCGCTTTCGGTGAGGAACTTTGACACAAGGGTTTTATCTGGCACTAAGGTGAAGAGTTCCTCTGTTTGTGTAGGCAATTTGTCTCTATTTCCTAAAGCTCTAAGGAATAACACTAAAGTACTATGATTACATGATACCATGACTGTTTAAATAGGATTAAACCAATGAAGAAAATCAGAATATTACAAACTTGTTGCTGAAGTGGGTTTGCCTCTGAAACATGCCCATTGCCTTTGATGTTGCAAAACTTATTTACTTGTAATGTTCAGTAGACTCCTGAAGTTTTCTCCCTCATTTTTTCAATGGAAACAGCAAAATGCTAAGCATAAAACAAAGAGAAATCTGTCTGAATAAGATTCAACTGGCCACATGCAAAACTATGGAGTAGAAACTCATAGCATAGAATTATGGAACATTTTGAATTGGAAGGGGCCTTTAAAGATAGTTTAGTGCACCCTCACTGCCATATATGAGCTACCAGTTTTGACTCTCCCTATTATCAATGAAGAGAAATAAATAAATCTAGGATTTGAGCCATCTCATTCTAAAACAGATGTCTAAAGAGGTTAGATGAATCATTTGCACTGCAAATAGGTGAAGTTGGAGTGAATGGATCCGACTCTGCAATAGTGAACTTGTTAACGTTAGAAGCAGCGACAATCAGGAAAGCGCATTAGTACAATATTCCACGAAGGTGCATTGATTCTTCATTAATTCATTGACCTTTTTCTCAGTTATAATCTAGCCTGCTAGGAAATGAGTCCTCCTTACTCTGGGCTGGTAGGATAAGATTCATCTCCTGCACACAGTGCTGTAACAGAGATCCCACCACCACTCCTTCATGGAGTCCTCCTGGTATTCTTATCAGAGAATGTTTATAGTTAGCAATTGACTTGAAATAGCAATGGCACATTTTTATGAGCCCACAACCATTTTTTAATCATGATGTCTGGGATTGCTGAAATGGAATTTGACAGTAAATTCTTGACAGAACAATAAAACCATAAGGGTTTTCTTTTGTGGGGTGTTGGGGAAGGTTGTTTTTGTTTTTTCATAACTATTTCATCCAAGGTTATTTTCCTTTCAGTGTTACCCAATAAAATCAACCATACAGAGGCAAGACCCATGTCCAAGACCTTAGTGTTTTCAAACAGCAAAGGGAGAAAAAGCATTTATCATTGTAGTCTTAAATTGGGGGGGAGGGGGAGAGGGGGGGGGCAGGAAGAGTGGGAGGAAAAAAGACAGTGTGTCCCTGCTTTTGCCAGGGGAACTGAATCCCACCTTAAAACTAAGCCTATTTAACATAAGTCTGGTGATTTATCATGTTAAAGCCAAGCAACTATTTAATGGCTTACAAATAAGACATCACACCCGGGTCAAACTATCTCCACAGAAGAATTCGTTACATCCTTCAATAATTTTGGGGGAACGCGTTGTTCTCACAAAGGATTGCATTTGTGAGGAAAATGCAGCATGAATAGAAAAAGAAAGAAGTTACAGTTTATGGTGAAATATGAGTCAGTAAAGCAGTGTCAGAAACAATGAAGGATGTGTTAATAAGCCTGTTACTAGAAACAAAAAATGAGGAAGAAAAAGTCAGAGGCAGATAGACAAACAAAAAGAAGTATGGCTTTGAAAAAAATGAAAGAAAAATGAAGTAAAACAGGGTAGGTCAATTTGAAAGAAAAAAAAAATAAATATGTTGAGCTTATCAAGATCCAAGGGTTTGCTGCAATCAACTCAACATGAGGGGAATCTGGCCCCAATCCACCTTTGTGTCCTGAATGTTGTGTTGAAAGTCAATTCAACCTGTTCTTCGTGCAATGCCAAATCTGCCCCAAATCTGGCTGGCTATCAGAGCCTCTGAGAAGCCAGGGCTCATCAGAGCATAGCTGGTAGACAAAGGGTACGCCAAGTGACAGCTGTGCTAGGTGTACGGCCCCAGGGGATGCCTGCAGAATGAACCTGAGTAGGTAAAACTGCTGGCTTTCCCTCTGGAAAGGACACCAGGACACTGTAGATCTGCAGATTTGATGTTTTTAGAGACATGATTAAGTGAGGCAGCAGGGTTTATTTTGAAATTAAGATGGAGGATTATCAGTTTAGATTCTGAAATAGGATTGAAACCACAAAATTAAAAGCCAGTTCTTTGGCTTTGCTGCAAGAGCTGTTCTAACTGTTTAGCCCAAGGTTTTCTGGCATGGGAGAAACTCAGCTGATTTAGATTGGATTCAACCCTCCTCAACGGAAGGGATATTTGACTTTTAATTGTTTTGCTCAGTCAGTTATAGGGAAAACACCTAATGTCACTCCAGGCCAGAACCAAAACCTCTCTGTGCAAAGATTCAGGCTGGTGAAGCTGCCTGAACATCACTCCTCGGACTGGGATGTGCTGATCCGGGGAAATCTTACATTACAACCCCATTTGGGTACCAAGGGGAGGCTTGGATCTCTTCTAGCATCATCCATGGCAATTTGATTATTCTTTATATCAAAAAAACTGGCATGTTTTCTACCCACGTCTGTCAATAGGAATATCCTCATCCTTTCATTGAAGGGCTCCTTTTTTTTTTTTTTTTTGTGGAGTGGTTTGGATTAAATTCCTTTTTTTTCTTTTCAAGCATTTATTTTTTGAACTGAAAGCTGACCCTCAGTGTGTTTTGCAAAATGTTCAACCTACTTAGGTTTCCTGGAGAGATAGAGGGGTGATGTCATTCACCATTTGATAAGGTTGAATCCTTTATCTATTTGAACTTGGACACGGGGGAGGAACGGGAAAATCATTCCTCTCCCTTTCTTTCTCAAATCCACTTACATTTTTTTGCCTCTTTGTAGAGAATAATAAGTCTCCACAGCAATATCCACTTACTCCTAAGTAAGCAGTCCAGAATTCTTTAAGAGACAGGAATCAGAGATGTGGAAAAGGCATGGAGGAATAAGGGGCAAGAGAGGTCCTTGGGTAATATGAGGGATAAGAGACATATAATCCTCTTCCTTCCTAATCTGCAAGCAGCTCAAATTCAGTTAGTATAAGTCATCAGAGAGACTCCAGTTTCTTCATTTGCATTAACCTGTGAAAGACTGGAAAAGACTGTTTGCCCTACTTTTTCATGAAAATTAAACCAAGCTGTGCTAATGGCCTTGCACATAAAAGGCTATGGAAGAAACTGGTTAAAAAAACAGACATCAAGTATGGACAAACACAAAGGTGCTAGCTCAGAGGGCTTCTTAAAACAGTTTCAAGGCATTTCAGCACGACAGCTCTTTACACCAAAAGTCTGTTAATTACTGGTTTCCAGGGGCTGTATTAAAAAGCTCAAAGTGTCAGTAGTTTCATATCTGCTATTAAGTGAACATAATGTATTTCTAAACCCTTTCAAACTGAGTTTTTATGTTTTTTGTTATCGAAAAGATTTGCCAGATCAGCTAAACCCAGGTTCATACATGAATAGTATTTTGGTGCTGTAATTCATTTTCGTGCTGAAGTTTCAGCTGAGTATATTTACCTTGTTGTAATACAAGTGTTTCCTAAACTCTATTTCATTATAATAATGAATCAAAGTAGTAGAAACTGTTGAAACATTAGGTCTATCACTACTCAACCTGACATTAAGTTCTTTAATATTAAAGTTATTTCAAACCAGGAAAGATCTTTTGTAGATTTGATTTGTTGGGGATGAGAAAGAAATAGAATTTACCTACTACTGTCTCTGTTAAAAAATTATCTTCTAGAATTTATTGAGTTTTTTCCAAGAATGTTTGTCAAAACCATAGATGAAGAGATAAGCTTGGTCAAAGTTTATTATCTCTATCATTGATTAGGAGTATATTGAGAGTAACTAATATTAGGAAGTAGAGCCATGGAAATAAATACTGCTGGTTCATCGAGGCCTCCATCATTGATTGCTGTTTCCTTCCTGAACATGTGTCTACTGCTGGAAGTACTGTTGAGATCCCCTGGCATAGAATTAAAACAGACTCTTTCAAGAAAAGCAGTGACTAAGGAAATTGTTTATTAGAAAGCATAAAGAAATAGTAGGAATAGGAACAGGAATGAATATACCAAAGCAACATACCAGCACTGCATTACTGTGTAGGAAGCAAATTGCAATCACTTCTCCCATTGCTGTAGCAAAGGAGTTGGGAACACACTGCCTTGATATCCTGGCTATTGCACTTCTGTATATGTTTATATACAGTCAAATAGAAGGGGTGGGGAGTAAGAATCATGTGGCAACAAGGCTCAGAAGGTCAGGAAAGAATATGAATGATAACAGTTGCTGAAGGGGGCAGGTGAGACACAAAGCTGAGATACTTTGGAGCAAGAGAAAATGGCCTCAAGTTGTGCCAGGGGCGGTTTAGATAGGAAAAATTTATTCACCTTGGGTGAATAAAGGCTTGAAAGGGTTGTCAAGCAACAAGAGTCTTTCAGGGGAAGTGGCTGAGTCATTATCCCTGTAGGTATTTAAAAGACATGTAGTCTTAAGGACAATGTTTAGCGGTGGACTTGGCAGTGCTGGATTTATCGTTGCACTCAATGATCTTATAGGTATTTTCCAACCTAAGTGATTCTATTATTCTATGATTCTGTGACATACTTAATTGCAACTGGGAGAGGAATCTGGGGAGCCAGAATGTGTATTACATGATTTGGAGTGACAAGATAGAAGTTTACAACCCAGCCTGATTGGAACCATGATGGATCCCTGTAGTCTTTCTCAAACTGATCAAGGACTGGACTGTTTGTCAGCTCAAATGAGAAATTACAGACTGAACACAACAGTGTACTCAAAGGGAAAGGAAATGAGGGCTTGTTTTATAGTGGTTGGATTTCAAAAAGGTCCTCTGCTCTAGGAGATATTCCAATCTCTGAATCACATTAAGTACAGGAAATTTTCTGTCTGGTATAGGTTTGGGTGCTGTGGTTGTGGTACACAATACCCAGATGTGCTATCTCTGATACGCTTAATATTCCATAGCACAAGCAATTATGATGAACTACCTTCTCCCTGTGATTTAAGATTCTGCTCTCATTCTACCTATGGAGTCTTGTAGTGACACAAGGGACTTCCTGCTATTACCTTTCTCATATTCCTCCTATTCTCATTCCTCAGTCTTTTGGCCAGTGGGAAAAGGATTTGAATCAACACAATAGAGAGTCCATTCTAGAGTACATTGTGGTGAACTTGTTTAAACATAATTTTTAAAATATATATCCAAAGAAATGCACAAAAAAGAATTGGCTGTGTCTTTAGCACAAGAGATGTGCTACAGATGAGAAAAGTTGTGGACAAAAGACTTCAAGAGCAGTTTTTCAGAGCTGAAATTGGCTCTGCTTCAAATACTTTTGAAAGGCTAATTTTTTTTGGATGGCAGTGATCATAAGCTGATGTTAGTAATACAAGTCCATTCTAATAATGTGTGACTTTAACTGCGATAACCACAACAGTATTATGCAAAAGAAACAACTGCCATGGATTTCTTGCTGGTGTGGAGAATTTTGTGAGCAGGTGGAAGGGGTTTTTTATCTTCCAAGAGGGATACTTGAGGTCATATGGCAGCCATTCCTGAAGCTTGAAATGCTAGGTGAGATAGTACAAATTTTCTGTGCTTGCAGATTCATGCTGTGAATTTATGCCTATTGTCTGATGGCTATTGCTTTGAGTCATACTGGAATTGAAATGTATTAGAGAACCTGGAACTATGTAGACAGAAATTAAAAATGTGCAAAAAGAGATGAAAACATAAATGACTATTGACATTTACTCATGAAATGCAAGCCACAAGACTGATTATTTAGAGAATATTTCACAGTGGAACACAGTTCATGTACTACCGCCTATTACAGACCCTGACTACCACATCATAAACACGCTAAAGTCTTCAAAGAGAAAATACAGAGGTTCTCTGATCTGTTCTGACTTCAGTGGATCTATTTATCAAACAAAAATTGAAAAATTAAGTGGGATTCAGTAACACAGCAAAGCATTTTCTACATTTTCGATTTCTGTTGTCTTTTGCTTGGGCTCCTACTGCTGCTTGAAGGTACCATGTGTATTCTCTGTCCTGTGTTATATCTGGCAGCCCTGCACAGACTTCTTACCCACCTTAGCAGAACTAAAGTGGCACAATTTACTTTAAAGCTCTTGATGCGAGGTCTTGTTCCCAAGAAAATGACTTGCTATCACTCCACTGCCAGTTATCTGGGTTATTGCAACAGGCTGTTTATATGGAAAAATTAGAAGTCTAGAAAACTTTAATTTATGCTGGAAAGATAACAATTGTGTCAAAACACTGCTATGAGTTAGATATCCACCTAACTTACTGTTAGGAATGCTAATGGGGCTGCAGTGATTTCACACTGTGATGGAAACAGGAACACGGTGTAAAGTCTGTGTTCTGAACTAGCTGACACGACAGCAAGATGGGCAAGGAGACAAAAATGCTCTTGGGAATCTTGTAGATCTTGTGGACTTAGTGTCTTGTTCACATGAAGGTGTGATGGTGAATCAGCAAAGTCATAGGCTTTATGACTACACTAATTTCATAGCCAGCAGAAAGGAACAGAAGGCTGCAAGGAAGGAATAACTAAAATGTTGTAAGGCTGCAAAGTGCAGTTCAGCTACACTTTCTATTTTGAGACTTCATTGTGCACCTGGAAGCAAAATTATAATGGCATGGAACATGCCAGGCAGTTTGAAATAGACATAATAGAAGAAAGACAGGTAGCAAGGCTCCCTTAATGTTTGTGGGTTGTCCTGAGGCTTGTCCATATAATGAAGAAAGATTTCTCCAGCATTAGAGCTGTAAAACACACTGGAAATTTGTGACCCCAGGATTCTACTTTCTAGTGCTTCTCTGAGGAGTATGTCTAGCATATATTTTGTATGTGATATGTGTCTTATTACTCTAACCAACGTCATGGTGTGGTTACACATTATGCAGATCTTAGAGTGTCACATGTAGCCTAGAATGTCAGCAATTCTAACAAGGATATACAGTTATTAGTTCCCAGATGCACTAAAAACTGTGCAAGTCATGGCTAGAGATACGGGTTACAGTGGCCTCCATGCCAGCAGCCTGCTGTCAGGCACAAGATACAGCTCAGCACTTGAGCCACACTTTGAAGTTTAGTATTTTTCTGCAACTAAGAAATGTCAGTGCCACTGGAGTATGGATTACTACTGTGCATGGAAAATAAGCTTTCACAATCACCTTATAATTTATCATTTTGACTTTTCTATATGATTTTGTAAATGCTACAGCAGAACTAAGAGTTAGGAACTCTGGGGGGCAGGTGGGGTGGTAGTAGATGAAATGGATTAGCAGAACAGTAAACTATTAAGATAATAGCATCCTTTCACATATTTTTAAGCCCTGATGTTATTTTAAACCACCATGTTGTTATTCTTTTCTGAAACTACAGAATTCTGCAGGGGATTGTACTTGTTAATTGTAAACACTTAAACTGCTAAACCAGCAAGTTTCTTATAAATATATCTATCTTTTCTATCAAAAGTTGGAGAGAATCAGGCTGGTGGCCAGACAGTATTCACAGACAGGAGTCCATGTTCAAGCAGATACAGTGTATTTGTGCAAGCTCAGAGTAGAAACAAAGAACATCACAATCTTAGAAAACTGTTTTGTCCTATTTGTCCTGATTTAGACTAAGGAGTCTTTGCGAATCAACAGTTTGCAAAAGCAAGTTGGTGTTTAGGGTAACAGTGCTGTGCCATTTGTGGAACAATAATGTTCTCTTTAACACAGAAAATCTCATTCACCCAAGAGACAAAATGGGGCCAAATCCTCATCTGATGTCAATCAGCATGATTCCTTTGCCATTAGCACAGCTCCAATGTGTTTGGTGGAGCAATAACAATTTAATTCTGCTGAGGGCTTTGGCCTTGTGTCTCATAGCTCAAAGAAATTAAGCTGTCTTCCAAGTTTTCTGACTGAAACTCTGTACAGTTTAAATCTTGTTGCAAAAAGCCTGTTCAAATATGTTTTTTCTTTCTGTTTCAAATGATTTTGCTTATTCATCATGTGAGTTTAATAGAATATGTCTAATTTTCATCAAAGCATGGAAAACCAAGAAATGTTCGCAGGTTTACGCCAATGACCCATTTTGCTGAAAAAAAATGCACTTAAACTGAATTTACTCTGCAGAAATGGTTTCTCTTTTTTCCCATTGTTTTTACATTTCTAATGAAATGTGAAGAAAGTTAACATATGGGGCATTTTACATCTTTCTAATAACATTTTGACAGTTCTGCTTTAAAGATCTATTCAAAATAATGCAAAAATCCAAGAAAATTATGTCAATATTATTTTAAGTTAGAAAGGCACCCTTTTTTCACTTTTGATTTTTCCTTGGTCATGTTTAAAGTGGTTTGACTTAAGTTTGCAAAACACTGTAAATTCACAGCTAGAGATATACTTCTGTCCATATTGAAACTAACAGTTTCCTATATTACTTTAACTGAATACCTCAGTTCATTATAAAATTTCACAAATCAAATTAACTATAATGATCCTACTAAACAGTAAAATAATAGGAATTACCATTTTCCATATTTTGCAGTGAGAATATCCTACACTGACATTATTGGTAGCTGAGATCAGGAGTGCTGCATACTTCCTCCAGCTGTGATTAGGTTTTGCAGTTATTTTTCATATGCCTGCCATCTCTAGAGATAACTTTTTTTATTATGTGAGGTATTGGGTAGGTTTATGCATTTATTTAATTTGATATTTGTTATGGTAGCCCTAAAAATCTCATAGTCTTTCACATGTGTGTCTCACCTCCAACAGGCTGCTTCCTCAGAGGTCAATTCACCCAAGAGGTGAGTATTGCTGAAGACCAATAAGCAACATCTGTGTGGAGATTGTGATACAGGGAAAGGGTCTGAGAGAGGCTGGTCAGCCCCCAGGGTAAGGAGAACCTGCCCATGAAGGTGCTGAAAGCCCCAGCAGCAGGAGGCTTTGAGGGGACTCAGTATCACCAACAGGGAGCCAAGTTGGTGATACTGAACTGGAACTCTGAGCACCAAAAGTCTCTCTAGGAGGAAGAAAACAAGAAATGGTGCCAATAGTTTGGAGACACTAACACACCAGTGCATGAAGTGTTGTACTGGCTTATTTGAGAGAGGGGTACATGAGAGAGGATCAAACCTCTTGGAGCATGTCTACTTAAAGAAGAAGCTTTTAGTTTTAAATTTCCCTGCATCTCTGTCACCTCTCCTTATCAGCCCTGTATCTATGGCAGGAAACCTCCTTATAGCTTGGGTTCAGTGTGGCCCTGCAATTAGAGGACGACTTCCATGCATCCCATCTCATTTGTGTTTGCCACCATGAATGTAAAGGGAAAAGTCAGAGTAGGTGAAGACATGGTGAGCCATAGTGCTGGTTTGTCCTAGAAGGATCTGATGGAACATCTAAAGAAATACACCCTTCTAAGTAGAAAAGCAGACTGTGTTCCTCAAAGGAACTACACAAGATGACCAAAAGAAGCTGTTTCCCAGCAGATCCCATCTGTTGTAGGGCTCTGCTGGCATGAGTGTGTCAGCAAGTCTGGAAACTCCTAATTGAAGCACAACTCCAGCAGCCAGACTTCAGTGCAGATCAGGCCTTAGAAAGGGCCGGGACGCTCTGATGCATTATTTCCAATGCAGGTCCCGCTAGATTAGGATGTGTTTTTCATTTGAAGTTGAGCTACTCTAACCCAATTCCCTCCAAACAAACAAACAACCCAACGAGCAAGCAAACAACCCCGTGGGAGGGATGACTTATTCAAGCGCAGCGGGGAGCAGAGTGGGGTGGGAACCAACTGGCTCCAAGTGCCAGCACTGGGCTTGTTTTCCCCTATAACTTTCATCCTGTTTGTCACTGTTACCAGGGGTTTACAAACTCAAAGAAAACATCTGGTCTGGTTTAATACCAACAAGAAAGAAAACTGGATATTAATTTTGATATGACAGTAAAGCAGTTTGATAGTGCTCATGCTGGCAGAGCCACAACACCATTTACAATCTCTAAAACTAAATTGGTTTTCATTAAACCCTCCCAAGATCATGTTAGGGCTGACAATTAAAATTATAATGCAGCCTAGCCTGCTAAGGAGCAGTAAATTTTCCTGGAATTTGGTCAGCTGGTTACACTGATTTTATATTGAGCTAGAGAAAATTTTGGTCATGTAAAGGCAAAAGCAGTTTAAGTCTGTTTCATACATTGCAGCATGCTCTCACTGATTAAAAATACCTGGGTCTCTTCCAAACTTGTCGTCATATTGGCTACATGACTGTTTTAAGAAAACCCCCGCAAACAGAAAGATCTGAAAGTTCAAAGCTTATTTAACTCGAGAGTGCTTGTAAAAGGGAAAAAATGCCATTTCTGCATGGAATAATGGCTCGTAACTTTTGCAGCATTATTTTTTCCTTAATATCATCTGAATCTGATATGCATGTTTCACAGCAGACTCTAAATAAGAAATCGGGTACCTTTTGGCCTGTTATTTCTGTACCATCTGGCTAACAGGTACTGTACACTGCTCTTGCAGTGTGACGCACCAAATAAAAAAGTCAGATCTTTTTAAAGTCACAATAAATTTCCCAAATGAGTTTGTGTGAAATGTTAAAAAGCAGAAGATAGAGGTTTTGGGTTACATTGCCTCTAATTTGAAAGGGGGATAAGTGGAGCCAGGTGGGCTACTTAGCCAATACCTGCCTGTTCCAGCTTTTTGAATCTGTGAACATTACACCCGGATACAGATGGAAATTGGAAACAATAAATGATTATTACAGAGACTTTATCATCCTGTAACTCACGCGCAAAAGATGAGCCACTCTCAAGGCCACTTTGAAAGTGTGCTCTTTAGGCATGTGTCCAGACAGATGTGCAGAAATAGGAATGTGCCATATATCAAGTGAGAGGAATAAGATTTCTTAATTCCACTGTGACATGCACAAGCATCTTTTACAAAAAATGAACCTCCCCTTCTCCACATTAATCCAGTTTCTTTCTGATGTCTCTTTCTTTGCTAAGAAGAGCATCTGCCCATTTCCAGAAAATTGCTAGTCCACAGCTGGAAATGGGGGATGGTGCAAGCACACAGATAGATAAAAAAGGGGCTCATGATACCTTATTAGAGTTACAGCTACAAGACATAAAGGCAAGCTCAGATAGTTAAGTTCTTCACTTCTGCTGGCTACGTCTGACTTACAAGCCTGTGTTCTCATTAATGTTGAAAAAGCTACATTTCAGGACAGCAATTGCAAATAAAGCCAAATCAGAACTTATTCAATGACTTATTTCTTCATTGACTATTTGCAGTCAAAACCTTCCACATGGATGGCTTGACTTTGCCGGGGAACAGTTGAGAAGCAGAAAAATTTCCATCACAAAACCTCTAGTTTTATTCCAACTCACTTGGCAGAGGCCAATTACTCCATGGCCTGCAGTCATTGCTGTCTGTCCCCTGCCAGCTGTTGGGAGCAAAGTCTGAAGGAAGACTATGGCTCTGGGGGCCTTGGCAACAGCTCAGCTTAGATCCATCTTAACCTCAGGTGAGCCAAAACCCTCTGAAGAAGTGTGGGTCTTTTCCCATTGATGAGAAAAGCAGCCTGGACAGGCACAGGCACTGTGCAGAGCTGGGCAACTGGGCTGTTGTGGAGTTCAGGGCTTTCCTTTGGAAATCTTGAGCTGGTGACAAAGTGAATGCTGAGAGATGAAAAACCTCAACAGGATGGGATGACCTTCTTTGCACATCTCTATTGCCAGCTGACAAGCTCTCCCTTTGGAATGGGAGACCACCAGAGCCAGTGCATGTCCTGATAAAGCTGGTAAGCACTGGGCAGACCTTCCTACACTTGCCTCTGAATCTCACTTATGTGAAGAGTTTTTCTATTTATAATTAACACAAGTACACCAAGGGGCTGAGCATCAGGAGGACATGTTAGGGGTTGGGTTGAAGAGTGATACATAACTCCAAGGCAGGGGTCCCAGTCGGCTGTACTCTGAGTGGAGTGTGAGGGATGTAAGGGCATGGATGGCCATAGCCCATGCCCTGCTGGGATGGGGCGGGGGGGGTGCTGCATCCACCTCGACACTGCATCCAGCTTGCACAGCTGGAATTTGCAATCCAAAAACTGTCTTCAGGAGCCTAACGCACTCTTCTAAGGGCCAGGTTTTACTCTCTGACAGTATTGCAAGGCTTTCTTAAAGTTCACTGAGCAAAGTGCATACACTTTGGGTTGGACAGGAAAGGGCAGAGGACCCACTGTGCTGGATTTTAGTGATTAAATTTTCTCATGGCCTCTTTTCTCCATCTCGTTCTCATGCCTTAACCACTTTTACATTGTCTACTGTTGTCAGCCTTTTTTCCTTCACAACGGTCAGTTCACTTCAGCCCCTTGTCAAGCACCAACAAGCTCTGCAACACGGTAATTATTTCAAAGGCATATAGGGAAAATAAAACATGAGCTGAAACAGCAGGACTGCATTTAAAAGAAAAACAAAAGCCTCTTCCAAAATACCTCCATGCATAAGAATGGAAAATTATTCCTTGGAATTGGATCAAATAAGGGTATTCCACAAGATATAAGTCTGTGCTCAGGAAGAACCACTGGAATGAAGTGCAGTGATGAGCTTAACACCATCTCTATTTAAAAGGGGAAAAAAGAGAAACTTTTCTGATCTGATCTTCATTGTATGAGAAATAAGATAATGTTTTCAACATATATATTATTCCAAATTAGTAAAAATGCACAAGGATGGTAATTCTTTGGCCTAGCATGGAAAATACCAGTTTCATAACATCTGTACATGTTAACATATTTGTTCCCTTTGGGGTATTTGTATGTCTTACCAGCTTAAATAGCTCCACTACTTATAAACTAGTACACAAACACCTAACAGATGTACAAGTTCACACAAGAAGAAATAAAAAATGCACAAAACCCCTCACTTTCACAACTAATCTGCTCTAATGTAGCAAACACAGCCCACTTGCACTTCCGTCAGTATGAATGCCTTCTTACTCTGTGAGATCCCTGAATTCCAGCCTACCCTTTGTTCTTTCATATTTGAAATAGTTGTTGGACTTTTAGAAGTGCTTTGTCAGATTTTTTTAATTGTCTCATGAGACCCAGTATTCCAAAGAAGCATAAATAAATGTCTTTCAAAACTCTGAGGTTTTACTGTGAGGGCTGAGGTGGTTACATTGCCCCTTACATAACAGCAGAGGAGCTGTGACCCTCAGGGGTCCTTTCCTCCCCTTATCCACAAGCATGCAGCACCCATCTGTGAACAGTCTGAATTTCATTTGATTGGCACATTAACCTTCATCTAAAGAGTTTTGAGTTCCTGGTTCTCTTTCTTCTTGGTTCCTCTCCTTTTGTGACTTTGGGCCAGAGCTGTGTGGAGCTGATGCTTCCTTCTTTCTTCTACTTCCTCTTTGCTGTGTCCTTTCTCCAGGACGGCATGCACTCTTAGGATGCTTCTATGTCCCACAGTGTGGCCTGAGCAAAATGCATGTTACCAGGCACAGGCAACATACGACAGAGGTTTTTGCAAAATTAATCAAACTGCAGGTTTTCCTGAAGATGAATTTATTCTCAGAAGTACAATAAAATAGTTCCCCTGGACTGTCATGTTAATTGGACTTTACTGCTTCTACTGTCCAAGCTGGCTTGCTTATGGTCGAGGCGGACTGTTTGTGTGGCAGCAGTTTGTGTGGCACCACCTACATAACTCAAATTCAGCTCAGTGGTGGAGAATGCTTGAACTGATTAGTCGCTTCAGTGAGTTTCTTTGACTGTTTCATACAGCATATGGTCTTGTGTGCTGTATGACACCAAAATCATTCTAATGCTATTAAGCAACCGTTTAATTTCTGAAAGAAAAGGAAGAAAAAGGCTTCTAGGCCAATTACTAGCCCATGCTTGCAGGAGGGTAAATGAGAAATACATTCCTGTCACTTTGGGAGCACTCAGTGCTCTTCTGAGCATCCATTACCTTTATGATCATTAATTTTGACTAGATGACAGTTAAAAGATCACAAATATTGTATCCTTAACAGTGCTGTGGACCTTGCTGTCACCACTGAGACCTAGATCATCAGACTTCTCCTGCCGTGTTCTTTGCTGTAGATCCTGCCTATGGCTTTTGTGTTAGCTCTTCTCCTTCATCAAGAGAAGCAGTAAAGAAGTTGGTAAATTTGTCCTCTGCATTGTCAAATTGTAAAGCTACATTGCATCCGTACTTTCTTCTTAATTTTGTTTTTTAATAATCTGTTGGGTTTGTTTGTTCAAGTTAATGAAAATAGTATGTTATTGTTATGTAGTTACGCCAAAACACTTCACCAGAAATTTCATAA
Organism: Scytalopus superciliaris; assembly: GCA_013400415.1. Taxonomy (NCBI): domain Eukaryota; kingdom Metazoa; phylum Chordata; class Aves; order Passeriformes; family Rhinocryptidae; genus Scytalopus; species Scytalopus superciliaris. Next base: position 1,156,118 of record VXBX01009605.1, on the reverse strand, counting down.
ATGTTTTCTGGTGCATTGCCCAGTTTCATGTGGTTTCACTTTTTCCCTTCATATAGAAGAAAAGCACATGGAAGATAAAAATCTTAGGGTTAATAAGGCTAGAAAAAGCCCTGGGAAGATTCCCTTAAACAGCAAGAAAGGAGTTAATGAAAAATCAAGTATAAATGAATTATTGTCTGGCTGGCTAAAAGTAATGCTTTAAGGTCTCCATCACAGCTTTTATTTGCAACAGTCAGCATGTATTCTCATCATGAGTCCAACCAAATTCTGAGGGGACCATTTGTGTGAGAAAGCCACAGGGAAACCACAGGGAAAGGTCTTGCCACCTAACACTTGCAGCTTCACAAAGTTTCAAAATTGTCCTTTGCTCATAGTAGCAATCCTCTTGGGCTGAGGAGTTTCCATACAATTAAAAGAAGAGGTCTTTATCTTCAGAAAGTTCACAGCTGAAGGTCAAAAAACCCAAAGGGAATCAACCAAGGGTTTTTTTGTGCCAATCAGCAGGATGTTACAAACCAGCATTTCACTAGCCTGTCTCTTGGGATTTTTCTGACTTGTTCTGTTAGTACAAAGAGACCATTTTCCCAGAATACCTCCATTATCTTCACAAAAATGCTTCTTTTGGAGATGGCACCTGAGAAGTTCTAGAAGTGTGAGAAAGGGAGTTATAAGAAGACAAAATATAACAATCTGTGGTTTGTCATATATATAGTGCAAAATTTGAGTCCAATGGACTTACAAGGAGGAATATGTGTCTAAGGGTAGAAAAGCTGGAGCTTTTCAAACATCACCTCCTAAGGACACAGGAGCAGGCAATTCTCAAACACTGGAAGTCAAGAAGGCGAGGTGAGGCAGAAGGCCAGCTTGGTTGAACAGAAATCTTCTCTGGGAGAGAAGGCAAAATAGGAAGGTGTATGCCCAGTGGCAGCAAGGCCAAGTGACATATGAAGAATTCGGAGATGCTGCTTGCCACCGTACGAAGAAAATTCATTCAAGTGGAGCTGAAGCTGGGCAGAAGTGTTGGGGGACAATAAAAAGAGTTTTTTCAAATATGTTAATGGCAATAGACAGTTTCAAAATACCATTGATCCATTACAGGATGATGATGGTCACCTTACAAACATGGGCAGACACAACGCAAGAGGTGTGTAATGCTTTCTTTGTCTGTCTTCAACACTGATGACAGGACGAAGGGGTGTCAGTGCCCTGAGCTGGGGAACCACAACTGTGAGAATGATCAACTCCCAGTCAACCCTGAAACTGTGTGGGACCTGCTGCTCCAGCTGGATCCCTACAGAACTATGGGGCCTGATGGGATTCATCCTGGAATCTGCAAAGAGCTGGTTGATGTCATCAAAAAACCTCTCTCAATGATTTTTGAGCAGTCTTGGGAATCCAGAAAGGTCCCAGCTGACTGGAAGCTGGTGAATATTGTCACAATTTTCAAGAAGAGCAAGAAGGATGACCCTGGAAACTACAGGCCTGTCAGTCTCACTTCAGTGATTGGTAAAGTTATGGAGAAGATTATAATGGGGGGTATTGAAAAACACCTGAAAGACAACACGGTCATTGGTCACAGCCAGCACAGCTTCATGAGAGGAGAATCCTGCTTATCAAACCTGATTCCCTTCTACGACAAGGTAACCCACCCAGCCGATCAAGGGAAGCCAGTTGATGTAATGCCTTGGATTTCAGTACAGCTTTCAATACTGTCTCTCACAGAATCTTTCTGGACAAAATGTCCAGCAGAGCTGGATAAACACATCATGTGGTGGGTGAGCAATTGGCTCACAGATCGACCACAGAGGGTAATGGTGAATGGGGGAACATCAGACTGGTGACCTGTCACTAGTGGGGTTCCACAGGGCTCCAACCTGGGCCCTGAGCTCTTCAACATCTTCATAAATGACTTGGACACAGGACTGGAAGGCATTCTGTGCAAGTTCGCAGATGACAAAGCTGGGAGGAGCTGTTGACTCCCTCGAAGGCAGGGAGGCCCTGCAGAGAGACCTCCACAAATGAGAGGACTGGGAAATCACCAACCATAGGAAGTTCAAAAAGAGAAAGTGCCGGATTCTGCACCTGGGATGGGGCAACCCTGGATGGTTGTACAGACTGGGGAATGAGATGCTGGAAAGCAGTGCCATGGAAAGGGACCTGGGGGCGCTGGTTGATGGCAAGTTGAATCCGAGTCAGCAGTGCCCTGGCAGCCAGGAGGGCCAACCCTGTCCTGGGGGGCATCAGGCACAGCATCGCCAGCCAGGCGAGGGAGGGGATTGTCCCGCTCTGCTCTGCACTGGGGCAGCCTCACCTTGAATATTGGGGGCACTTTTGGGCACTGCAATAAAGGAAAGATATTAAGCCATTAGAGAGTGTCCAAAGGAGGACAATGAAGATGGTGAAGGGCCTTGAGGGGAAGCGTGTGAGGAGCAACTGAGGGCACTTGGTGTGTTCATCCTGGAGAAAAGGAGACTGAGGGGAGACCTCACTGCAGTTACAACTTCCTTGTGAGGGAAAGAGGAGGGGCAGGCACTGATCTCTTCTCTGTGGTGACCAGTGACAGGACCCAAGGGAATGGCCTGAAGTTGTGCCAGGGAAGGTTTAGGTTGGATATTAGCGAAAGGTTCTTTACCCAGAGGGTGGCTGGGCACTGGAAGAGGCTCCCCAGGGCAGTGGTCACAGCACCAAGCCTGACAGAGTTCAAGATGTTTGGATGATACTCTCAGGCACATGGTGTGACTCTTGGGGAGGGTCCTGTACAGGGTTTAGAGTTGGACTTGATGATCCTCGTGTGTCCCTTTCAACCCAGCATATTCTGTGATTCACTAATTTGTCCCTCTCATGGTAAATTTATGTACTAATTTTGTTTTAAAGCCTAGATTCTGATAAATCAGCCTTGTATCCCATCTTTGCATCCTGGCTGTACACATCTACTGAAGTTCAGAGCTGTGGAACTTCCTGGATATTTTAAAGCCACAAAATATTCCTCATTTCTGATTTCTCTGTTCATGTTAAATTTAATGGAAAGCACTCTTTGATTTTATTCAAGTGGGATCAAGCTCTCAAACATAATTTAAGACCTCAGCCAGTTCCAATTGCAGCAACCAGGTCCAAAAACTAACAGCTAAAGTTGCATATGCAGATTGCCAAATGGAAGGAAAACAGGCTGAAAGAAGCATAAATACAAGGGGCACTGAAAATAAATTTATTGGAAATGAACATGGAGTCTGAATGAAAATCTGAACTGCTTCCAAATCAGTTTCAAAGAACTGATACAGAAGAAAAAGGCCTTCTTAGCCAGTATTATGTCCCTTACCTTAGATAAACTAACCTACTAGTGATGTATGGTGGAGTTACATATTTTTCTCTGATGCATCTGCCAAACTTCTATATGTGCAAGTGAATTCACAGATCCTGGATTGCTTTCAGAGGCAGGGATATACACACAAAGGTTCCCAAATCAAAGTAACGTGACCCTTTTTGTAGCTAGATATGTTTTTCCCCTTTAGTTTCATATACGCTAGTGCAAATATCCTGAAGACCAGCCACATCTGCATGGAGTTATGTGATGAGGCACATATGCCTTGATGAGCCACATTGTGAGGGTCACAGATTCTGAACATGAAGTCCGGGTTAAAGTATTGCTCTGCAGCCTCTCCCCTGCTCTAGGACACCTCAGCCCTGAGCAGAAAATGTGGCAGATTTAAGATCAAGCTGGATTTGACATTTAATTAAGCACAAAAGAATGAAGCGAAGCAGAGCAGAGCAAAGCAAAGGAAAGTGAAGTAAAGCAAAGTAAAGTAAAGTAAAAGAAATGAGAAGTCTCACATGGCAAACTGGTGGGTGATTGTTCTGCCCACCATAAGCTCCCTTCCTCTTCCCACCTAATGCTCTTCTGCTCACTTTTTCAACCCCACTCTTTCCAGCACTTTTCAATCTGCAGGTCTCCAGACTCCTTGCTCCAATCCCCTTCCTCTTCCCCATCTGCAAATGTTCCTGATCTGTATTTCCACACCTTCTTGTGCCTGGTCTCCCGCTGCACAAGCACATCCCCTGGGTTTTGGGATGGTTTTGGGATGAAATTCCATCCTTCTCCCTAGTCTTGCTCCATCCCCACCTTTGTCCACATCTACTTTGGCTCTTCCGTCCTGGCGAGTCAGCTCCATAACCCGAAGAAACAGTGATGTTCTAAGAACCTGGTCACAGGCTGCATCCATGAAAAGCCTTCCAGAGCTGCACCATGAGGGTGCAAGGTGTGGCAGAGAGACATGGCTTTGCCTTGAATCAACTGGGAAGATGTCATGGCATTGATCTCCTGACATGCAAGGTACCAGTTTTATGGGTGAGGAACATGAGGAAGGAGTCAGTTACAAGGGTATTCAGTATTTGAGACTTGAGTCCACCATCAAAGATCTAGTAGTCGTTCACCAAACATACAATAAATATATCAATGTCTAGGACACTTGGGGTTGGGAGAACCAAATATGGAGCGCTAAGTCCTTTGGGGAGCTGCAGAATAAATTCAGCTCTGTGAATTTCCTCTCACACAGAGACACATTATTTATATGAACATGTATCTGTCTTGTCCTCTTCCTCCCACATTTCCCCCCTCTTCCTCAACCAGTAGAGGTACAACAATAAAACAGATTTTCTTTTTCTCTCCTTGGAAAGCTGGGTTGCACATTAGTAACTTCCCTTTTGAAATCTAAACTGAAAAATTATGTGCACTAGTATACCATATTGTGTTATTATTCTTGAAACCAAGGTTCCCTTGGGTACCTATACAGCTTAAAAAAGCAGTGACGGGATATACAGCTGGACAGAGAATGTCCAGTAGAGCCACTGTCCAATGGACAGTGACATTTTGGTGGAATGTGTTGATACTGTCAGAATTTTGTGTTGGGAGCCAGCCTGGTAATCAGGTGGGTGGCCAGACCCACAATATATATTCCGTTATAAATTTCTTTTGTCTTTCTGACTTTTCCTTCCAATTTGAAATAAAAAAATAAATCAATTTGGAAATGGTAATTTTTTGTTGGAGCAGTAATTCCTAAGCCTTAACCAAAGAAGAAACTATTTGTTTATTTTTCCATTTGGCTCTTCCTCTCTGTTTCTTTGGCTTCTCTCACTCAACTACCCTTCCCACACCCCTTTTTTGCTCCTTCTGCTCATTTCCCCCCTTTCACCTCTCTGTTTCTCAGTTGAATTTTTCTCTCACTCCTGGCTTTGTAATCTGTTTCACAGCTGATCCTTTGCCTATGAATTCAGTAACACTGGAGTGAACTTTCACACTCATGTCAGTTCAGAGGATTAGGGTAGATAGGTTTGCCACTCTCTATGCAGTAAGTAAAGGTTAATGTATAAACTTCCTCCCTCTCTGCTTTATATTCTCCTCAGTTTTATTATCTTAACCTACCGTTTTGTTTTAAAACCTTAATCCATATCTAAACACAACCTCATGTGAACTACCCAGCCACCACCATCCACACACTGCACCCTAGCCTAGCTCGGCTCTACAAGTATTAGAACTGCTGTTTGAAACAGGACTTTAAATTGGAAATGACTTCAGTGTTCAGTCAGTACCTTCAGTAATGGAGTTTGTTAATGGAGTTCCTGCTATAGGCACCTTTTTCCTCTCAGGCTGACAAAAGTTTTATCTCCCTTATTAGTTTCACTAGCAGTAGCACAGGTTGTTTTAATATTCTATGCTGCCTTTAACATATTGCAGATGTACCTGTGTGAAATGGTCTCTCGTTATTGGAATGCAATAAAAAGAAAACAAGTTTCTCGAGAGGAAAGAAGGTAAAAGAAAAAAGTTAACCCAGCTTGGGCCTGAAATTCCCCAGATTTTTATACTAGCATTAACATTTATAATACAGCTATTAAATTACCCGTAGAAGTGCATTTAAAAGGGCTCTGGGCTAAATTCCATATTCTTTCCTTTACTCAATTCCTGTATCTGCTGCCAAAGCAGTAATAGAGCTTGCCTGATTAAGGCAGAAAAGTAACATTTGGAAAAGCATAGCAGTGATTCTAGGACCTCTTCCCTGAAATTTTGAAGCCTAAGGTTACAGTTGTGTCTTGCCACAGAGAATGATGAGCAGACACCTGACACAGCAGAGGACATGCCATTTCAGCAGCAGCAGACTCTGGGCACCTCATCTGTGCTGTACCCCAGCTCAGGGCAGAGCATTTCAGCTTAGCTGCACCTTGTTGACCTGGCTGCAGCGTGGTGGAGACTAGGGCTGATGCTCACACACATTTCTGCACCATAGCTTGAGAGCACTGGTGTTGTTATCTGTGCACTGCGTCTCCTTGCACAGTGTAGATCTACTGTGAGTCAGTTTTTAAATGGGACTCAGGCTCTTAAGGTAACTGGAGATTTGCAAAATGTCCAAGAAAAACATGAGGGCCAAATGGTTTGCCCTGAAGGAGAGCCCTCAACTGGTATGGGTCTGACATACTGTCCCTCTTCTCAATGTGTTAGAATATCTCAAATTAAGCAAGTTATATCATATGATATAAGCTACATCAAGCGTATATTGGTTGTCCCTAAAGGGTAAGGACCGAGTAAGCCAAAATAATAGCATCCATGCTGATCTGAAGTATGTTTCATTCAGCACAGAAGTGGCAACAGGATCAAATTAAGTGTCTGCACACTTGTTCTGTGCACTCATTGCCATCTCTAGAGAGCTTTTGGTTCATCAGACCTGGCAGATAGACTCATTCCCTAATTTTAAAAGCACCTTCAAATTGTTTGCATGAACACGTAGATGTCTGCAGCATGTAACTTGAAGACTGTACAAGCACTTTAATTTGTTTTAATTCACTGGTTCTGAAATGAGAGCAAGACAGAATGTCCCTCTCTGCCTCAGAAGAGCACAGGACTGTACCAGTGCATTTCTCAAAGCAAGCCACATTATTTTACACCAATTAACTCCAAGCTCTAAAACAGTTTCTCGCGAACACTGGTTTTAACTCAGGGTTTGTGTTTTCAAGTGTATTGTTTATAATGGATCACTTATAGTTTGAGTGCTTCTCTACCCGTTGATGGTGGAACTAGAAATAGGAACAATTGCTGGCATGAGAACATCATCTATGCTTTGAATGGACTCTGTGACCTAAAATGTAAGGTTGATTACAAACGTGTGGTTGTTGATCACATGCCAAAACACTGTTCACTATAAAATAAGTGCAGGTCAACAAAGCCAGGGAATCTGACTTGGGTTTGTGTAAATCCATGAGTTTGGTGATCAAAAACTAGCAGGGAAAACTGTGTTTGGCCCTCTATACCTTGAGAGTTGAACAGAGAGAAAGAAATGCTATTATTGTAGTGGAAAGGAAACCATTGTGCAGCACCTGTTTGCAATGGGCTAGATCATTGACATGTTTAATTTGGCAAAACTCTTCTGCCTTCAGTTAAAATGCCCCATTTTATACCACTGGAAGGCCTGGCTTGGCATAATTTATCATTACTGTCAGCAGTTGCTGTAATTTTAATCTTACAACATCTATGAAGACCAGTGCGTTATGCACAGATTCTCTTCTGGAATCATAAGGGAATCATAAGCCTTTTGGATAATTCCTGAAGCTCTGAGTCACTAGAAACAGGGCCCTTCATGCATCATTTGAACCCCTAATTACCCAACACATGCAGGTGAAACGTGAGAGGCAAGAGCAGGGCCAGCAGCAGACAGAAAACACTGGAAGAGCAATTTTGAAAGGGACTTCCTTCCCATTAATATAAACAACCTTGTTTCCTTCCTAACAATGCACCTGTTAGCAAATATATTCCTGTAGAGCTGCTCTCAGGCGTCTGTTTGTTACTTTGCAGAGGAAGTAGCTAATTGACATTAGGGGACTTTGAGGTGTTTCCTGACTATAACTGTGCAGTATTTAGCACGGCTTTATAGAGCACAATGCTCAAAACACTGCCAAAGACTTTGGAGCCCTGCTGAAAATATGGAAGAAGCAAAAGGTTTCCATGTCCAGAATGGTGAACTAGGATTTAATCTGTTTCCAGGTAGAATTAAGAGCAGTCTGGCATGCAGCCCAGTCTCTTCTTCTGCACAGAATGAGTCCTGATGAGAGACTTTTCCTCTCTGAGTGACTAATCACATCTCTTTTCAAAGAAATACAATTCCCTTGATCATTCTCTGTTCCTTCGGGTGGAAAAATTGGAGCTATTGAAGAGAAATCTGAGAAACTGCAAGAACATTTTAGAAGCAGGGTATGGGCAGCAGCAGCAACAGGTCTCACATTGTGCCAGGTTCAGTACATGCTGCTCAGGAGGAAGGAACTTTCAGCCTCTTGGCTGCATACCTCTTGAAATCATTTGTGGTAGCCTGTGGGGTACACCACCCAGACAGAGCTCATATTCTAACTTGCATCCTACCGGTAATATAAATGAGCAAAGGGTTGCAATTAGAATGAAGTTCTTTGGGTGTATTTTGCAATTCATTCAAAGGGAAACTTTTTTAGCCAAGTTTCTGGATGGAACAAGCTTAGTAACCTTGTTCAGTGTGCATTCCCTATTTGTCGAACATTTTGGTTGATTTCAATGCTATTGAAAGCTTACATATCTTCGAGAATTCACCAGAAAAAGATAGAGAATGGTGACTGTCTGAAGTGTGTAAAAAGCTGCAGCAGAACCCACATCTTCATAAACACAGGAGCCAACTGGTCCTGAGACCCAAGCAAAAGGAGACACTGTTAGTTCAGATGTTCTTCTATTTAAATATGCTTCTGCTGCACTTCCAGTCAACCACATGACAGAACTGAAGAAATTTCTCATGGGATGTGTGAGGCCTCAGACAGTAATAATGGATAGGGCTTTTTTGAATCAGTGGTGTTACTTCTGGTCATTGCTCAAAGCAAAACTGGGCATTTGTACTTTGAGTGTGAAACTCCAGAGGGAAAAGGGCTGCTGAAAGTTCAGTCAGCAAGAAGGTAGAGAGGACTGAGATTCTGCCTTCATATGCTACAGAGCTATTGTTGGTTCTAAGACATCTGTAAATTAGTTCTGTTTATTTGATGTCTTAGATTAGCTGGAATTATTTTGGCTGTTGCTGAAGAACTGCCTCTTTAAATCTCCAGCAGTCCAGTACTGGTTAATGGGATGGACTGTTTGAGTATACTTCTGGGATGTAGGAACTACTCCATGTCTCAGAGGTATGTTCAAATTTGCTCCAATGCCTGCAAAGCACAGCTGGATGGTGAAAATCTTACGGATTTGGCTACGTACTTCTAATAGAAATTATTGCAGCAGAGCACTCTCAAGAAACAACCTATTATATTTCCGGGAATATTTTTGTCTTCTCACAATAGCTAGAGGTTTCGCTCTTTTTTAATCTTTCAGTTTAGCTTGCCTAATCTGTTCCTTTCTCTCTTTTTTTTTTCTCCATTTAGGAAATTCATTTGTGAGCAACTTCAAAAATGGAAAATATTTTAAAAACTATAAACACTCTTTTTTTTTAATTATTTCTTGTGGGGGTCCCTTAGCTGGCACTGGTCTAAAGAAGAAATCCCATAGCTCTCACAGCCAATTTGCTTTGATTTTCTCCTTTGGTTTATTTTATAATTACACAGGCCGGATGGGTGGAGATCAGATCAGTATCATTGCAATCCCTGTTATATCTGTCATCCCACAAGTCTGCCTGCTTTCCAGAAATGACTGGTGTTGATTTCAGCAGTTCTGTCAGCTAGTATGTTGTGCTGTTCGGTGCTTCTCTCACCAAAACATACTATGGCATCCAAAGGCAGGAAGAAGGTTACTTATCTACAGCCTGTGTGTACATCAAGAAAGCTCCAACACCTCTCTGAACATTGTGAAACAGTCTGTCCTTCGCTGTGCATAATTTTTCCATTTACTAAACATTTTTGACTTCCTTCTTACCTGCTGGTCTGACTGCTTCTTTGCAGAAGGGGCAGCCAAAATTTCACTTTTATTATTTAAAAAAAATCTCCCAAGCCCTCAATCTTTTTTTCCACTGAAGACACTGGAAGCAGCACTGGGCTGACGGAAATCAGCAGCAATGTTGGCATGTACTTCAGCGGGTCTAAGCTTTTATTCAGGAATATTATGCCAGAGTGTAGATCTTCAAAGAATTTTCTCACTAGAGAATTTCTCAATCTCTGCTTTCTTATGTAGTCAAGCTGGGAATAGATGCTTACCCTTAAAATGGTACTTGTCTAAATGCCAGATCCTTAAATCAAGACAGTAATACTATTGTTACTGGATGATTTTACATATGGGAATCCCCAGAAGATGCAGACACTGGCACCACATAAAATAGGTAACTGAGAAAATTAAGATACTTTGTGTGTTTTGCAGACAAGAAACAGATCAGCTGCCTTGATCTTTGTCAAATGGTAAAGGGGATTAACCAGAGTAAAAAGAAACCCCCAAACCCAGTGATTTTCATTTACTCGTTCTAGTACTGTGCTCTTAAGCAGAGATAGGTAAAACACTTCTGGGCATATTTAAACTATTCTGTTTTCAAATACTTTATTTATACCCAGTTTTGATGAGAGAGAGACATTAGCAATATGCAGTAGCTCAGGACAGGGAGCAAAGGATACATACAGTGGGAATCTGCATTAGGACAGTGATGGTGCTGAAGACTAAAAAGGCCAGAGGCCAACCACAGAAGAGTCAGAGCCAAATTTAATGTTAATTAGAATAGTGTATTAGTTCTAGGAGGGTATGAATCCAAAACTGCAGAAATGGGTATTATAGAAAACTCATATAGTTTTGATCTTCAGGAATTGTGAATAAAAATAAGAAACAAGAGAACAGAAAAAAGGGTGCTATGACAATGAACAAAGGTGATAAAATGTAATATGAACAAGAAATAACACCTAATATATCACTAGCATTGCAAGTTTGTTCTACCATGCACTAGCACATCTGAGCGTGGCATTTAAAAACAAGGCAGGATTCTTACAGAGGAATAAGAATGATGTTAAGGCTATTTGCATATGCTTATGTCATTGGCAAAAGCTAAATTCATCCCATCCTAAATTCAAGACTGTTGGTTAAATCAAAGCTGTAGCTATAAAATAAAAGTTTTATATTTACAAGAGGAAATAACATTGTTGATCTTCTGTTATTCTTCAGTTGCACTGCATTAAACTGCATTCAGAAGGTTTGATAAAATATTTTTTATAGAATGATTATCGTGTTGCTAATTTATGTGGCTGCTTTGATGGTAAGGACGTTTAATTAGTAATAGTTGCAGTTCTTGAAGTGAATTTTAACAAGGTGCCTCACATAGGAAAAGCACAGAAGTTTCTTTGTTTTGAACAACCTCTAACAGGGTATATAAGGAGATTTTTCCTCACCCCACTTATTCTGATAAATTAGTAGGTTGCTTTGAGCAAGTAAGCAGAACAAGATCACAATACCATTGGGCATCAAGCCTTGGCCCACTGAGTGAACAATTGTGCCATTACTAAATTGCTGCAGAAGATTTATACGAACATCAATGCTTGGATTTACCCCTTGCTTCATCAAAATAGAGCTTCAAACTCCAGAGGTCCCTTTCTAGCTGTGTCTGTCTAGGTGTCCAAAACTAAGCTATTTACCTTGTGCATGCAGAGAAATCAGTACAGCTAGGGAGTGAGTCACCTCACCTAAATACAGGAGTTCAGGTTAAGTCAATTCTATTACTGTAATCAAATTTGCTGAAAACAACCTCCCACATTTTCTGTTATGAAAAAAATTAGGTGAGGCTGGTATTTCAATGTTCCACTAATTCAGGCTCTGCACCCATCTGAAGAACATAATGTGTTCTCATATTTACTGCTGTTAGGTTTTAGAAAGAAAGCAGATAAACATGTTGTTTGAATCCATTAACCTGGTAAAACTTTTAATAAATACGTTGGTGTTGTCTGACAGGCAGTGCCTACACCACCAGCTAAAGGAGGCCAGGGATCTTTATACTAAAGGCCAGCTGGCATGGCACCAGTGCTGTCCACAGACCCGAACTCCATACTCTCTCAAAGCAGAGATGTCAGGCAGCTTTACAGGACAGGCCCCTGGCAGGCACTGGGCTGGAGCACAGTCCGGGCCAGCGCTAATACGCACCGGTCAGAAGCAGACGAGTGTGCTTGTTGTTTCATCACAGTTTTGAACTAGGGTGTGAGCTGTGCCCTGCCTGTTTCTTATTTATTAGAATAAACCTAGTCAAGAGTCTTTATCCTTAAAAAATATAGTTACTACTCAAAGCACGTTTTTTAGCAGCAAAAGATCAGCGGCTCAAAAGTGATAGTGTTCTCTGGCAGAGCAAGGTTATATTTTCATGTCGAGAGGACTTATAGACAATTTCATATGTTTATGGGCATAATTTGATATGCTCTTTAAAAAAGGTCCCCAAAGGGAAAGCTGCACTGCCTGTATGGTCTCTAAGTGGAGTCTGATCAAACAAGTTCTGATTATTTTAGCTCTATCAGATAGACTATCTGATAGTCTCTTGAATATTTCTCTGAGTGTAGAGATGGTGCCTCTTATGCTTTTTGTAAATGTTCTGAAAGCTTCTAACAGTCTGCCAAGAGAGCAGTGGAACAGAACAATAATTTATTTCTGGCACTTTAGATGTATGACACACAAAAGAAAAAAGTAGGCTGAGCACTTACCAAACATCAGGATTTATGATAAGACCAGGAGAGGTCAAGAATACTGTTTTCTATTCCTTCTTTTTGATGAAGTGCTTTAAAATCCTGAGGTCTCAGACAGGTCTGAGGACCTCAGTTTTGAGGGGGATAAGGAACTACAGTGAACAAAACCTCTCTCTGCAGCATTGTGAATGAACTACCTCTCTAGCTCTGAGAAACCCAAGGGGAACTGTGCCAGGGAGTTAACTCAGTCTCTTAAGAATTGAAAAGGAGATGAATGGACACAAGAGAGGGAATGAAACAAGAAAATATAAATCACTTCCCTGATGTCTAGAACTAAACTGAATTTCCAAATGACAGTGAGATGGTTTAGTAGTTAGCTTTTATGAATGTCTCCTACTTGCCATAGGGATCCACTGTGAAGCATGTACATAGAACTGGGAAGTTATTTTGAGACATTTTGTCTTCACCACATAAAGTCCCATGACTCCTTACAACTCTTGTGTTTGGCTCAAAGCAATAAGTTATTCATAATAACAATGATTGCCTACAATGAGAACAAAAGGTTGAGTTCCTAGGTTTACTCAGATCAGACTATCATATACAACTAAATCTCTGAAGAACAGCCAACAGGTTAAGAAATACATAAAAACATGGTTATAGAATAGACTACACATTTTTAAGAATGCAGACCCAATGGTTTTACAAGCACAGGCTTTAAGGCAAAGAGGTATTTCTCACTGTGAGCATCTGTGGACTTTGAAAAATGCCATTACATAGACTCAAGTAGAATTTCTTTTGTCTTGGATATATATTTTACTGAAAAGACAATGGGATTCAGGTGTGCTATTAAAAAAGCAAAATAAAAACAAAGCACATGTATTTCTTAGGTGGCTTAAGGTAAAGAGCTAAACATGGCCTCTTATATTTGAAGCATCTCAAAACCAGATGTGGGGCTTTTTAGTACCACAGGTCTACTAATGTCTAACAACTTTCCAAGAGTAAGGAAGCAGTGTCTCTTGTTCTTCAGTTGTGCTGTTGCAATATCGGTGCAGGTGCCGGTCGAGATTGAGGTTTCTCATAATGTAAACAGTTATTGCTTCTTCCACTGAGCAGCCCTGCACACACCCCAGGGCTGTGAGCTCATCCAGTTCCTGTGCTGCTGCCTCTCTTCCCAAGATCACAGGTGCACGGCTACACCCCTGCCGCGATCGCCCTTGCCTTGGCTGGCTCCTGGCCCTGGGGAGCCCTGCCAGCTGGATGCAGTGCTGTGCTTGGTGCTGAGTCTGCTCCAGTAGCTCCCTTCCATCTACAATCAACAGAAAGCTGAAGTGTGTTACCGTTGCAGAAGGATTAGAAAAATAAACAGAGCATGTAGGACACTCTTCATTACAGTGGACAGCACTGCAGTCTGGGTCTGTAATGAGCATACAGACCTCTTGTGGTGGTCAAACCTCACTATGTTTCTGCTAGTTACGTGGTGTTTTTAAGAAATAAAACAAATCTGTGCTGCTTCTTATTCTTTCCCAAATATCTCTCTGTTTTTTTAAGACAATCTCATGCACAGATTTTTATTTACATGCTTTATAAACCTTGCAATTTGTGGCTTCCTACAGTCTTTTCCTTCAAAATGTAACAAATTAATCAGAGACCTGAAATTCTATTAATATGGGGGGTTTTTAGTACATTTCCTGTCAGGTGCACTTCCAAGTTTCCCAGAGAAATCTACTAATTGGGAGAAGGCAATAGCAGAACAGTTACATGACAAACTGGGAAAACCAACAGTATTATGCAACAAATAACAGCATCTTGGAGTTAATAGAATTCTTTTCTATTGCAGAAAATGTAGACACTTCAGATATTGCTGAGAGCTTCAGAGCCTCTCAGGTGGATTCAGCCTGAACACAATAATTTCTATGACATGGATCCCATGGAATTCACAGTATTATGAAAGGGTATTTTTAGTACTTTCCTCACCTATTTGAATAATGCTGCCTAGACTGTCTGCTGGCAGTGCCCCACAGCCAGACATTAGTTGTGAGCAGCCTTTCTCAGGAACCACCATGGTACACCTGGACCTGTACTTTTTAGCCCACATTGTATCCTGATAGTACAGCAAAGGTAGCTCTCTACTCTTCTTGGCAGGTAGCTTTTCCTCAGTGAGGTCCTGGTATGAGACCCTCTTGTGAGGCAGGTGCTCCTGATAGCAGTGGGTTTGGCCTCAAAAGCACAGTGGCTCCACGCTTCACAAGGATTACTAAGTTTTGGGAAAAAAAATCTCGCTGAATGTCTTGGGCTCTGGGGTGAACTCAGCAATACTCAAGTCATCCTTGGGCAGAGTAACTAATGGTGGAGTCACATGGATGGTGTGAGGGAGCACACCCTCGACTTTGAGGTATTGAGCATCTGAATCACAGGTTTTCCTCCCAGTAATCCCATTTTATGATGAACTCCACAGAGTACTGTCCAAGACTAAGGCCCTCATAGGCCTTGGAGTCACAAGAACATATGGAAACCACCAACACCTTTAGAGCAGCATGGCTTCTTTATATATTTGTTTTCTTCTCATTTTTTCTCTGAAGCATGCATGGGGAGGGAATATATAACACTTCCCCAAATCTGCACCTGCATCACTGGACACTTTCTGCAGTTTTGAAGTGTTGCCAGATGTTCAACAAATTCACTGGAGCCTGAACTAGCACTTACAGGCTTTTTTCCTGTAATGCGAATGCCTTTTGGCAAATCTAAAGGCAAAAAACTCTTATGGCAGAGGTCATGGAAGTACACTAAGAAGACAAGTTTTAAACTGGTGACAGGTAGATGTATTATCTGTTTTCTGCTGATGATATTTGGAGATCTTTGATGTCCCAGGTTAGATTTTACTAAGGTACAGCAAGAGAAAACAGTGACAAAGACAGAAGTTTTAGTTATATAAAATGCATTGATACTTTTGAATTTCCTTTTTTTCCCTTCTTTTCTTTCAGTCGTACTGTGATTTTTATCCGATTTTCACCACTTTTGTCAAAAGTTGTTTAGCTTTTGATTTCTGAGAGCTGACAAGTGGTTAGTTTTACAAGGAGTAGTCAACAGCTTTTACAGGAGAAAGTGAACATTTTACAATTAGGTTTCTTTGATAAGAATGTAAGTCTGTTAAGATCAGATGGGGTCACCAAATGATCCTGAGACTAGTGCTGATCAGGCTATTGCTGTTGCTCCAAGTCTCACATTGATTCTTCCTTTATTTATTGCAAGGCCTAGGTTATGCAGTGCTTCCACTGCAGCAAGAAGGTACTTAGATGGCTCACTCATGTCCATCTTCTCCAACTCCCAGAAAACATAACTGAGTTTGACATTCAAAAAATGGGTTTAACTTGCATTATAATACTGTTTCCAAAGACAGTCAGACACAGGCTTTGATGCCTTCTTTCTGATAAAAAACCAACTGGGCCTGAAGCCCAGACGTTACTTTTGAACAACCATAACAAAAAAGAGAAAGTGTGTAGAAGAAAAGGGAACTTTACACAAAAGAAAACCTCTTCACAGAGAAACAGATGTTGTGTAATGTTATTTCATATTTTCTTAACAAAGAGAATATACTAAGATGAAGAGCTACATTTTATAGGAAGATACTATAGGTAGGTTAAGGCAAGCAGACTACTCTTTTCAAGCTGAACTCAGGATGCAAACTGGACAATTGCACTTGGTTATCTGCAGGCCTGTAATTATTCTGACTCTCCACTGGATGTCAATACTGTGTAATACAAATGTTGGCTCTGAATTCACTGTTTAGAGCAGAGCAAGCCCTCCTTTTAGAGGTGATTATTGTTTAAGAACATAATTAGGTAAGGAATGTAATTATAACAAACTAACCTCATCTATTTGGAGGTAGGCAGAGGACAGCCTTTAGTAGCAAACGCACTGCTTACTCCCTTCCCTGAAAAGTTAAGGTTGCAATTGTGTTTCAGATGATGCTTTCTGCCCTGAATAGTTTGTCAGAATTGGGAATCTGATGACTAAAATTTCTACTAAATATAGAGAAAGTGTTCTAAATAAAACCATTTCAAGGTTATCTCCCACTTTGTAGAGAGAAGGGACTTAAAGAATTCAGGCACTTGAAACCTACTGAACAATAGTCTTAATTAAAAAAAAAGTTGCTACAAACCCCACTGCTGATATTAAAGTCAAAATTACTGATTGGCTTGAACAAGCCACAGTAAAGCTCTGAACTTCCAGGAGGTTCTATCCCTTTCGCTTCTGCCTAAAACTGATCCCCTGCTGCAGTTTCCCTCTGCAGAGAAGAGACACACAGTGAAAGTGCTGAAGGAAGAGTCAACAGTAGCAGAACTGCAAAAGCAAGAGAGGCCACAGTATGACGGTGAGGAGAGAGGAGGAATAAAAATTCCCTCTTCTGCAGATTTAGATGTTGAAGGATCACAGAATATTCTGAGTTAGAAGGGACTCACAAGGCTCAAGTCTTAAGTGAATGGCCCATACAGGGATCAAACCCAGGACCTTGGTGTTTATTAGCACCACGCTCTAACCAGCTGGGCTAATTTCAGGGATATACTATATGTCCTCTGAAATCCCAGTGAACAATACCTGGTAAAAATTCAATGAAATAAGTATTTCTGTAGTGCAAGCTCAGTAGAGTTTAGTGGTCTCTATGATCCTCCTGCTGCTGTCAGCACAGATGAGAACATGATGCCCCTTGGAGAGGAGAGGGACACCTGCCGATCACAAAATCTGAGCTTGCGTAGTATAATTTTTTAGTGAATAACCTTTTTTTCCCCACAGTTGACTAAAAGACACCCAGTTGAATATTGTACCTTTGGAAAGTAGGGGGGTTTTGTGGGGGTTTTTGTTCTTTTTCACTTCACTATATAGCAAATTGTGACAAACAAAATGTAAAGAACAAAGTGAACAGAAATGAGGTTTCTCTGATTGAGCTCCCAAAGCTGAGCTGATGCCGATGGCACCCCATGCTTCCGTGATTCTGCCTAATGATGCCTGTGGTATTCAACTTTCATAAGGATTTAATATTTGACACTGTGACAAGATTTTTTCCAAGCATGCATGGAGTGTTTTTTATACTCTTTATTTGGCATATTTATTCAAATGTACTATATTTAAGATTGCTGTAATCACATACATACATTGGCTATCGGCCACAATGTTCAAGCTATTAATCATACTCCAGAATCCATGGCAGATGTAAAAATTAAGTTTTATTTATCAAAGTTACTCATTGGAAATGGCAACCCAAGAAATTTACTCCTTAGGATTTTAACTTCTACTACATAGTTCTGGCACTGGGTTCAAGGTTTTAGAAAGGTGTAAATCATATTTTTGCTCAGTTCAGACAGTCTTGGCACAAAACTAAAATTGTATTTCCAGAAATGCAAACCCTTTTGTTTGGATGGCCTTTATTTTTCTGCCAAATTATACCACCAGAGCTATTTCTTCAGTCTAACATTATTTTCCATTATAATCCCATCTTTCAAGAAGCAAACCAAAGCCTTCTATCCTTGCAGAAGTTTCAACCCCACATATATAACTACCTTTCAACTCAGTTGGGAAGGTGGTCTCCAGTGACAAGCTTGGAGGATTCTGGTTACTTTTTCCATAATTAACTAAATGACAGGCCAATAACCTGATGGGAAAAAATGGGTTCAGGGGAAAGATTGTTCCTGTGGTATGACCCACAAAAGTTCAGGCTCTGAAAACCTCAGTAGTATATGAGTTTATTTACAAAAGACAGTAGCTTTGAAAGTAGCTCGTATGAGTTTAAGCTGAAAGGCCCCAAATGATCGTGATGCTGTTTCTTTTGTTTGCTACCATATGAAAACCTCCTACGTTCCAAACTTTCTGCAGTTGTCTATTAAAAAGAACAAATTAGGTACAGTAATACAGAAAATAAGGAAAAAACCAAACAATCTAACAAGGCTAACAATATGGAACAAAAATACATCCACCATATGAGTGTACAGAGTGCCGCAATTTTCTCCTGTTTTGGTTTTTTAGTTCCCTTGCAAATTTTTTTTGTTTTATAAGTGTTCTTTTTATACACATCTATGATATATTACAGTGTAAGAACTAAATCAATTCCAAGTGTACTCTGCTTGGACTAAATATATGTCAATTTCTGGGCTTTATTTTATTTGCCTTCACTTTCTAAACATTGTTGTAATACTTTTTTTTGTATTAATACCACAGATATATTATAACACTTTATCATTCAAAAACCAGGCACTTCCTTGAGCAGCTTATAAACTAGACCAAATGAAGAAGGTACCTGAAGGACAGCATGGAAGAGGCTATATGGACACCAGCAGAGGGCATGCCAGCATAAAAGGGACTCCTCCAGTGAAACACAGAGAAGGAAGAGTTTAGGCTTTGTTCACCCCGGCCTACCAGCTGCCTAGCTGATGCTTCCATGTTGCAAGTGTGGTTATGTTGGTCTTCTCTGATAAACTTTGGAGAGGGGGTGTTTCAGACGTTAGGAGAGCTAACTTAGTAGGTGCCTAGTGCTAAAAGAATACTTTGTGTCCAGGGCACAGAATACCATCCCAAGTACAGCAGATTGAAAAGGAAGTTGTCTAGTTTGCAGGAAAAGCTGTTTAAAAATATAGAACCATAGAACTGAATTGGGATTGGAAGGACCATAATGATCATCTGGTTGCAACCTCTCCACCATGGGCAGGGACAGCTTCCACTAGATCAGGTTGCTCAGAGCCCCATTGAACCTGGCCTTGAACACTTCCAGGGATGGGACATCTGAAGCTTCTCTGAGCAACATGTATGTGTCTCACCACTCTCACGGTAAAAGGTTTCTTCCTAATATCTAATCTAAATCTGTCCTCTTTCAACTTAAAACCATTACCTTTGTCCTATCACTATATGCCCTTGCAAAGATATATACTCATTTGATCCAGACATTTCTGGCTGGTGACCCCAGTGCTCCCCATGTGGACAGATATTCCCATCACCAAACCCAGCATTTCTCCCTCCCAGGTGAAGGTGCCGCCACCAGCTGGCACAGCCCTCACCCTGGACCTGGCAGAGCTGTCCTGGCACAGCATCACAGTAAGAGTTGGCTTTATGGGATAGAGATGCAGGGCAAGGAGGGGAGATGTCAAGTAGGAGTACAAAGGCTCTGCATTCTGCTCTGCATGTCCTGTGGGAGGGAACATCTTCCCTTCCACCCTGAGAACCACAGTCAAATAGGCCAGCTGCAGATGGAAAAGTTGGAGGTTCATCCTGCAGCATCAGGGCGTTCACCCTTCATTTGACTTGCCTATTTTATTTTACATAAAGCAAAAGTTTTCTGGTTTCTCACTTTAGTGAGGAAAACAAACACAAAGAAAATTCAAATTAATTTCATTCTGAACTGAATATAACTTGGCCTTCAAACTGAAATATGGATTATCTGCAAAACCCTGAAGGAAACTGTCATGCTGTTTTGAGGTGGACTGGTATAAACCCAACAGTTTCAATAGGCTACTTCAGGAATTCATGTTAATATCTCTGAAAAGATAAGCAGAAGCTACAAAGTTCTTTCTGTGACTTGAAAGGTGGTGATACAAATTCATTAGCCACTAAACTGCTCAACACAGTAATTATATATTTGTTCCTAAACAGTCCTCTCTGGTTTTATTTTGTAAGTTATTCCTGTTTAAATGTCTCATTGTTTGCCAGCATCCTACTTGTACTCAAAATGGATAAGATTTTTTTTCCAAAATGTCAGCATTTCCAGGTGTCAATTTTCTTCTCTTTTCAGATGCAGAAGTGCCAGCAGTTGGGTTGGCTCTCTGTTTCTGGCTCCACTGTGCATTAAGTTCAACATTTCCTTAAAAAGATTTGTGTTTCAGAACAACTAATTTAAAAATAAAAACCAAAACCAACTACAAACCCCAACAAACTCACTCGAGTTCCAAAACAAGGCAGTTAAAGGAAGAAAAAGGTCTCAACTGCAGTTTGAAAGTTCTTCAAGAGGAGGAAGTCAAAGAGCCTAGTGAACACAGAGTTCTCATCCGTGCCCCTTCTCCATGCCAACATATTTCTTCCTTCCAACTTCTGATCACAAATTAGTAGTTTAGTAACTCACCCTGTAATGTTTTGGACTATTATTCTGAGCCTGCTCTTACATAAATAGCAACCAGCTGGTGGTGTCTCAAATCAGATACGTGTGATGAACTGTACATAATAACAAGTTCAAGGATTGTCAAGGGAAGGGTTAACATTCCTGCCCTGAGCAGAAGGGCTGCAGCTGCATGCCATAAACTCTGCACAAAGACTGTCAAGAGTGGAAGGGCTGGGTCAGCTGTAAAGAATTAAGCAAATCCCCTTACTACAAGAAGAGGGAAGAAGTGTGGAATTAAGAAATCCTTTTCTGCTCTTGTGTTTGGTTTGTAGTAAAATAGATAACTGGGAACATTTGAGGCGTATCTCGACCCTTAACCTCTACACAATTTTTCCTCATGGAGGGCCTTGCTCCTTGATCTCACAGAACCTGAGTAATTGATCTTCCATTCCAGTAGTGTCTGAGGTTTGCACAAAGTGTATGGAAAACAGATCACGTGAACCTGCAAACTCACTTGCTATTTGTCTGGAAATCTGTATCCCTGCTCTCAATCCAACATTATGTTCCTAAGGAAAGCAGGAGGGTTTACTCTATGCTGAAATGTTCCCTGCACAAATCCTTCTTCAAGGGCAAGAATGAATTAAAGTAGCATGAAGCTATCTTGTTCTCCCCAAAGTGTTAAAATCCTACTTCAGTACAAACAGAATGTACAAAATACAGTTCCTTGAAAAGTTTATCATAGGGACAAGAGGAAATGGCAGATCTTCCTGCTGCAATAAGTCATGGGGCAGCTGGAAAGAAAAGTATGTGTCAGAGGATGTTAAGGATGGAAAAAAAATAACAAGGGCTGGTTGATTTTGCATATCCAAAGTTTCTTTTGTGGAGAGGAGGAATGTGAAATACTGGAGCATGTTGCAGAAAGGAGGCTTTGACAAAAAGATTTCTTTGAGGATGCTATTACAGCCTGGGGCCAAGGTAATGGTATAGTCTGGACTCCTCGTGATGGGTGGGGAAGGTCACATTCTGCTCTCTTGTTTCTTTCTGCTTTCTTTGAGTTTGTTGGGGTGCCAAGGGTTATCAGGCTTTGGGCTTTTTGTTTGTTCTTTTATAGTTGTAGGTATCCATGTGAATGTAGCTTATGTATGTATATACAGAACCTGAGTATGTATGGATCTAAATATATGAATGTGTACCCATCTGAAACTTCTTTAAGAACAAAACTGTTTATATACTAAGTTGTGCAAAAGCACAGCCACACACTTATGTCTGTAATCATATAGACTCTTACTGAAATCAATAGACCTTTTTCCAGTAATAGCTGGCAGCTGAGAGTGCAGGTTGGCTCCTTGTTCTGAGCCCAAATCAAGGCACTTACCGTTCTTTAGAAGGCTGCTGCACCTCTGGTGTCTTTGGAGGAACTGCTTAAGAGAGAAGCAACCTACCTGAACCTTCTCTCCTGCTTGTCCTGACCTGTGTGTGCTGATGCTTTGTGAACTTGTTTTCCCTGTAACCATTTCTGTACTGCATGTGACTGATGCTGCTGTCCATCTGCAAGATTTACAGCAAGTCTTGACTGTAGCTGCTATTGACAATGGAAAAAGCAGATTTGTTCTGGCCTTTTTTCTTTCTTTCTGGTGGTGTAAGTATTTCATTTATTAAAACATTTTTCAGAATTATTAGATCTCTCCCTCTGTAATTTGATTTGTTGGGTGGAAGAAGGGGGAGGTGGAGGGAAAAAACCTATTGTAGAATGTTTTTCAATAAAACTGCAACAACTAAAACTCCAGACTAACAAACGCTTACACATGTGCTTAGTTTTAAATCTGAGTTAGACCCATGGGGCCTGTATTTGTATTTGATTAATGACAATTATTTGAAGAAAGATGGAATGGGTGGGATCAACTGGAAAAATAAGTAGTTATAAAAATGTATGCTTATTGTAAACGATTTTAATACTGTTTCAGTTCTGTTATATTCTTTTATCTCGCATATTTGGCACATGGCTGTAGGTTTCTAGCCTAAGGAAAAGGTTGCACTGTCAAATTCTGTTTAGTTCTAACAGAAGTGTATAACTAAATCCCCATTTGCCAACAGGAGCTCAAGCAAAAACCCTATTAGCATTAGGGAACTTTGTTGCAGAACTGGGACCTTAATTTGATGAGCTCCAGGGCTTGATCTCCCATTCTTCCTTCCTCTGGTGAGTTCAGTAGTCCTAGTCCTGCTTGTACAGTTACAGGATTTAGTTCATAGTAGTATAGCAGGAGCACATTGTTAGCAGTTCCCTTAATCCTCAGATGTGTTTCATCCTGTCTGTACACAGCCTGGCTGTCTGCAATGAGGCATTTGAGTGCAAGGTTAGGCAAAGTGGTAGAGTGCTGGGACACATCCCAGCCACACTCCTGGGCTCTGGGTGCACAGGCTCTGCTTATGTGTGTGACTGTCAGGTTTGTCACATTCCTTGCCCACGTGGGTTGTTGCCTTGCTCTGCAGAGCAGATCTGGGAGAGCCAGCAGCCCCAGGGCTCCTACCCCAGCCTGGGTGCTCATGCCCCAGCATCAGTGATCCCACGCCAGCCTGGACACCTCACTCAGAATAGCTTTAGGAGGAGAAGCTGTCAGGATTGTGAGGGAGGTCATGCAGCCATATAACCACTCTTTTCCTACTGGGGTAA
This sequence comes from Scytalopus superciliaris, assembly GCA_013400415.1. Taxonomy (NCBI): domain Eukaryota; kingdom Metazoa; phylum Chordata; class Aves; order Passeriformes; family Rhinocryptidae; genus Scytalopus; species Scytalopus superciliaris. The sequence goes on along the minus strand of VXBX01009605.1, from coordinate 1,132,752 downwards.
AGTCATGGCTTTTCCACTGGAAGAGAGAAGTGGGAATAGAGCACCCAGACTGGGCATGAGACCTGAGTCTCAGCTCAGACTAGCAGCTTGTAAAAGACACTACTTTGAGAACACAGCTAAAATGAGAAGAAAAGGACCACATTCAAGCACCTCATGCTTCCTTTGTAGCCTGTAGTAAGAAACAGCTCAAAATTCAAATCAGCCTTAGGGCAGGGGTAGGATTCAGCTCCAGATTGACAGCTGAATCCAGGACCTACCTGTAGATGTCTAAATGTGAGACAGATTTTCAAGTGTCTGGTGTGGTCAGTGGAGATATGGTCTATACAGTGAAGGGAAAACAGAGGCAAGTGGCCCACTACAGGTTACTGTATTGTAGGATGAACTGACTGTTGACCAAATTTCCACAACTGTACATATTGCTCCCACGTGGGCACCTTCCTCTGATAGATGCTTTTCTTAAAATGTATCCTGCCCCAGGTGTCTGTGTCAGAAAAATCAAATCCTGTTTAAATCCTGTCTTCAAAGCAGAGGCAACTGTGTGGCAAAATCCACACAGATTCTCTGCTCTAAAAGAAGACACAGAGCAGTGACAGCTCCTGGGAAAGGTCCTGCTGGGGCTGATGGTGTTGGCTGTGCTTTAGTGAGGGTGGAGAGCAGTCTTCTCTAGACTGTCTGTCTCAGGTTTCTCATTCTTAAATGGCTTCTAGCTCCTCCTGGAAAGATTAATTTTCTAAGTACCTGGGTTTTCCTTATGCAAACTGGAAAGCCAGACTGGTTCAGTTAATTATAGGCTCATCTAGAGTTTGACCTGTAGCTCACACAAGAGTTCAAAGAGAAATATAGACAGGATTGAGATGTCTAAATCCAAACTGTGATTCTGTACATCAAGCAGTGCCTAAGCTCTCAAGAAGGCCAGACAGGACCCCAGCACAGTGCCTAAACCTGTTGCTTTACAAATAGTTAACTGATAAAATGTGGTACCTTAGCTGCAGGAGCATGAGTAGTGAGTGTAGGGAAGCATTGCCCTCAGCACAGAGAAGGCATTCTTGTCCTGTAACTTTCAGAATAGAGAGCTTCTGTTTAAAAAACATAGATTAGCAGGGCTGAAGGTGACTCTCACTGTATTTCCTAGATTGCATACTCTGAGTAGAAAGCCATTTTACTGTGTTAAATCTGTTCTGAGGAACCTAGCTCTCTCAAGTGATCTGTAAGGACTTCCTTACTGCATTTCAGAGACAGGACTCAGAAATGTCAAGTCAGATGATAAAGCTTTCACCACATAGGTTCCTTTGTGAAGCTGGTACTCGGATATAAGTCTGCAACCAAACTTTCTGGAGGATTACTATATCTTGAGTGTAAACTGCTGCTCCAACCTCAGCCTGAAACCTCGTCCTTTCTGAACTGCTCAGTACTGCACTGCATTGTTTAAACAGCTGCAGATCTTCACTCCTGAGGGACCTGCAGACTTGCACTGGGTGAAGTCTTGTATACACAAAACCAGTTTTGTGTACAATTGGAATCCGCCTGGGTAAAAGGTAATCTATAAACAAGATCACCATTGCTGTGCAGTGAAGGTTACACATCTAAACCTCATTAACTCTATGGCTGAGAGAGATCTTACCTTCTCTTTGGTAATACTGCCTAAATGGAAACCGCCAAGACCGAAGCAAAACATCTACACACAAGACTTAGCCATTTGGACTGCTCCATTCTGAGCAAAGGTTCATACTCCGTGAATGTGTCTATTTTCTTCTGAGCTAACTAAGAGAGATGGTCCAACCAATATCAGGTTGGGTAAGGTTCATGGGCAAACACAGGTTAACAGAAATGATGCCACATCTATTTCTAGTGCATGAGGTTGTTAGAGTAGAAAGTCTATCCACAACTCTGAAGTCAGTGTATATGACAATAGATGCAATATATCCCAGCCTTCCAGTAAAAACCCTTTGCAAATTTCCCCTTGTGACTCCAGGTCAAGAGTTTCCAGTCTCTCTTCCTTTTGCTCCCACTGTGGTACAACTCCTACTGCAGGAACACAGGGCTTGGTCTACTGCTGGAATCATGCACCAAGAGAAAGGTTTGCCTTCCTAGAGCCTGTAATTCTTAGTTATAATCACACATAAATATCCTCCAGAGCCTTTTTGACAAACTGCTGGGAAGGTGCAGGAGGCATGGAGTCATTCAGCAGAAACTGCTGTGTTTGACATATTGAAGCACAGTGGAGTTTCAAATTTTATTTTCTATCAAAGTGTGTTTTACAACACTTTAGTGACTCTAAAGTAAATAAACTAAGCAGTGCTTGGGCAGCCCCTAGTGTAGTTGTTATTACGCTTGTTATTTAGAAATATTCTCATATTTAACAACACATTCCAGCACCAAACAGGGAAGCATGTTCTAGCACTGTGGCATGGATACATAATTTTAATATATAAACGATTAATTCAACGGAACAAAGTGTATGTGTAGTAATGGTAAATTAAATGTCACATAAATTATGAAGTGAAAGTAATTATTGAGCCCTATTGAGTGAAAAAATTCTAGAGTAGCCTATGATGACAAGCTATAGAAAATTAGATAATTGACTTTGAGACATCATTTCATCATTTTCTGGCTTTTGGACCTGCAATACTTTGTGTTTGGTGAGCAGAACATGGGCTCCCAGACCTCCTTCATTTTAAGAGACCACTCCAAGAACTAGGTTTTTGGCTATTCAGCGATGGTCCTCTGCCTGTAATTTTGAGCAGAAATTTCATTCTTGAGCAGAAAACACTTTCCCAATCACTGTTTCATTGAATCTGGCACACACTGTGAAAATCTTTATTTTGAGTGAGTCAGCACTTTCCAAGTAAAATCCATTTTGTCAGAAAATTGGCTACTGCCTTTCATCCTGTGCTAGCTGCACACAGCCCCTGTAAGGAAAGAACTCAGCTGATAAGGATGTTCCAGCTGCAGTAGGTGAAGTCTGACAGGTGACATACCTGGTCTTTTGCATTCCCTCCTACAGATCCCTCTGACTGAGTACTCCATCTTTCCTCTGCTTTCCCAGCCAGTAGCCCGATCTCTACTTCATATGGATATGATTGAGAAAGGTTTTTGAGAGCACCAGTGCTTGGTTAAAGGCAGAACACATGAAGGTATACTAAGAGTGGTGAAACAGGGCATAATCCTGCACAAAAAATTAGGCATGAACTTAATACAAGACTGTGCTGTTGTTAAAGGAATGATTTCTGTACAGCAATGAGAGTCACAAGTGAGATCAGGGGCTTATCAATTGTAGCATATAGCCTCTTGTTGTCATAGGTATTCCATTTTTAGTCAATTTTGTTGGGTTTTTTAATAAATAAAAATACATTTCTACGTATAACAATAAAAATGGGAACAAAAGTGAATGCAAAAAAATCATTAAAAGGGCAGTTGATGTGACCAACTGAAACATGTTAATGGATTTTAAAGTACACAGCTTTGGAAAGGCATTTATGGCAGGAAGAGGGAGGAAAAATATTTAAATTTGTGAATAGTGAAGCAATGCTATCAGAGAGGAGTATATATTTCAGCAGGTTGTGAGCAGGAATAACAAAGTGAAAATTAGGGAAGATAAAATTCACACCAAGAAATATCAGAAACATGACAGAACTGAACAACTTGCCTCATACATGTGAAAATCAGACAAAATGAGATTAGATACAATCTGAGAAGCCCAGGTCCTGGTGTTTGTTGTGTTTGTTTTATTTGTTTTGTTTTTTTTTTCTCTGAAGATGATGAAAAATTTCTCCTACTTTCAGTAGGAGCTGGTTCCTGCTGACCCAAAGGGCCAACCACAGTTCAGTTCTGTGAGTGGAAAGTACATCCCAACAGTGGGGCTGAAGAAGACAGTGAAAAGGTCTGAGAGTCGGAAAGGTGGTGCTGTAAAATCTT
>VXBX01009605.1:1111927-1123454 GCA_013400415.1 Scytalopus superciliaris | reverse complement strand
TTTTTTTTTTTTTGAGAAGCAGCCCCAAACCAGAGAAACTGAAGTTTACATTCATCTCACCTAATCAGCAGTGCATGTGTCAGAGCCCTTTATCTGGACTTGTTTTGTCACCAGCGGGAAAAAAAACCAACCTAACCTAGTGCAGAAATGTATGCTGGAATCCATCTGGAGGGGATAGCTATCTAGTTCAGGACTGACAGCAACACTAGATCAGGTGAGTGCTGGTTTTGTCTTGAAAACATCCCAAGGATGGAAGGCCAGGTTGGATGGGGCTTTGAGCAACCTGGTCTAGTGGAAGGTGTCCCTGCCCATGGCAGGGGATTGGAACTTCATGATCTTTAAGGCCTTTTCCAACCCAAACCATGCTGTTATCATTCTATGATTCTACAGGGATTTCACAGCCTTTCTGGGAAGGTTGTATAGTGGTTTCCAGAAAAAGTCACCTGTGTGGAATTATGGAATAAGGAAACTCCTCCACTCTGTTTTAAGTGATCACTGCAGAATGAAGGAATGGCACCTCAGCCTGGGAAGCCTTCGGGGATTTTGCCAGATGTGGGTGGCCAGCATCTGACATTTGGCAGGACAAAGGCTATCCCAGTTAGGCAAGTGGCATGATGTCTGTAGGACTCAGCTCTCCTGATATTAGACATTGAAAAGTTTGAGTGTTGAGTTTAAGATCATCACACAGCCTCCCTCCTTGATCAGTGAAGAAATATTTCCAAACAGTAATTCATTCTATCCTAAAGCAGATATCTGTGAGGTGGAATAAGCTGCCTTCAGGAGATAGGCTCTTTTTATTAGCTATGGTGGGAGAGTAGGTGAACAATTTAGACTATTGATCTACAGTCCAGATTGCAGATATTTAGGTATTTTCAAATCACACTGTCCAAAAGTTAGGAATAATAACTTCTCCTCCACCCACACATATATAACCACAACATATAAAATCTCCAACAAATATTATAGAGTCTGGTTATCTTATAATCAAAAATTATAGCATTGTAACAAATCTTTGCATCCAGAGAAAGAAATCTTGTGCTAAAATACTACGCTGACCTTAATTTTCCAAAAATCTCTCTCTCTAAAGAGATCACAGGAGACAATAATAGAAATTAAATACCTTGAGGTTTAATTTATATTTCCTGCTTTTCTCATTTGCAGGAAAAATGCAAGATGCATAAACAGCTTTTCACTGTAATTATTTAGGCAGACGCACACATTTCTGAAGTAATTAAATTTCAGTGTGTGTGTAGACTATATAGCTAAAAGAGTCCAGTATGCAATGAAACATAAGCAATGCATGCTGAGATTCATACTTTTGTCCATATATAAGCATATAACTTAGCTTTTTAACATTTAACAATCCAGTAAGAGAAGCAGAATGCTTTTCTAGTAGCTTAAGTCACTCAGCTGGGAGTAATCTAGTTAAAGAAAGTATATTTAACATATTTAGTGAAGGTTTTTTTAAAAGGGCCACCAAGCAAAAAGGCAATATATGACTTTTTCTGTATGAAAACGGTACCCTCTTATTCATCTGAACTGGCCAATGACTGAATGGTGCTACAGCTATTTGCAGCCTCTGTGGTGTTCAGGACAGGCAACACAAAATATTTGAGTTTAGTTTCAATGAAACAGAACTACTTCATGACTTGAAGGGCAGGAGTTGGGGAGGAAGAGACTTCCAACAGCTTCAAAACATGCTGCCAAAACAAGCAACAGCAGCATGGCTGTGACACCTCTGTCATAGGCTAGAAATACTGTACAGTGCCCAACTGATAATTCTTAGGAAGAAGGTCCCAAAATCATCTGACTGCAGTCCTGTTTACCGTTCCTTTCCTTTATGCCTGGTGTTTTTTCACATAAAATGAAGATGACTAGGTTAAACATGCATCATTAAAAGGTTTGAAATTATTCCTAAATAATGCTTCTGCCAATAGAGTGCTACATTTTTTTTCTAGTTAATGTGAACAAAAAGACTCTGTAACCCAGGTCTCGGCTGGCAGTTTGTAGCTTGGATTAATGACTGTTGATGGAAACAGGACATGCAGCAGCATCCCTATCACAAACCATAAAGATCTGATTCTTGGTAGAATGATCAACAGAGTAGAACATTATTCCATGCAGTCATTTTAAATGGATGTAGAGTTTTGGATGCTTATTTGTGGTAAGCAGTTTCCTCTATATGGTATGACAAGCTCAGTCACTGACCACAGGACATATGCAAAACTACTTAGTAGACAGATGTCAACTGCCTTTTGCATCTCCTTAAGCTCAGTGGTAGTGTCCAGGTCATTGGGCTTTGGGAGTTGAGCTCTTGGTTAAGACAGGTATTCAGTGAACCCTTTGCCTTTGTTTTAGGCCTCTTTAATTTATTTGGCCTAAAGATCTATCAGTCAGCCCTGCTGACCACACACTGACATAGGAAAATCTCAAAATATTTTACTATATCCCTTTATTTACATTATTAGATAAATAGATATCTTCTGTTTTCCTGGTCTGCTTAAGTACATACTTTTTTCTACTTTCAATGATCAGGATAAGTAACTGTAAACTTGATCTTCTAGCTCTGAACGAGATATTAGAGTAAGGAAAGCATTACTATCTCTGCAGCTCCTCCCTGTTGTCTTGCAGATTTACCAGAAACCTATCAAAGTACCACAGTGACTACCCTTCGGCATGGTGAAAACCAAAGGCCACTTTAGGGCTGGATCAAAAGCAGTAATTGCAGCTCATGAAACTCACTAAGGTTTCAAAGACTGTTCCAGCAGGAACAAAACTACTACCTCCTTTTAAACTAGGATGAGGAAAGAAACTTATTCCAGGAGATGAGCTGGAATATTGTATATAACCTACAGAGTAGTTCCTTGCCTTGGAATAAAAGAGAGCTGAACTTGACTCCCCATAAGGAATCAGGCACTGAAGTAGTGGACTTTAAGCTTGCCTTCTTTCACATAAATGCTTTTCTTTCCCTGATATGCTCCTGAAGCTGGGGACCTCATTCATACCATTTTCAGACAACACTGATACATTTTACAAAAGGCTTTGTTTTTAATAAAATTGTTATCATGGAAGAAAGGCTCTAATTGAAGCTTTGAAACAAATGTAGCTGCAGAGAGCAGAACAAACTGCCCCTCAGAGGTTTGGCCTCCTATTCCACACGTGGTTGCCCATGTCAAAAAGCAGTCATACAAGGTTACTGATTTCAGTCAGACAGATGTCAGCATTTCAGGGCACAAATAACAGAATATTTCGGGGTTTTAGAAACATAACTATTTTGGGATGCCAACTTAGCCCTGTGGCTTTCCTTACTTCAGATTTATAGTCAGCACATATAGCCAGTAGTAACAAACAAGGGCTCCTTTCCAGGTAAGTATTCACACCTGGTGTCTCAGCACTAAAATACAGCCATACTTTCAGGGTTTAATTTACTCTAGACCTCAGCAGAACAGGACTTTCCAACACTACAAATCATTGGATCTTTCTGACAAAGGCAGACATGGTATTTTCATGTTGTGTATCTTCAATTTTCCTTTCAAAAAGTACTAGAGAAATGGGATGACAACTAAATATTTTTCAAAGTGAAAAAAAAAATAATGAGAATATGGGAATCAAATTATTTAATCAGAAAATGCTAACAATCATGCTAATCGAAATATAAAAGTTACTCATCGTTAGCTGATTTATTAAGGAGGTAGGGTTCATGGGCTCATTCAGTCCTCTTCATTTTCTTCCCTGTGGTGTTCAAACCAATTTTATCCTAATCTGGTATTAAGATAAAGAGTTCAAAAGATACGAGAATATGTTGCCAGGTATAGGAAAAAAGATAATTTTATTGTGACAGCTGATAATCAGTGTGTTTTCCCAAGTGTGTAATGAAATATAAGCTTTCATTTCAGATAACTCAGTAGAATATTTAGTCAGCTGTAGGAGTACAGTGAGTGCAAACTGGGCTTTCACAGCTCTGGCTAGGACACAGGACTGGAAGAGATGCTAAACAAGTTTGCAGATGACACGAGGCTGTGAGGAGCTGTTGACTCCCTCAAAGGCAGGGAGGGCCTGCAGAGAGACCTCCACAAATCAGAGGACTGGGCAATCACCAAGCATAGGAAGTTCAACAAGGGAAAGTGCCAGATTCTGCACCTGGGATGGAGCAACCCTGGATGTTTGTACAGAGTGGGGAATGAGATGCTGGAAAGCAGTGCCATGGAAAGGGACCTGGGGGTCCTGGCTAATGGCAAGCTGAATGTGAGTCAGCAGTGCCCTGGCAGCCAGGAGGGCCAACCCTGTCCTGGGGGGCATCAGGCACAGCATCGCCAGCCAGGTGAGGGAGGGGATTGTCCCGCTCTGCTCTGCACTGGGGCAGCCTCACCTTGGATATTGGGGGCACTTTTGGGCACTGCAATAAAGGAAAGATATTAAGCCATTAGAGAGCATCCACAGAAAGGCGGTGAAGATGGTGAAGGGCCTTGAGGGGAAGAATGTGATGAGCGGCTGAGGGAACTTGGTCTCTTCATTCTTGAGAAGAGGGGACTGAGGGGAGACCCCATTGCAGTCACAACTTCCTTGTGATGGGAAGAGAAGGGGCAGGCACTGATCTCTTCTCTGTGGTGACAAGTGACAGGACCCAAGGGAATGGACGGAAGTTGTGTCAGGGGAGGTTTAGGCTGGATATTAGAAAAAGGTTCTTCACCAGAGGATGCTGGAAGAGGCTCCCCAGGGAAGTGGTCACAGCACCAAGCCTGTCAGAGTTCAAGTTTGGATGATACTCTCAGGCACATGGTGTGACTCTTGGAGATGGTCTTGTGCAGGGACAGGGGTTGGATCCTTGTGGGTCCCTTTCAGCTCAGCATATTCTGTGATTCTGTGAGCATCCTCAAGAAAATACTTTTCAATGTCTCACTGTAAGCTTTGCAGAAGAGGAGAGAACAGGTATTTCAAGAATCAGTTACCTCAGTATAGGCATCTTGTGCCCATTTAGATCCCTGTTTAGGACATCCTGTTTAGACTGCAGGTGACTGTGTTACCGCAACCTAGACAGCAGTATGTCTTCTTTGAGTCAACTGAGGCTGCTCACTGAATCCGTATTTGACTTGCTGTGCTATAGCCAGTGTCTGGTAACACCTGCAGAGGATTGGCAGCTATGTTTGGAGAGGCCCAAGTGTTTAAAAAGAATGATGAATAGACCATGAATAATGAACAACATGGACAAAGTAGATAATGTGACCATGAATGCTGTATGCTGCCACTTAAATTTGCAGGGGAGAAAAATATCATTTAAGGAAAACAAGAGGTAATGTCAAAACGAAGGGTCTTTCTCCTTTTTTCTTCTTTTTTCTTCTTTACTTTTTCTGGAAAACATATTAGTCCATTCTACCGTGCAGTCCTTCAACTTCCTAGAGGACTCTAACTCCTCTCTAATACTGCTTCATAAACATAGCACTGCTTATCAAAATCCTGGGGCTCACTGTTTCTGAGGTGTCTCTGAAAGAAGAATAATAAGAGACTAAAAGGGATCCTGTGGATCCAATGGAAGGATCCATAACTTACACTCAGCAAACACAAGAATTGACTGTCTTTTATTTGAAAGAAAATCATATTTGTTTCGAAGTTTATACTACTTTGGACATGCTAGCAAGTGCTTGAATAAATGTAGCATTTTACATATAAAAATTGCAACACAAAGGGAGGCAGGAATAATTTAGCTCAGAAAAACCATAAAGCTATTTCTCATTGAGTTGTCAGAGAAGCCTTCCTATATCCTCAGAAGAAATGAAAACAGATGAAGAAGTCCAACATAGTCCATTCTCTACTAGGAAGCAGATTGTATTTCTCACATCTGTTATCAACATGGCTGATCTGCTCTGTTCTCATCAGTGGGATAGTTAGGAGATCAATGATTTGAGGTTTTGCCTTTTTAGGAGCTGTATTTCTCATCTTGTTATATCCTTTGTTAATTTTACATGAGTTTGATGTTAGGAAGGAGCTCCTACTTTTCTGTCAATAGCACAAGGTCACCCTCTCAGGGTAACATGATACACTACCACCTTGTATGCTTTAGGCATTTGAGTAGATTAATTTTGTTCTGATAAAATCTTTACTTCCTGCTTTTCTGTGGACAGTCAGTCCAATGTTAATGTCAAAAGTAACCTCATGTGGTGATCTATTACGCTTCAAAACCTCAGATATTGTTAAGATCTGAAAGTATAATGTTGTAATACTTTACTTCTGGGAAAGTAATTTTTCCTTCTTTTACGAGCTATAAATAAGTTGAATGATGGAAACCACTTAAACTTTTTATCTGTTTGCCAACTTGCTGATACACAGCAAGGAGAGAGTGTACAAACAGGTTGACAGGCTTTTATATTTTAATACCATAGAGAAAGAAATTCAGGGATAAAATTGAAGGACCACAGCACATGTGCAGCTTCCAAATATTATTTTAAACTGTAGAAACTGCAACCTGAAACACTTGTGAAATGTAAGAGTCTTTGTCAAATCCAGAGAGCGAGCCATTTGTAGTGAAAGCTCTGGATGCATTACTCAGTCTCCCATATTTTAGAGATGGAAATTGTCAGAATAAGTCCATAAGACTTCTGTTCTTGTGAGTATCAGATTCTAATAAAATCTCATTATTTGCTCTTACTTGTTTCAAAGGTTTATAGTGGAGAATAATATCTAGTCATAGGACGTAAGGCAGCAATTAGAGAAGATCTTGACAAGCTCATACAATAAAGTAGCAAATAGTGAAATCTAATCACTTCTATAAATGACTTCAGAAAAGAAAGAGGTTACATAAAATAGATGCAGGAAAACTGGGAGATCATTATAAACTAGCTACAACTATACGTTTTGTTGTTTGTATGTTACATGGGTGAAGACCAAGGGAGTTACCAGCAGAGAAACACAGAGAAGTAAAGAACAAGCTGAGAATGTTGAACTTTAGCCATCAGTTAAATAAATACTGAAATATTTATAAAGTATGTCTAAGAGAAGAATGTAAAGTGGTGAAAATTCAGTGGTTGATCTGATGATTTTATATTCAACCAAGAAATTCCAAATGATGAGATGGATCAAACACACAAGAGTTTAAAGAGTACAAATCTGCCATTTTCTGCTCTGTATAAACACTTGCTAAATATTTCAAGGTGAACTATCAGATAAAGGCTAAATTTGCCATAGGATGTCTTGGGGACTGAAGACTGCAAAGCAGATTTCTGGTGGATCACTTGAAAAAAATCAGTCTCTGAGAATGGCAGAAGAGTCTATTTCTGCTCCACTAAGTGTCACAGAAATACATGCCATTAAATGATATACATAGAAGCAGGAATTTGGACAGCTGGTAAGAAAATTGCATCTTGTATGTGAAAGCTACACAGACAAACAAAGTGGGAGCAACTGCCACTGCACAATGATTTTCATTTAATTTATTATAATACATAATATATAATACAAGTTGAATGTATCCATTAGATATGATAATTAAGTAGTGTTCTATATTTGTAAAACCCTCATACTTCAGCGTGCACCTATGTATTTTCCTGCACCTGCAAGTGCTTTCATTAAAGGACCTGCTCTCTATTTTATCTATACTAATATTGTCTAGAAAGTTCTTTTCTTCTATTTTACTCTGTGTCTTTAGTTTTGCATGGCAAATGCATTTTTAATTAGGATGTTCTTTCTACTATGATTAGTATTCTTAGCAGATGTGTTTGCTCAAGAATCAAGACTATTGGAAACCAATATGTTTCCTAAACTAGCTATGTTTTCTCTCAGAGAGCATTGTGATATAATTGGCATGTGTATTAAAGGGATTTCCTGTTCTAAATATATTGATTTCCTCAACTGTTGTGACTATGTGTAACATATGTCTCCAAAAGCAAAGTATCCTCAATTACCAGTGTTCCAGAGTATAAGCTGTGAAAGCTCAAAGATCTCATGCAGTTTTAAAATTTAATTCCAAAGTTCTGGGTTCAGTGGGATCTAAGGGCATTTATGACCTATCATGACATGCTCAATATGTTGCAGAATCAGGCCCTTAAGTAATGCCACAAGGAAGTATTCAGAATAGGACTTTCTGGATTTTGTCATTCAGAATGTCATAGAATTGGCTCAACAATTGCAAAAAATTTCCAAAACATCTGGAAGACATCACATTTCATACTGATGGTACCTACTAGATTTAGGTAGAAAAGCCCCAGTGAATTTTCTTTTTTTTTTTAATGCTAGCTCTGTTTGAAAGAAGTTGATACACACATAGCTAAGTTCTTAAAAATGTTTAAAATCTCACCAGATCTGAATAAGGGTTTAACAGGAGGATTTAGAACAGGCTATTATGACAGCCTTAGGCATGTCATAAATAGGCCAGATTTCATATAGCATAACAGATAGAAGGTGAAAGAACCAAGATTTGCAGAAGAACTGGAGTTTTAACAAGAAGCATTAAGTGGAATATGAAATATTACATCCATATGCTGGAGAAACCACATGTTGAACAGAAGGAATGGTAGACTATCAAAGCACTGACTTAAAATTTGTTAGGTTTGGCAAAGCAAGTCATAATCAGTACAATAAACAGAACACTCAAATGCTTAAACAGCCTTGAAGAAACATTGTAACTGCAATCAATATTTTCCTCTCGATAAAAAAAAAAAAAAAGGGCGGCACCAATTCTGTTGGGCAGTATTTTGTTTTAGGTTTTTTTAATTTTGAGGTAATTTTGAGGGTATGAAGCATTACTTCATTTTGTTTTTATAGAAAGTACAACTCTCTCCTGAAAACACTACCACTAGTTAAATACTGCATGAAAAATACCTACATTTTGTGGGCAGTAATTAAAAATAAGTGCAGTATATGCAGCAGCAAACTGCTGATGAATGGAAGTGCTATGTGCTCTACCTTACAATATTATTTCACTAAAAGAAATCACACATTATTTACATATTTACCTCACTCAGTGAAATGCTGGGAGCTTTATCCACTCGTCTAGAAGTCCTGAGGATACCATGCCATCTTCAAAACTCTCTTTTATTTCATCTATTACAGTATGTCACACTAACCAAAACGCTACCTGCAGTGAGAAGTTTAAACCAATTCTCTCCTTTTTGCATTATTGTAAACTGAAGCAAACATTATTCATAGATTTCAGACAGATGTTACTAAACAATAGAGCTTACTTCTGAAGTCTCCACAATGTCTCATCATTTACATTAACTGCACATGACTCTAAGAATTACTACTAGTATTTACAAGCAGGTATTAACTGAGCCACAGAACAGCAGTCCTGCAAGTTGCAGCATATAAAATGTACCTTTCATCTCTGAAGACAACAAGTATTGAGAAATCATATGTTGGAGATGCTTTTTTTTTTTACTGAACTTTATGTGTGTTTCAGCTACCTTTCTGTGTGCTAAGATAAAAAATCATACATGAATTGGTCACACACCTATAAACATGCAGCATTCAGGAAATAGTTTTTCATTAATCATACCAAGTAAATCATGGTGATTGTCTGAAAAAAGTACCCGCTTATGGAATGGTAACATTTCATCCACTTTCACTGGGATAAGAGCACTGGGTCTCGACTCCACAGATCCAGAACATCTCTTTTCTACCTTATCAGAGAACAGGGTGTACTAAAGAAGAAAGTGTTGTTTGTGATCCAGCCTTTGTTTTTAGCTAGAATATATATAAACACACATTGTGAATTATTTGATTTGGAGTGGCCAGAATATGTGGACTTCTTCATTCATGTTGAAGGTGTATGGCCTTCAAGGAAAGAGTATGCAATCTCTGCTGTAAGATCCTCACAAGGAGCCTAACTCATCTCTGAATATTAAGGTTCATGATAGACTGAAGTGCCTGAAAAGCATTTGTTGTAATTTATAAGAAACTTGGACATAAAAAAAACTTTTTTCCATTTGTCAGACACCATTTCAAGACATTTTATTATGAAGTAGTCCCATCATGCACAGCAACCTTCTGCAGCATGGCAGAAAACCTACATGTTCATGCGCTTCTTAGCTGTGGGTTATCAGTGAAGCTGCAAAGTTATCCATGTAGTTATATTTGAAAGGGGAGGGGACAAATATGGTGTGGATTCTCGAGGCTGGATTTCATGGTGAAAACAAGGCTCTCTACAAGTGTTAGCCATTAAGCTGTGATCTGCAGGACTAGCTGTACTTACGGGGAGAGTGAGTACCGATGAGCCGCAGTGTGTGGTAGGATGCTTGCCCTTCCTTCTGCTTGAACTGCACAGTGGCAGCCCATAACTCTTATGCCTTTTGTGACGGCTGCTCCAGTCACATACACCATGCAATTGAAGAATGACATTTTGGAGCAATTTTTCTACTGCAGTAGATATGCAATCCTTTCAGCAAACTTTGACATTTTACTGTTCTCTTCTGCCCATGGAATTACAGGCAGAAACTGCAGTAGTATCCTCTGCTAGGGCTTCATCTCTCTTTTGAACTCACATGGGTGCACCAGCAAAAGCTCTTCTTTGCCCATTTCTCTGAGGGCATTCCTTCCCCCTCCTGAGGTAAAGGAAGAGAAAGAGGGATATGGGTCTATTTAAATAAAGGAAAGTGGGAAGAAGTCAAGAGGCAGAAGAAAGAGTTTAATCTCTAAGCCTAAAGCATTCCAAATGAGATTTAAGTTTCAGTTCAATAACTAGGGCACAGCTTTTTCTTCTTAAATTAGAATTGACAAGTGTGTAATTAATGTATTTCACATACTAAAAATACTAAGGTTTTCTTCCACCCTACATTCGAGATATTTTTGATACTGATTTGGGGATATTTACAAGTGATGCCTGCCTAGTAGAGATGATTTTCAAAGGATGCAAAGTGCCCATCAGTGTCTGCAAAGCCTGTTTGGTTAAATTTTTTTTCTTCTTTGCAACAGTATGTTGACGTTTCAGTTAAATGGAAAGTATTTTTAGAGAATTTTTTCATATTACCATGTAATTCAGAATGTAGGGGACTGCTCCTGTCTGAGTTGGATCAGCGAAGACTGTCCCCAGCACCTCGGGACCTGCCAGAAAGGTGAATCCCTGAAGTAAAGCATGCCAGGAACTCAGGAGATAGGAGATAAAAAGGCAGGCATGCACTGGAACTGTCCTCTTTTTACCTGGTTTTTTGCTCACTGGAGCATCGTGGATTCTTGGACCCTCTTCCCGGGGACTGCTCTGCCTCAGCTGTGGTGTTTTCCAGCTCAGCTGCAGCCATTTCTTACATGAGACCAAGGTCTCCCCAGTCCCAGCTGAGCCATCCCAATGTGACCAGCCACTGCTGACAGCTTGAGGATTGCCCTCTTGGGAGCCACACAAAGTGCTGCTGCCACGTGGCCTGAGCCTGCCCTAGTCAGTCCATGTGGTTTGCTATGTTGGAACCAACGCCACTGCCTCGGTGACATAGGACTTTCGCTCAGGTGAAATATCCTTCCAGGTTTTGTTTTAACCTAGGGGAAAGGGGATTAGCTAGGTAATATTATCTACTTGTTGTTGGTTTGGGGTTTTCTTGTGTTTTTT
>VXBX01009605.1:1089999-1111852 GCA_013400415.1 Scytalopus superciliaris | reverse complement strand
GTTGTTTGTTTGTTTTTTTTTTTTTTGTTTTTTTTTTTTGTTTGGTTGGTTTTTTGTTTTTTTGTGGTGGTTTTTTTGTTTGTTTTTTTTTGTTTGTTTGTTTTTGTTGCTGTTTTGGTTTGGTTTGGGGTTTTGTTTTGGTTTGTTTTTTTTGGGGGGGAGGCTTGTTTGTTCTTTTTTTTTCCTTTCAGATTTTTAGTAAAATTGTTATTTTTTCTTCTACATTCAGACTCCTCATAATTTTTACCTTGTCTATATTGGAAGGGCAAGGGAAATACATAAAAAATGAGAGTTCATCTCATCAGAGGTCTCACCTCCCAAACGTATTGTCATTAAACCAAGACACAGTATAATAATCTCATCTTACTTCAGCTATCATTAATAGTAGTGCAATTGCAAGCAGAGGATGATTAAGAACCCCTTAAAAGAAAGAAAACAACTCCTTTGATCCCATTGTTTACTATAATTCACATTGCCAGACAGTTTAAGCTGTAAAACTACTTCCAGGTATATGAAGTTTGTTTAGCAAGGGGTTGGACATTGCAAAATTTAGATCCTTTTTCAGTCATTCTGCCCTGAAAACTGCTTGTGTTTCTTGATCCCTTGACCAAAGGCCAAATCACGACACAACTGGGAGCAGGCTGTGAAGGCAGAAGCTCATTCCTGCCTCCTGCTTCGTTGTGGAATGGCACATTTTTGGGACCCAAAGGAGCTAATGGTACAGATGGCATAACTAAAAATTTTTACATATCCAGTATCATGTCCACTCACATGCTGGAAAATTTTCATCTCTCCATCACCTTATCGCTTTTTATCAGTGCAAGGAACACTGATTCTGAAGTCAAAAATCAAGATTGAAGTGTCTGGTTAATTTTTGCTGGGTTGTAAAGACCCACAAAATACATCTGGAAATTCAAATGCAAGTTTGAGACAGACAGTGAAGCCAAAGACTAAAGGAATATTCAGCATGGTGAACTGCTAAGGGTGTTCAAAGGAAAGCTCTTCCTCAGTTTATCCATTCTGGGTTCACTTATGTTTTCTGTAGAGTTTTAAATGCTAGTCAGTTGCTGGCTTTTAGCCAGGCCTATTGCTGGCGCCAGAGAGACTCATTATTTTATCAGGCTTGCCTCTGTTTCACGAACATTTAATTGTTTGTGGGATATTCTTAGAACACAGAAATGATAGATCTTTCTGGCATTCAAATGAATTCATTCATTTGATTTATTTGTTTTCCCTAACAGCACAAGAGGTTTCAGCTGAATATTTATTCCAAAAGGGCTTGTTATATAGAGAAATGTGAGGAAAAACAAATGTTTTTGTTCTGTTCAGATTAGCTGGCTGTAGTGCACATAGAGAATACACAGCCCATGTAGATGCAAAAGAAAAGCCAGTATAAATGTTTGCTTTACAGTATTCAATAAGAACTGCTAGAGGCACTTGTTCCTGGGGAAAACTGCTTGAGCTCTGTCTTCAGTGTTAGCCACACAGCTTTCTGTTTTTCAGACTGGGTGTCTTCCTTGGACAATAATCTCTAGAGTCTCTGACTAAGAGCAGGGTACCACTCGGGCACGTGCAGAATATAGATAAGTGTACTGGTTCATGTTCACGCTTAAGAAAGGATAGGAGTGTGATTTCCACTTTTTTTATGAGAGAATGAAGGCTCAGCAGGATGTATGTGGATGGCCCACATGCCTGACTTACCATATACCTTATCTTAAAGTACCATGCTTTTTGCATTAAAGAGAGCAATGACTAACTCAAACTTTCTACTCTCCAGGGCGTCACATTTGGATCCCTATGCAGGTGGGGAGTGAGAGATGAGAGAGGTAACACAGCAAGGCAAAACAATCTAGGCCCCTGTAATTCCTATAATTCAGTCCATCTAATTAGATGTAGGTATTTCTTTCCATTGGCTACATAGGTAGCACTGATTGATAGCATTGATGAGAAGGCAGTTTCATATTGTCGCTTCTGTTCTGAAAGACGTCATCCCAGTAGTGCTGAGAACTAAAGGATGACCTGTGCTCATTAAGGTTGCTGGCTGTTGTAGAAGCAGTGCAGCAAATTGGCCAATATGCAGTCGAGCCAGTGACCTGATAGAAAATTCTGCTGTGATCTCTGAAATCTGGCTGCATAACCCTCACAAGAAGAATCAACACAGATCTAAGTGACAGGTGCTACACAGCCTGTGGACATATCCTACGATGTGGGACATGGTGCCACATTGCTGGTATAAATGACGGTGTAAATAGAAAAGGAAAGGGGATGATGTGTTGCTTTTCTCCACTGCATATCTCCACCTGATCCTATGGTAACATTTCTCTCAGAACAATGTTGAAGTGCAGTAATGGAGTGTATGAAGGCTCAGCAATGCTCTTCAGTATGTAAAACTTCTCTGGTTTACACAGACTGCTATCATGACAGTGAAAATGTCAGTTCCATTTTTACGAATCAACCTCAAAATCTTATGCATACAGACAGGAAAATACTTACTAATATGGTTTGCACCTGGAAAACCCATCATCATCAGGGTTTAATAATTTTTTATGAGAGAAAATAATTTCCACCTTGACTTATTATTAAAGCAGAAAAAGTTCATCTGGACTTCAAATTATTTAAGCCTTTCAATATTATCAGAATGAAATACGCCTGTGTTTTCATACTCATTTTTATTTTTTTTTAGATACTATATTCCACAACACTTTTTAATAATTTAATGGTTTTGTCTGTTGAGGACAGAAATTCCATTTATGAATAGCTCTAGTTGTTGAGGAAAGCTGGAAAAAATGATCATGTCAGGCTCAAAAACCAGAAGACCAATAAAAAGAAACAAAAAATGTAGTATTTCTTAATATTTGGATTTTATACCAGTGCCATGAATGCTGGTGGCCTGACATTGTGGTTTGGCAGTCCTGCATTCATTCAAATCCTAAATATTTTTCAGTTCAGTTGCTCTCTCAGATATTTGTGCATATGAACAATTTGCTTATGAACAAGGCATCTCTGCAGAGATGAGCCCGTTTGTTCTCAGCCATAGTTATTCACTATCGATTATTTATATTCAGTCACATATGAATAGCAACATATTCTGGAAATTGTATTTTTTCAGAAATGCTATATAAAACATACTTAACTAGTCCCCAAAACAAATCTCAAATATTTGTTTTCAGGTCTTGAAGAGTATCACAATGAAAAGATATGATGGTTTACATAACTGAGGAACTGAGGCATAGAGCAGTGAAGTGACTCTTCTGAGGTACTGCAATAGGTTAATGACAGACTCCTGTATCCCGTCAGCTGGACACCTCAGCCTTGGCATTTCGGGATACTCTGTTCTTGTGGTAGTGTTAAAGTACTGGAATGCTTTAATAGCCGTTTTCTTGGACAAATTACTGTGTGTGTATTTGTCCAAAATGGACTATTGACTTATACTCCTGAACTCGTATGGGATAGATTCACTTCTGAACTTTTCACAACCAAAATGTTCTTTGAGTAGTAGAGTAGTAAAAATAGCTGTTAATACAGTGCAAATCATAAAGAGAAAAATTTAATTTATCTGAGACCTTCTTGCATTATGTACAGAACTCTTATTCTGCCCCATATATTGAAATTTATTACAATTTTCCTGTTTTGATTCCTGTATTTTCTGACTCCTACTGCTTCTATACTGGTTGACACCAGAAGATTCGTGTTATAGCAAGTTTTCATTTAATTCAAAATTTGAGATTATCTCTCAATGGACCGATGACAACCAAAATAGGTGTTATTTATAGTCTAGAATTATGCATATGTGTGATTCAGGCTAAAAAGGATATGTCCCATCTGTGATTTTTAATGTTTTCTCTATATATACTGTTAGCTTCTAAGACATCGCAGTCAAGACATATCTTACTGAAAAATGTGGAAGGAATTGGCTTTTAAATATTTGTTTTAAAAGTTCTTATGTAAATTTCTAGGCAAGTACTGGACTAAAGCAATGTCAAATGAAGGCTGATTTTTGCTGACCTTAAACTGAATAAGAAGTGAAATTATCCCTTTGCATCAGACCCGCTACATCAATGCAGTTTTGATGAGACGACAGCTGAAAGATATTTGAGAAGGGTTCTGCATGCTGTCACTTAGACATTAGGGCTAATCTTTTCAGACTATTGGCAAAATGAGTTGGCTGCAATCAGGCTGAGGTTTGAAATTTACATAATTCATTATACAGTTGTCTTATGGTTTGGATTTGGTTTTGAACAGCAAGTAGGCACCACTTAAAAAAAATTGATCTCTCATTCTGGGCTGCCAGGGGACCTTTAAGATCAAAATCTGGCTTTCAAAGTGATATGATTCGTATGGAATCTGGGGTTTACAATTTTCACATCAGTAATAGTCAGTTTGTCTCCATCAGAGAGGTTAGAAGCTGTCATTTTAGGGTTTTTTCTGCCTGCTGGTATGTTACAGCATTCACACCTGCCAGAAAATGTCAGAATGTTTATTCCAAGAATAAAAATGTGGGCACATGTCCGCCTCCCAAAATAAATAGTACAGCAAATATATTCCGTAGCGCCTCCAATACTCACAGGTTGGAGTTAGTCATTCTTCCTGTGAGAGGGTGGCCATCAATCACTGTCAAATGGAGCCTTGAATTTGGAGTCAAGAACAGGGGTTCTTGGATCAATGGATGAAGAGCACAAGGAGTCTGTAGGGAGAGAATATGCCTTTTCATGTTTGTAAGAGGCAGCACTGTAAAGTCCCAAAAGCATCTGGGCTTGAAGAAGGAAAAATTGCAGTATGGAGAGCCTGCTGCTTTGCCAAGCAAATCATCTTTCAGTCACAACCTTCTCCTCCCACAAGACCAAAGGGTGAATATTTTCATAATAAAAAGAAATCATTAATTTTTTTCCCCCTGCCAATGGAACATACTCAGTAATCATCTGCATTGATTTACTGGGAAAAAAGGAAATCTTTGTTCTGTTGTGAACTGGTACCACAGTTTTCACATGGCAAATGCGTAAGAAACACCAAAACTGATACTCAGAAACTAATTCAGTCTGTCGAAATTACTCTTTTCAAGTAAGTTCTAATAAACCAGTTGACTTCTGAAATCTCTTTAGGTGATATAAAAATAAAATAGAACAAATAATGAAAGCTTTACAGGGAAAGGTAAGATTGCTCTATATTTAAAATGCCAGAATAGGCATTGCCTAAATTTCTGGCTCAGTCACAAACTCCTTGGGTGACCCTGGATGAGTTGTTTAATCTCATTTTTCTTCAATACTTACAGAGAAGAAAATGCTCCCTTTGAGCTTGTTGTTTTACAAGGCAAGTATTGAGGGAGAGATAATGTGGTGTATTCTCATCTGACACAGAGAATCCAACAGACTTCATTCCTGAGGAACATGCTGGTTTCAGGCTCTCTCTGTAGAGCAGCGGGGTAAGAAGCTGCTTTGACAGTTGCTGTAGTCCAGCTATGGTCAGAAGGGTCATTTAGCAGAACTTTTTTTCATGCATTCATAGCAGAGGAAACTTTTGGTCACTTAGGTGACCAAAGTCCTTATCTGGCCCTTGGTTCAGATGGTTGGCCAAAACATGATTTTTTTTTTTCTCTCCCCATGTTAATATGACCTCCTCCAAAAGAGTTGGTAACTTCCTTCTTCTTTGTGTTTCATGGGTCAAAGTTCCCAGTTAGACTGTTTTCTAACAACCACTGTAAGAAAAAAACACACCTGTTATCCATGACCTTGTCTAAATAAAAGAAGACAGTAAAGCCCTAATGGCCTTGCATCTGCAGTTCTCAAAAATTTAGTGCTCTCAGTTTTTATGAAATGTATTTTATGAGATGTCTGAAGCAATGTTTTGGTCAAAGTTCTGCCAGTAACAACCTCTCCACTTTCTGAATTGCACCTTATATGTTGAGTTGAAAACAAGCAGGAATCCTCTGGCTGCTAAACAGCTATTTATTCACACAGCAGCTAAGTCCTCAGCTTTTCTGAAAAATAAAATAATTTTTGTTTGAAACAGCAAGGTGTGCAAGGGGCTGAAATATTGTGACTAAAGCAGAATGGCAGAACAAATGGGAAACTGTGGCAAGGAGAAAAATTGCAATACTCACGCTATTAATGTATTTTATTATGTTGAATTGAAGAGAAGGAAAAAAAACATCAAATATTCTATCTGCAAATGAGGGCCTGGGGAGGTGCACCCATGATCATCATCATGGCTAGGCTTTGCAAACGAAGATTTGGGAAGGGCTCTACCCACGCTTGCTACAAGTGCGCTGGTGGCTAAAAAGCACCCATGAAATGTATGGTATTTTTACAGAAAGAACCTATTTCAGCAGAAGAGATGAAAAATAGCTAGTAAACTTGGTCAGGGTACTGAAGAAATGGAAGAATTTGGATCGATTCCTGATAGGGATGAAAAACAAAGGGATTTAGATCAAGACCCTCACATACCGACTGACATTCCCAAACCATCCTGTTCTCTGTCTTACTTTCTTTTCTTCTGGTTTTCTTCTCCAGTCTTATGAAACTTGGTGAATCTTGACCCAAATTTGCATTTCTATCAATTTCCTGCACCCTCCAGTCCCCTGAATATGTGAAATCATCAAGCTCTCTAAGAATAAATAAGAGGAGGATAACAAAGCACTGTTCGGAAAGAACTGTTCATTTCCTTTGAATGTGAGCCACAGTCAGAAAATATATTGCCCCTCACTTCTCCTTATGCCTATTTATTGAGTGCTTTCCATATTATATTTTTATATAGATACAGTGATATCAGAGCAGGGAAACCAGAAATGGCTTACTTGGAAAAATACCTCCAGCATTTATTTGATTTTTTAGGCTTCCTAAATGCAGGTGAGGATAAATACATGTGTCACAGACCACAGAGTTTCGTGGATCTCTGGCAAATGGTTGCTGGCCTTCAAAACCTCTGAATTTAGGATTTATTTCTTAGCAATGAAGTGTAACCACAGAGACACACAGTCCCAGACAGAATATCTTTAAGGAGCTTAGGCTCCAGACATGGATGAGAAGAGTAGAGAATTGCTTGCTTGTAGCCTGTCAATTAATGTCACTGCAAATATGTGATCTTAGAAACAAGCATCCTGCAGATAAAACCTAGAGGTGGTTGGCAAAGGCACCCATCAGTCCAAATCTGACAACTATCTGGTTGTATATTTAAAGACACTTATAACAGTGTTTTCCTAGGAAGTTCAATGAAATCTTTGAATTTCTTTGAGAAATTCCACATGACAGGAATTTCAATTCACATAAGACTCCCGATGCTACAGGCTAGTTAAAAGGCTTTGATTTCTGTCTTTCTCCTAGTTGCTTCTAGCAAAAGAAAGAATCAATCTCCCTTAGTACTCGGCACTTTGTAGTGCAAAAAAGACCATCCATGAAGTGTTCTGATATGGTATCAAGAATGATGTGAAGTTTCTGGGTAAAATGAGAGTAGATGACAAGCTGAGGTAAGTAATAATGAGTCCTGAGTTTAGCCGATATATACACTTGGTAGACACATGCAAGTCTAAAGAGTTTGTGTTAATTCTTTTTTTTTAATTATTTTTTTTTATTTCAGTCATCTAACAGGGAAACAGCTTGATCTTTTAAAATTAATTTAGAGTAGCTGTTAATGAAGACTAATTGCTTTGCATAATTTAAAATATGTTAGAGAGCTCCCTTGATCTGTGCAAGCTGTACTTGGGGCAGAAGATAAAATATATCTCCAAGCCATTCACCTTCCTAATTTGTAACCAGACTGGGGGCCAAGATGCCCCTGAGAAAGCTATAGCAACACAGAAATATGCATCACTGCTCTTTTAGTCTGCCCTGTCATATAGTGTATTGGGTTTCTGTGACCAGGTTTATAGAAGTGCTGGGGCTACAGGGGTGGCTTCTGTGAGAAGCTACTAGAAGCTTCCTCCATGTCTGACAGAGCCAGGTTCAGCCTGTGGAGAGAGGAGACCCACACCAGAGCAGGTGGATGCCTGAGAAAGGGCTGTGGATCCATGGGAAATTCGTGCTGGAGTGGGCTTCTGGCAGAGACCTGCAGACCCCATGCAGAGAGGGACCCAGGCTGGACCAGGTTTCCTGTCAGGATTTGTGACACTGTGCGGGACCCATGTTGGAGCAGCCTGTGCCTGAAGGACTGCACCCCGTGGAAGACTGACCCATGTTGCAGCAGTTCATGGAGAACTGTTGCCTGTGAGAAAGACTCATGTAGGAGAAATTCCTGGAAAACTAGCTCCTGTGGGAGGGACCCCATGCTGAAGCAGGGGAAGGACGACTCTGCCTGAGCAGCGTCAGAAACAACCTGTGATGAACTGACCAGATCCTCCATTCCTCATCTCCCTGCACTGCTGCGTGGGAGGAGGTAAAACTTGGGAAGGAGGGAGGGGTTGGGGGAAGATGTTTCTAAGATGTATTTTACCTCTGATAATCCTGCTCTGATTTTGTTAGTAATAAATTCCATTAATATTCCCAATTCAATTCTGTTTTGCCTGTGACGGTATTTGGTGAATGATCTCTCCTAGACCTTATCTCAACCCACAAACCCTTCATTATATTTTCTCTCCCTGTCCAGTTGCAGAGGGGAGTGATAGACTGGCTTTGGTGGGTGCCTGGTGTCCAACCAGGGTCAAGCCGCTGCATACAGCTTAGTTGTGATTTAATGTTTTACTCACAGGGTAAGGTGAGCATCCCCTCTACCCAGTGCAAGGTTCTCTGTTCATTTACAGAAATCATTTTCATGCATAAGAAAGACTTGTTACCTCATAAGAGCCAGAAGCCAAAATCTGCCCTGGAAGCTTTATTCCTCAAGAGGTGTGTTTGAGGGATGGGACAATGATGGCAGGGAGAGGAGTCTGCAAGGTCAGGTTTGATGGGGCTTTGAGCAACCTGATCTAGTGAAAGGTGTCCCTGCCCTTGGCAGGGGGCTGGAACTAGATGATCCTTAAGGTCCTTTCCGACCCAAACCATTCCATGACTCTGTGAATGAGGGTGGAGCTCACATTGCTTGGCACAGGCTACGTCAGACATGTCCTTAAAGGAGTGGGTCCCCAGCAGCATGAGCAAATCCAAGTCATGGTGACCGGGGTCTTGCCTTCCATCATCCTGGTGGCACAGTACCAGGTTACCCCTTCACTACCACTGTGATCAAACATCCCATTTCTTCAGGGGGCTTATCCAAAATAGAAAACTAATCTAACTTTTTTCCTCTGGATTAATTTTTTGACTCAGACAGCTTACCACCTACCAGACACAAGGGAGAAAGAGCAGGAATGTGCAGCTGGAGGTGGGACTTACCACACCACTGATTTATATCAACTTAAAATGCTGTTGAACTGCACTCTTGTGGATGATTCACAGCCTAGTTTCTCTATATAAAAAATAAAGGAGTCACTAGAGAGCAGTAGTCTCTGCATGAGGTGATTTGGAGCACCTAAGCTAACTGCTTCAAGTCAGCAGCCTGACCCCCCATGTTGAAACATGCTGTTATGCAGTAATGATGTCCTGAACACACTTGGGTGATTGGTTGGTTGGAATTTTTCTTCTGTAATGTTTATTGATTTAGCAAATGCAAAGAAAGGAGTGCCAAATCTGGCAATTATTAGGACACCATGCTATGGTCTGCTTGTGAACATACAATGTTCTGCAACATTTTCCAAAGAGTCTAGTTTAACACAGCCCAATTTAACTCAGTTATCCTTTTCACAGATGATTACTTTCCTAGTAACTCCTCTGCCTCTTCTTCCAATCTGTTTTCTTGCTAATAGCATAATTTCTAAGTTAAAATACATTGATACAACTCAGTCCAGTATGGCTGGGAGCACTCACACTGGCAAATTTTAGTCATGTATGTGCTCAGGTAGAGAGAACCATCTATTGCTGAGCTGCTGATGCACTCACTGGAAAAAGGGAAGCTCTTTCCAGAAGCATGTGATTTATGCTTCCTTTCTGAAGCACTGTGGGAGATGCAGTTGCTCTCTAGTGATCATATAAGGAGCCTAAGAAAACTAACTTACAATTTAGATGTATGAAGTTAAGTGCCCAGAATTAAGCACTTGGAGAAAAATATCACCAAAAGTATTTTACTTGTTTGCAGTTTGAAAAAATGTTAAATACACATGCAGCCAGGCAGTGTAAAGTGCTGCATTGTTCATTTTGAGATCACCCCGTTTCTAAAGCACACATAAAGTATGGCTAGGTAAAAGACTGAAAAATGGCAGGATTCCTCTATGGCCGGGGACCAGGACCACTATTCAAATTTAAGAGAAGTTATTCTTGGTTTACGCTGAGGTTAGTGGATGGAAAATCAGACAGTACAAGTGAAGTAAGGCATTTGGAGAAACCTTTTGCTGAACTATGGAAGTTTTTCAGATGAGCTCAGTTACTGAAAATACAAGTTGCTGCACTGCTTGGTTAAAGACCCATTATAGTTGCAGCCAGAAAAAAGTGCACACACATTTATTTCTGGAGAACAGTGACATCTAGTGAGTCCTGACTGAAACTGAGCATTCCCTGGGGTCTTAAAGACTGAGCCTTCTACTTGGACTTTGTTTGCTTTTCTGCTATTTGAATTTCACAGTTCCTTGAATCTGAACTACATGTGCTGCTCATCTCTGGCAAGGTCTAATAAATACAAACAACAAAGTAGCTGTGAGACAGAATGGTGAGGGAAGGGGGTGACCTCAAAGAGGGGATTTAAGCATGATGAAGAAAATGTAGGTATGTACGCTGGGACAGATTTGTTGCAGCAGAGGAATAATGGTAGTAGCAGAGTTGCCTGGGTGATAGGCATCAAGCTGTCAAACAATGGTCAGGAGCTGCATCAGCCAGGAAGCCACAAAGTCTAACTTGTTCATTAGTTCAGCATTTTCCTGGTAGCTTTTCTGTGTCTGGACTTCTGGGAGGCTCCCAGCAGAAGTCACAGCTGCCTTCTCCTGCTAGAGATCCCAGGGCAGGTATCCATATTCACTTCCACTTTCAGGTGTACTTTCCCAGATACAAGCCTGAACTCATCCATGAGGTAAAGTCTGCACTTTTCTTCCCTTCTGAGGTTCAGCTCATGCCTGTGATCCTGTGTGGACACATCTGTGTAGGAGTAAAGATGTTAGGGCTTTGAAGTCAAATATTTTTTGAACTGAAAATTTCATTGATTTTACACTTGCAGCACTGTGAATAAGCAGCAACAGAGATTATACTCCAAGGACCCTTGGACAGGGTAAAGGGAGAAAAGAAATGGAAATGTCACTGTGAAGGAACAAATCTCAGAGATTGCAGTGAACCACACTATGATCTTGGGGATTATATATGGTTTTGAGGTATGTACATGCCAAACTGGAAGTTTTCAGCATCCACAGCTGGCTACTTCATTAGCACTGATCTTTTAAAAAAATGGAGAGGTGGTCTTTCAGCTGTGTCATAAATGACCATTATATACAAGCCCATGTGTCCAGGCTGTAATCCTGCATTTTATTATATAAATTACATAGATTTTATTAGTACTATGAAGTATACTCAGCCAGATTCAGCAGTGTTTCTTAAAGAAATAAGTCTAAGGAAACAGGTTTTCAGTGACTATGCTACTTAAAAAAGGCACAATCCTTTTACATCTAGATTATCATATTCCACTTTCATCAGCCAGCATTTGGAGAACCTCAGAAATGACAACAAGAAGGCCTAAACTGGTAGAAAACTAAAGGTAATTAAATCTTTACATTATGCACTGTGTAGATCCTAAAGCTGGAGGACGAGAAGTTTATTTTACATAAATGTCTTCTTATAAGCTACTTGAATGGATGAAACTCCCACTATAATGTGAATTTTTGATAACTTCCTGTGCCATAGCATTTACACTTTTATTTTTACCTTTTAGTCTCTCTTTTTTTTTTTTTTTCCTCACTGCAAATTTTGGAAGTGTGCACACATTTGAGGAAAATGTGCAAATATCTCAAATGTCAGGAACAGAATCTGAAGACTATCTTGTTGTGTTACAGCTCTTCTTGTTTTATCTCAGGGAAGAACACAGTATGCACACATCTCAAGGAATCTGCAGTTTATTGGATAGGCACAACAGGACCAAAGCAAACTTGTCAAGGTAAACTTAATCTTGATGCTTCCCATCTTCCCAGTATTGGACTTTGCTATCATAACATTTCTGTGACACTGAGAGTCAAATGTGCCTCCAGAATCTTTTCCGGCCTTTACAAAGCAGATACATTGAATTTTATGGAAGACAGATGTTGAGTCCAGAAAAAGAGCTTGACTTCTCCTTAGAAGAGTACTGCTTGCTGACTGTCATAACCACACTGTCCCCAACACAGACACTGCCTCTTAAGTCTTGTCTGATTCCTCTTGGAACAAGGGGTTTTCTGCAGAGATCTGATGAAGAGTGTGCCATAATGAGAATGAGCTGTTACACATCAGTGGAAACATGACACAGGAGCCAGACTGTGTGGCAGCCAGGTTATGGCGGCCAGCCACAGCCATGTGATAGTGTCTGGACGACAGAGGGAGCAAAATCAATTTTCCCTGTTACACAACTACAATCTGACCAAGGCACAGTGGAAGGACTGAGATCAGGTGTGGAGAAAATTTATCTCACAGTGGGGTCTATGAGACCCTGATTGCTTTAAAAGTAAAGCTTCAGCAGTTAAGAAATGTCAATAGGCCTGTCCTTTGCTAGTTCTTTCCTTGCTCCTCAAACATGTAGCTTAATTCTTCAGAAACCATATTTTAGATGAAGCAATGGATGGGAAACATTTAATGCTAATATTAAACGTTCAAGAGAGGACTCTTTGACACTAATTTGGAATCCAATGCAGTTTTCTGTCAGCTTAGAAAGTCAGATGAGAGGTCTGACCCAGGACTACATTGAAAAAAAGAACCCGGGCAGTGAGGCTGTATTTAGCCATTCTCAGCTGCTTTAAAAGAATGAAAGATTTAGCAATAGAGTCTAAACAATGGGGTATTTGGCTTGGCTGTGTAAGTGTAAACGTAATGTTTCAATTGAAATCTTCTATGTCAGATTATTTTTCTCTTCAGTTTGCATTTTATAAATAACTTGCAATTGTATAGATTCCCAGTAGTCAACAACAAGTTGAAATCACTACATGGACCACGTTCTCTGTGACTTGAGCCACTTGGAACATTATAGGCTATTTTTATTCTTAGGGTACCAGCTGCTGAAGGATGAGTGATGAACATCAGCTGTGACTTCATAGATATTTTCTGGTAACAAAATGTAGGGAAAACTAACAACATTGATACAAATATAGTTATCAGTGAAATTGCAATGTTAAATCTTTCTGACTTTGTCAGAGTGTTTTTCTCAAATTGAAAAGGTATCTAATTATACAAGTGGTGACTGGAGAACACAAAAAAATGTATTTATGGGTTAAGTTTGGGGGGAAATACTGTCCACTAGGAAATGCTCTGGATAAACAAATTAATTCCTCATCTGTTGTTAGTTAAGGATGAGTTTCAGGGGCTAAAAGATAAAATCCATTATCTGTAAAATGCTAAACATAATTTTTAAAGACTTGAGACAAAAATTTCCAATTCTTCAATTTTTAACGCTATTTCCTTTTATGCTGCCAGTTGAAAAGTGTATAAAAAGCTTTGTGCTTTGTGGGAATCTACTTATATTTTGGAAGTGGTTTACATGGTAATAAAATGTAAAAGCAAGTGTAAGTGAAAAAACAACTGAGGAAGAGTTAGGTCACCACTGCACGCCACTGAAAGAGCAAGGTCTGTCTTGGAAGGCTGAAAGAACTTTATTTTCAAGAAAATAAACCCTATGACAGAGTTAAGTATCAGGAAGTTTCTAGGCTTTAAAACAAACAACCAAACTTATTCTCTTCAGAAATGTAAGTAGTGATATACTACTAGCACACAACAAAAGTGTATTAGTAGTAGATGTAGATAATCAGACAGTAAAAAGCCCACACTTTTGACCCGATGTGCTCCCTTTTTTGAAGCTATAAAAAAACAAGATTATAAAACAAGCAGCCAAAAAAAGCATTTGTTTCCATTCTTAAGCTTACCACGATTTTAATGCTGTGTCTGTTGGTTAATATAAATGAAGAAATAGCTTAAATGGTGAAGCAAAAATGTTGCAAATATACAATTTGGGGACACTGATTTTCTTTTCAGGACTATTTCTTTAATATTATGACATGACTGCATTGTCCTGAGAAAGACAACATCCTAAAGGATTGCCAAGAAATTAGATTGATATCATACAATGGTTTATTGGAAGTGATCATAAAGATCAGCTAGTTACAACCCTGCTGCCATGAGTAGGGACACCTTCCACTAGACCAAGTTGCTCAAAGCCCCATCCAGCCTGGTGTGGAACACATCCAGGTACAGGGCACTCGCAACTTCTCTGGGCAACTTGTTTCAGCTACCAAACCATACCACACTTGTCACTGGTCTCCATTTGGACATTGAGCTGTTGAGCACAACTCTTTGACTATGACCATTCAGCCAATTCCTTATCTACTGATATCCTAGTTCCTACCAGGATATTAATTTAATATTTAAATTGAAATAATTTTTCATAAAATGAAAGACTTTGTATATATATATATATACATACAATTTGAGATACATTTATATGGTTATTAGTCTTGACAATGTCATGATTTAGGAATGGCACGCCTCAATTCAGTACTCCCGCTAAAAAGAAAACCAAAAGCCACTCCTCTCCCCTGCCCTCTGGTGGGAGAGATTACGGGGTGAGATAAGAATAATTTACTGGAAACAGCAATGAGATAAGAAAATGAGCAGTAACAGCAACAATATTAATAACAAAAGTGTACAGAGAGAGGGTGATTTATACACAAAGATGCTCACCCAGCACGGGATAATGAAAAATGACGATGGACAGACACTCCATTGCCATGCCCACCTTCTTCCCTAGAGTCCCTTACTTCCACCCTCACCAGTGATGACCGGCATGGTACACAGTAACAACCCAGACATGCTCACATGGCTACAGGATCCACCCCCTTACTGATACTGCAAAAAATTAACTCTATTCTTGACCAAAACCAGGACAGACAACTACCAAAATGACTTTGTATTACAGAACCACTTTTCAGGTTTTGTAAGACTTAAAGTTTCTATCCATTGATCATCTATAATCCTACAGTTAGGCTGGCTGTGAGACATTACACAGACCTGATCAATCCTTAGCTGGAACTGCTGATCCACCCATAGGCTGTCTTTGTCACTTACATTAAGAGACGACTTGTTCCTACTTGGAAGAAGTAGATATTCTGAACTCCATATGGTTAGACCACATGCAGTGATGTAGTCTTTGTTAAGGTCTTTCCACTAAAGAATAAATAAAAAGAATTCAAATGAAATAGCCATTCCTTTTGTTTGTGCTCTGTTTTTAAATTTTCTTTTCCTTTTTTACCAATTAAAAAGTCATGGTTAGTAAGTGTAATTATTTTCTTTGCCTTTAATCATCATGTCCCCCAGGTGTTGGTGAGGGAGCCCATGTGACTGGGAGAGCAGGACTAGAATCCCTCAAGTAGCATTAAGAGAAGCAATTACTAAATGTTGGCCTATCATTTTTATTTCTCCAGATTATAAATTGCAGAAAGGAGCTTGTTTATTTCTTTGTTTGGATAAAATTACTTGCTGCTCAGCAAATTGGAACATGTCTTTTTCAACCCACGAAGAATCTGGCATTCTTTTCAAAAACTATAATGTTTACTTTACTGTGCACAGACCCTCATCCTTCTATTGCCATCTCCTTCTGTTTCCCTGACCACTTTTTGTCTAGTCTTCTGTTTTTCTCCATCCAATACTGCATTTTAGGTGTGTTTTTTTTTTTTCCAGTGAGATTCACTCAAGAGTATTAATGCCTGTGCCATCTCATGTTACTAATATTTTCCTTTTCACTCACACCTGTTTCAATATTTCCATGCGAGCTTCTCTTTAAAACAGGAATAGGAAGAAGAAGATGTTCTCAGGTATCTTCTCAGAAGATGTTTCAGGTATTCCATCCTGCAACCTTATGACTCCTCACTGCCAAGAATAGTAGTTACAAGGCAGGTCTTCTACCTTTGCAATAAATCATACACTTTTGCTCTGGTGAAATGGCCCACCACCATTCCAGTCAGCAACTAGAATAGAATAAGTGTTTTGGCAGATGAAATTTTGAGGGAATTTTGCTTCCAGCTGAAAACAAAGAGCAGTCACCGCCTCCAGAAACTCTCAAGTACACACAGTGAAAATGTTAGTGCTTACAACTTTGTCAAACTTGGCACAATATTCTACAGTAACAACAACAGATACATGGTAACATCAGAATGGTTCTCACATTTATCAAAAACTTGGATATATTAGAGATAGTAGCATTTTAATGGGTACCACTTGGCATTTACAGGTGAAGTCAAATTTGTTGCAATAAAATTAGACAAAGTCTTTAAAGGAGACATTGACAATGTTAAAAAATTCGAGGCCTTAGAAGAAGCCAGAGAAGAAAAGCACTCTCTAGCAGAGGATAGCAGGAAACCTTAGAGACTTAAAAATTGCAGATGGTTTGAAATTTTTGTTGGTGTTCTCTGACCCTTAATTAATTTTACACTTAAAGTGTTTTATTTCTGAGTCATATAATGTTTTGCTAAAAAGAATTTCTTTTTAAAATGTGCATGTTAGATTTTTATCTCTTTGCTGATTTCCCTATTACTCTTTTAAAAAGTGCATTTAACTTTAAACATTATTTAAACATTATATGTATTTTATATTTTTTTTGCATATTATTTAAGTGGGCTATAAATTTGTTACAGGCTGCTGCTTTCCAGTTTATATTTATTAAAAAAGCAAGAACCAATATTTTTAGTAAGAAAATGTGTGATTTCTTTTAAGATTTAGGAGTATGCTGCAAGTTCATAAACCTGTACTCTTCAGCTTATACCAGTTCACTGATGTGAGATTGGTCTTTCTTCCAGAATCATATTAAGCAAGCATCTTCCTCATATTATTCTTTTCCCTATCTTCTGCCCCACAGAAGAATTGTATTTAAAAGATTTTAGAACCAATATTATGTGCATTATGCTGTGAGCTTATCCTGGATAAGGGAAGGTTGAAGAAATATGCCTTAGACTTGAGCTTTTGCCATGGCTCTTACTCCTTATGGAATTTCATTCCACGATCTTGACTAGTCACCGAAAAAGACTTTTTTCAGGGCATCGATGAACTTCAGTAAGGTTGTCTGTGTGTGTAACTAACAGTGTGAGCAGAAAGGTGATGATCTGATACTTTAAAACAACCATCAACATTTCTCAGAATACCTAGGGATAGATAGAATTTATCCAGAGATTTAGTTGGGCCCAACCTGAGATGTCTACCTTTATCAGGTATCTTCTCCCTTAGCAAAGGCATATATAACTTCAACTGACATGAAGAGATAACAGAGTCCTACCAATTATCTAAACTTTCTGGCTAGAGCAATTATGTCAAAATCTTTACAATTACAGTATGTCATGTGTCTAATAAAAACAAACAAACAAAAAAATCTAATGATACCCTAAAGAAAAATAATTAATGAAAGCATTCTTCTACCCACTGAATCTCTGAACAGTGTCAGGCTGAATATTAATCATACAAGATATTTACTTGTTACTTGGTGAGGACAACTGCTATGACTCCCATTTCCTAATGTTCCATGTATGTCAACCAGGTATTGACACATGACAGTTTCCTGTTCATGCTCTTGTCATCCAGGTGCTGAAGTTTCTCATGCACTGAAACCTCACCTCCTCATTGCAACTATATTTTAGAAACATTGTCTGAAAAGCCAATGTGCAGGTAAAACTGGGAAATAACAAATCAGTAAAAACTTCTTGATTTAATTGAATGTTAAATCAATTTGAGAGAGAAGACTGGTAGTTCAGTCTTGTTTACTTGGGCTAAGAGAAGAAAGACAACTTTGCATAAGATTGCATATTCAATCAATAAGATTTTGACTGATTTCTCTTTTATTTCCTATTTCAAGGAATGTTCCACTTCTTGAAATACAACACCAAAGTAACCATCTGAGGCTAATACTGCAAACAAGCAAATGCCGAAATTCCATCATCATATCTGAATTTGAATTTAACCAAGAACTGGCATCTATGGATTAGATCAGAGTTGCCTAAAGTTTGATTCACACAAATTTAGTTACTTCTATGTTGAGAGGTTTGAATTTAGCCTATTAATTGTACTGTGCAATTCACTTTAGTTCCTGCATCATTTAGAGATGTGCTGTAGTAACCATGGATAACTTGCCTTCCATATTTAAATGTATATTAGTGTGCACACAGGCATATTTGTGGGGCTTTTACTAGTATTTAATGAAAAAGGCGTATCATACTAAATTACTTTGACGTAAAATAACTAACTATACAAATAAGTATAGTTCGAAAAGATATTCCTAGCCTTGACTAAAGGTCTTTTAGGGATAATCTGAACCTTCTTTTTACATCTTTTTCTGTCTGTGTTGTAATTTAAAGTACCTGACTTTATAAATCTTGATGTCCCTTGCAGAATATTGGAGGATCGTATCTTTACTGCTCTCTGGTATGAATAGCATAAAAGAAAGAGGAACTTCAAATCAGAAAATGGTGATATCATAGTTGGGCTGTATGAAATCAGAGGTGCCACTTGCTGTTCCACACACTTACTTTGAATGGACCTGGACAGACAGCCAAAACAGCATGGCTGAATCCATTTGCAAACACTCATGTACTGGTTAGGATTACACCAGCCCTTTACAGGTCTCATTCAGTACTATAGCTTCTAACACTGCAGATTAACATGTTTTTAACAGGCAGCTTTTGGTCACGTACCCCTGAAGCCACCTGATTCTTTCCAAACAGCCTCATCAAAATGGAGTGAATTGTTTCCATTTGAGCCACAGTCAATTTCTTTAGTAAAAAAAAATTGAATTATATAAAAATCATAGTGTGGTCTTGACAAATTCTAGATAATAGCCTTGACGTTTCAGATCTACACACACAGCCACAAATCAGTAGCTCAAAGAATAAAATACCCTTGTATCCGCTCTCTTTCCCCCTCCCCCTTGCTATTAAAGTTTTTGTTCTCTTAGTGAGTCAGTGTCAGTTTTTCATGTCTATATTAGAGATTATGCCAAAAATACACTGGAGAGTCTCAGACCACTTTAGACTGCTGTAATCCTATACTGACAATACTCATTAAGGAACATGATGCATTTGCATTGGTGCAATTTTGCCCACCAGCAATCTCTAAGGACACATGCTACTCCCTGGAACTTTTGCTGTAGCAGTTACCTTTCTGTACTGTGTAAAAATAAGCCTTCTTCCCATTCTAGTGACATTGTTTAGTGTGAGACATAATCATACATGCCATGAGCTTTCCTCTGCTGAGATTGCTGTATATTCACATATGCACTCACCAACAAGTAGTTATTTTTCTGATTTGCATGAATCTCTCCAAAGAATCCTTTGATCTATGTATATAACCTCCTCTTCACCCCTCCTCCTACTCCAACCTGTTTTATTACAAAACAGTGCTTCGTGGTGTTTTTTTTTTTTTTGCTGAAGCTTGTTAAGGGAAACAGATACGAGAATCCTTATTATTCACATCAGACAAAAGTGTGATTCTCCTTCAGATTTATTCTCTACTTGCTAATCTGTGTATCCCTGCTTCTTAAACTACATATCAGTTTTGAATTCGGCTTTGTTTTAGCTTTCTCTTAACGTAATTTGTCAATTAAGGTCCATTGCAAAATGATTCTGAGACAAGGAAAATGCCCTACTTGGTGTGACAGGGGAGGAAAACAGTAAGAACTCCAACACTTAGATCAGTCTCTTTTAACTGGAACCAATAGCAAGTGTGACTTCTCAGCAGCATGTTCAATCTGTCATATCAGAAGAAACCAAGATACTATGAAAAAAATTGAAAAGAATTAGCAATATCCCACACCATTTACCTCACTTATAATTATTGGTAATATTCAGTATTTAGCTGAACACTTACTCAGCTCTAGACTTAATACAGTCTCTTATAAGTCTCATAGTAATGATCTCCACTCTGCCAATATCATGTTCTATATGTGAAAATAAATTAAAAAATCAGGGAAACTAGAGAATTCAAACTTATGCAATGTGTTAGCTCCCTTTCTGTGTAACAGCTTCCCACTCCACAGTAATGCTTCCATTTTGCATTGACAAGACTGCTGTTTAAAAAGGATGCATTGATATAAAATTCAGCAAATCATTTAGTCTTAGTTTGCCATTGAATTCAGCTTATGCATGAGTTGGAAGCCTAAATGTTTTCTTGGATGTGGGCTCAAAACAGTATCTCAAGACATTTCCCCAGTGGAAAATAATTTCCTTAACAGGGTAGTGGTGAGTCATCTGGTTTTTTGCGCCTTAGAGCTCTGCAAGTGAGGTGAGTATGTATTGCTACAGCACTCAATCATGTGAAACCACAGCTGCCTCATCTGTAACCACGTGGAGACAAATCAATACCATTAGCTTCAGGGAAGTTATCCTGTTGACATATTTGACCCTAAATCCTTACATATAACAAACAAGCGTGAGGACTTGTGGACAAAAAAATAACAAAAGAGGACTGAAAGTAAATTTTGCTTTAATCTTTCCCTAGAAGTTGACTAAATTGTAATTTGTACTGCACTACTCACTGAGGGAAGTAAATGTAGTCCTGTATTTGCTTTGCCTATAGGTGTACTTCCAAGGCCTGGGCACATAGGAATGGTAGATGTAGGGGCACAAGTGGGGTGCACCACACAGATAAGACTTCTTTCTTTCACTTCTTTTAGCTTTCATTTCTACTAGTCAGAACTAATAGGATTAAACTGGAACAGGATGTGCTGTAATTTGTATGTAACCCACAGCAAATTATCATCACAGTAGAGGAAGCAGCAATCTCACAATTTAGCAGGGCATCTGAGGCACAATGCTTACAAAAGATATGACTGAGATGACAGGGCTCAAATACGACTCTTTGTTCAAAAATCCTCTTGATCATTTTAATTCCCCGTTTCCGGCAGAGCTCAAGATAGAGTGCTGTCTCCAGACCTAAGCCTTTTTTCATTTACATTGCTGTCAAGTGAACGACCTGACTGCCTATACGTGTGCGAACAGCCGTGTGTGGGCAGGCAAAGGAAGCTCGTTTGCATATGTACAGTCACACATGCAGTCGCATCTAGATACCAGGGCGTGCGCAGCCCTTCCCGTCTTCCTGCGAAGAAAATTTCTGCTTGAAGGCTCTTTTAAAGCCAGTAAGAAGCAAGCAAGCTCTGTTGATCTCTTTCATTATTTTCTACTTAGGGCGCATCGCTTCAGCTGCAGACCCGTCCGTGTCCGTACACTGTTTGCCACGTCCAGCAACAGGCTCCCGTAGATGGATCGCTGGCCGTGTGGCAGACACATCTGCCGCCGGCTCTGAAGGCCACCCTCCAGCAAATCTTTTGATCAATTAAACTCAACTTTAGACAGTGACCTTGTGACAGGGCTGCTTCACGTTTGGTCTCTCTGTGCCGGTCTCTGATACTCATGTAATCAAATCCCCCAAGTGTCTCCCGAGTACGTGTTGCATCAGCCTGGTCTGAACCACTGCCTGGACATCAGTGATAATTTCTTTATTTCTGGATCAGCTGTGCTTCCCACCATACAGTTTTAGCAAACTGCTTATTTAACGTGTTTCACAACACACATGCCTGCGCCTCAAGCATAACCCCACACAGCGCCAGCCGTGCCCCAACCCCAGGGACCAGCCCCCGAGCCCTTTGACACGGGCGGGCGCGACGCCCCGGGCTGCGCCGTCCCAGGAGCGCCCGAGCCACAAACCGC
>VXBX01009605.1:927322-1089963 GCA_013400415.1 Scytalopus superciliaris | reverse complement strand
CGGCTCCCCGCTCCCTTGCCCTGCCGCACCCCGCCGTGTCTGACCCCGCTGCTGTTCCCCGCTGTCCCCGCCGCCCAGGCTCGCCCCCCGCCTCACCCCGCGCCAGGGGGGAGGCAGGTGAGGGCAGCCGCCCGCGCGGCGCTGCGCATGCGCAGCGCTCTCCCAGGCATGCTCACTGCCGGGGGCGGGGGGAGCGGGACGCGGTGTGGGCTCGGCTCGGCTCGGCTCGGCTCGGCTCGGCTCAGTTCGGCTCGGCTCGACTTGGCTTAGCTCGGCTTGGTTTAGCTCGGCTNCGGGGACAGCCCCCCAGCCCGGCAGCAGTGCCCCCAGCCCCGGGGACAGCCCCCCAGCCCGGCAGCAGTGCCCCCAGCCCCGGGGACAGCCCCCCAGCCCGGCAGCAGTGCCCCCAGCCCCGGGGACAGCCCCCCAGCCCGGCAGCAGTGCCCCCAGCCCCGGGGACAGCCCCCCAGCCCGGCAGCAGTGCCCCCAGCCCCGGGGACAGCCCCCCAGCCCGGCAGCAGTGCCCCCAGCCCCGGGGACAGCCCCCCAGCCCGGCAGCAGTGCCCCCAGCCCCGGGGACAGCCCCCCAGCCCGGCAGCAGTGCCCCCAGCCCCGGGGACAGCCCCCAGCCCGGCAGCAGTGCCCTCAGCACCGCGGACAGCGGCGGCCCCGCGAGCCCCGCGCTCAGCGCCCCGCACCGCCAGCGCCTACCCGGGGGAAACCGGGGCTCTCTGCGTTCCGTTTTCTTTCATTTATCTATTTATCTATTTAGTTGTTTATTTTAAAGTACGCTGTGGGGGGAGGCGTCGCTCCGTGTGTGTGCTCGCGGCAGCAGGGTGTTTCGGAAGGGAAATTTCAGCTGCGACAGCGGCAGGCATTTCGGCTGTAGCGGTGCTAATAAATCCTCTCTCTGCTTTGCTGGCAAAACGTGCGCCTCATTCAGAAAGGCGGAGAGCGATGAGCGCCCTAGTAGGTACATGAAGTCTCACTGCCAGTTTCGTTCCAGCAGTCACAGCTCGCATTTCTGGCATAAATCTCGGGCTCCCGCGAAGCCGGGGGAAACTGCTCGTGGTTCAGAACCTCCCTCTCTCCTGGGCAGACTTCAGCTTATATACTCTTAGGAGGGAAATAAAATCTGGGGTAACTGTAATTGAATTAAGTTCTCAATTAAGTAAAGTTGAAGAGTTGGTGTGTTTTGTCATTTATGACACGCTTAGCTACTTCTGAAGTAGTAAATGGCTTGTAAGTCCAGTGAAGTTTAATTAGGAACAACAATTAAACGAACAAGTACTGATTCTTTTGCTCCTGGGATTGTTGTTTTTAGGAGGGATTTTTAAGATGCAAGTGATTTGCATTGTCTTACTGTGGAATCATTAAAAATAATAATTGAACTTCATGTTTCTTAATGTAGAAGAACTGCACGAACACATGGACATCTATGTTGTTCTCTTTCTCCCCCTCCTTTGCTCTCCAAAATAAGCTCTATTATGAAAATAATGGTTTATATGGATACATCAGCAGCAGGCTCTGCTTTTTTTTTTTTTTACTTTTTTTTTTCTTTTTTTCTTTTTCTATTGTTAGGAGAAGTGGTTTGTATCAGTTATTGGTGTTTTATTGCCTTGGAATATTAGGCTATACTTCATAAAATCTCAGGAGCCTCTTTCCTGTATATCTATAGTTAGGCTGCTCATGCTGTTATGCCTTATATTTATATGTGCAAGAGATTATCGACTGAAAGATAGGGAGCATTTTGTGATCCATTTTAATAAAAGCCTTAAGCTGCTATTAAATAGTTCTTTTACAACATGTATTAAATTGACCATCTGTACAAAATTAGTATATAGCCTCTATTTGTCATAACATGTCTTCTAATCTCAGTGTATCCTCTATTAACAGTGGAATTCACATTAGTTTTGTTGTTCTTCATTTTTCTGTGCTGCTAATGGAAACTGGGTCTATATTCTGCCAGTAAGCTGTTTACTTTCCTTACTAAGTTTTACTTGCTTCATTGTTACTGGAAATCCTTGCAAAGAGACCTTGGTTTTTATTACGCAAATATCTCTAATCATGAGAAGAAGAGAGGAAAATCGATGTTTATATGGTGTTACTTTGTTTGCTGGGCAATCTTGGAAATTAATTTTTTCAGAGAAGACAAGGTAAAGGATGGACAGGAGTTGAGTTCAACCCTTTGCATTCTGGGCGCAACTCCCACTGTACACAAAAGCTGTGCTTCCTCTAAGAAAGGCCTCCATATAACTTGCTCTTGTAGGAAGAACAACAATGAAATGACAAAGGAAGCTTAACATGCTAAGATTTCTCTGTTTCATCTGATCTGAATAGGAAACTTATGCAGGCTACCACTATGGACATCTTTTATGTATAGCCTAGACTTATGCATTATTGATGGTGATTTTGAAGCTTTTGTTGATGTGAAATCACAAATTGCATTCCACTTGCTAGGTCACAAATTATATCCCAAATGTCAATTTTTGTGTAATGTGTTGGAAACTGCTTGGCTTTTTGTTCTGAGGCTGAATTTATATGAGGGATGTTTGCAGAGAATGGTAAAGACACTGTCAGCAAATATTAAGAAAATCTCCCTTGATATCAGTTGGTGGTAATAGATTTAAGAGAAAACATAAGTCTACATTTACTTGAGCTAATGTTATAGGAAAAAGAATGAATGTGTTTAAGCAGTACTTTGTAGTGGAAAGGTAATGCATGTCATATAGCAAATCTGGTTTCCTGTGGAACGACAATTCTACTACAGTTGTGTTTCAGTAGCCACATATATATTCTCACGAAAATAGAAAATGTTCTTGTCAAAAACATGATCAGCAATTTTCATGTGCTTGAAAAGGTTCCATTTTGCTAGGTTGACTTAGATACTGATTCCAATATAGCATGACAGTCATGTAAACAGAAAATTAGGTCTGATCGTGCTGTTATTATACGCATTTATTGCCAGCTGAAATTAGACACTTGTGTGTGCATCTCTGAAAACAGAATTAGGCCCTTCCGCTGAGTGCAGCGGGTGAAGTAATCAACCCATAAAGAGCTTGCTGTTGCAGGAAGACCTAAATTTGTAGCAACTGATTACAGGTCAGCATGAACCTTCAACTTACATTATGCATTGCATGAGAGAGTTCATGACAGCAAAGGTTATACTCTCTTTTAGTGTGTATGATCTATTACAAATTTTTGCAATAAAAACCTAATATCTCCCAATGTGACGACGAAGCATTGTTTCCTTGTAAAAGAATGGCAGGTGGTAGCAAAAACACAAAGTGATGTCTTAAACTAACTTGTAATTGGAAAGTCATTTGAGTAATCAAGATTACTCAATTACCTGTTTCACCTAATTTTCTTTTTTAATAAATTTCATGAATGGAATTAAAATATACGATGAATTAAATATCCATAGGAAATCTGTGGGGAAAAAAATAAATCTGTGATTCTGTGAAACAGGCTAGGAATGACAACTAGGCTAGGAAAAAACTTAACCGGTTAACAATCACCGTATTAACCCACCACCTGCCTTACATTAAAAATCTCTCTTTAAGAAAGCATTTTGGCAGAATTTGCTTTTAAGATGAACAAATCCTGGTCCTGGAAAAGCAAAGAGTTAACAACTGAGTATTTGGTCAGGTCATCTAAGTGATGGTTTCTTGAGCAAAGGCCCTACACTAGCTTGCTCAGATCGTCTATTACCTCATAATATTATTCTCTTAATCAGTGCAGAGAGGCATTGCCAACCTTGAGTCAGTATGGACCAATACTTTCCCACTGTCTTGACCTCTTGATGGATCCATTCTTGTAGCCCCTCAGCAGAATCACATAGAATTCAGGGTAGGAAATAGTGGAATTTTATCTTCTTGGGACAGGAGGAATCCTTATATCAAAGCTGAAATGTCTTTGACTACGAACTAACATTCCTTTGGCTGGAATTTGCTAGGTGTAGAAATGTATGTTATAAACATGCTAGACTCAGTTAATTGTTGCCACTGTCCACAGAGTATTCTTACTAAATTCTGCTGAGGTCAGCTTTTGTGGTCAAACGTGCACTGTGTGGTGTTCTCCTGGGCACTGCAGTTTGCACTTAAGTGTTGGGGAGCCTATTTTCTATAAAATACACAAGCTCTGTCACAAAAATAATAAATCTGGAAAATGTAGTGTTGAAGTGAGATCTGCACAAAATGCATTTGCCATCAGATCTATTTCAGTAACCTTTTACTAGTGAATGAATACTTCTAGGCTCTAAATA
This sequence comes from Scytalopus superciliaris, assembly GCA_013400415.1. NCBI lineage: Eukaryota > Metazoa > Chordata > Aves > Passeriformes > Rhinocryptidae > Scytalopus > Scytalopus superciliaris. Next base: position 1,085,699 of record VXBX01009605.1, on the reverse strand, counting down.
CATTTAGAGGGAAAGTGAGGGAGCTATTGATTTAAAAAATATGTAAGGATTCTGCTTCATTACTCTAGCATAATCTAAATGAAGCTGGTACTTATAACTGCCTTCTTTAGAAAACATTTGCTGGCCATGAGTGGGTGTTTTTACTAGAATAGAATTTTCTGTCTTTTATTAGTAGACTCATGGGTAATCAGAGAGTAGTCATCTGTCTCTTTAAAGGTTCTGTTGGGGATAAACAGTTTTATAATGCAGCATCTGACTTCATATTTTTGAGAAAGTATTTGGTTGGAAAAGAGACTCTTGCCATGTTTTTACATGTGGAAATGCTTGGTATTCATAATTTGGAAAGACATCATCTTCCATGAGAGGTTTACATTCAGCACATCCATTAGGAAATTATCAAGATTTGTGGTCTTGGAATCTCTGACTAATTTCATTTGTTGTATTATGAGAAGACTGAAACATCTTAGGCAGCAAAGGCTGGTTCCAGTTTCTCTGGAGAGTGAAGTAGGGTTGTTGCTGAAAATCCATGATTGGACTCTTGGGGGAGTATGTCTCTCTAGAAGGAGGCTAATGAGATAACAGTGTGTAGTCATGTTTGGTGGTAGCCCCCCTCCATGAGGGTGTTATGAGGCTGGATGTGGGGGATAGAAGGAGGAGTAGAATTCGTACTCCATAAAGCACAGTCATTGTCCTGTAGGATTTTCAGCACGGCTTTGGAATAAATATTTGAAGTTAATAAGATCTGATCAGAAATCCTCAGTGGGATTTTCTAGAGCAATAATACTGCTAAAGAAAGAGCCAAAACTTTAAGACTGAAGTTGTCTTCCCTTCCTACCAGCTACTAATTTCTGTGGAGATACTATATAATTCATGAATATGCTATGCATTTATATCCACCTTATGCGGAGAAGAATTTATCCACAACCTTAATTTGAAAAATGACCATAATCACAAAATTAGCAAACTGATGCATTTATTTCTCAGACTTTCTGGAAAGAAAGTCTGATGTAAGTTCATTAGTGCCAGGGCACATGTATGGCAGAATACTTAAGTGCCTTTGGGACCACTAACTCATCTCTTAATTCACATGAGTAGACCTAGTGAAATCAATGGTCTGTGGTATCTAGTTTCAGTATTGACATAGCAAGCAACCGGCCTAAGAAACGAGATGCAAAGTGTCTTTTTGAAAAAAATACAACTCACATGCTTAATCCAAATTCACTGTAGCTGTGGATATTTTTGATTAGGGCAATTTTTTTTCCTACTGCAAAGGACAAATTCAGCAAAAATGAATTTACAGTTGTTTCTATTTTCAGCAGATTGCGTATTAGGAATGGAAAAAAAAATCCTTGCAATCATCTCCCTCCCTCCCTCCCTTCTTCCATCCTCCCTCTCTTGGGGGTGCTCTCCTACTCTCATAATGTGTGCGCGTGTGTGTGCACTTGCTCTCACAGATACAAACACACACATGAAAAAGAATTCTTTATACACCTGCACACACACATACACACAGAAAACATGCATTTTGTATGAATTGATTTTGTCTGATTTTTTTTTTTTTTGTCAAAAGTTCTGAACATTGTGTTTAGGGGCAAATAAAAATAGTTTTCTAAATTTTTCAGTTGTTCTGTCCTGTGCTTGCTTAGCTCTGGTGTAGTTTATTTACTTGCTCTGTATTTTGACATGTAATGGGTACCATCCCTCTGCTGCAAAAGGCCTGGCCTTTTAATCAAAAAGGACCTAACTAGGAAAGCCTAGAACCATTCTCTTGAAGGCCTGTGACCTTGCAGGCCTGTAATGTGGTGCTGCCATTGCTAGGATCAAAGCCCTAAGGTTTGTCTTGAGTTTGCAAGGCCTCATGACTGGAACTTGTCAGGCCTTCTCTGCCCAGACTTTCCTGCCTGTTTTACTTGGGTTAGCTCTGACAGTGATTTTTCTAATTAACCTGTATCTGTTTTAATCTTGTTTATCTTTGTGTGGTACAATTCTAGTCTAGTCTACACAGAAGCAGTAAGACAGGCCTTGGTAAAAGAGCAGAGGCACTGAGAGGGGAGACGTGATGTAGAGGAGTGCAGGCACAGGATGGTAAGAGATGGGGTACAATCTTGGCACTGAGGACCCCATGCTATAAAAAGCTTAGTAAATGGTAAGAATGCAGCCCTGGAGTTTGAGAAAACTAGTTTTAGGTAGTAATGGAGAGAACAAAAAGAGCAAAGAAATAGTATCCAACACACATACGTGACACCATTTGTAATGTGGCTCTGCAGAACATTTGAAGAAAGAGTAGGTATAAATGCATGTTAGAAAACAAATATATATATGGCCCTAAGAGGAAGGATGAAGAGGGGAGGAAGAAGAATCCATCAGCACAAACATCATACTCCTCTTGATGTCAGATGCTGACAGCTCTTCATCACATCCCCTGATTGACAACACCAGTGTGAAACAATTGACCTGATGACCCAGAGAAGCATGGAGTTAGAGTAACACTGGGGAAATGGATAGACAATTTGAATTGTATCATTGCTATAGATGTGACTTTTTCTGTATTCCTTGTTTTGCTATAAAAAGTAGATCTAGACTAACGATGCTTCTTTAATCAGATTGTTAAGATTTTCATTATGCTAACAGTATGCTCTTGACTTCACTTATGTGTATAATGTGTGCTCATCTTTGTTTATGAGCAAGACTTTGAAAGTAATAGGGATGAGAAATTGATCTACCTGAAGGAGGCTGTGAAAACCTGTATAGGAGCATGCCTGATTATAGGTCTATCAGCATTGTTTGGTTAGGGAGTAGCTTAATTTGTGTTGCTCAAACAGGTTTTGTCTAAAGAGGAAGCTGTGGTGTGGAGGAAGGATCTGATCAGGCTTTATGGTTTAGCATTATTCTCTGAATGATGGAAAAAATCATGGCCTGAGAATCCTTCTGTTATTTGTAGGAAAGTAGTTTCCCAGGTGAATTCTTTTGTCCGTTCCAAAACTTTCAATGTGTTACTTCATGCATATGTTACCAAAGCAGCAAGTGGATTCATATTTTTTCCTTTTTAGGTTTCCCTGGTTTACCTCAAAAAAGCACTTTTGAAAGTATCTTTTGTTGTCCAGCTAATATTCAAGTCATATTTTAGCCACTCTTTAACTCCATTTTGTCGGCAATAACTTTTGGTGCACCATGCTAAAGTTGAATGGTAGTTTGTGTTTGGCTAGAACTGCATAGCTTTATTCTAATGAGATTTAGATTTGATTGATGTACTCCTTTGCTGACAGTAAGATATATTGTTAACTAGATGGTACAGATACAGGGCATCTTGCCTTCAGAGGCCTTTTGTTTTCATTTTTGTTTTCAACATCACTTAAAACTTTTCTATTTCCCACCAGATATGTTGACTCCTTTTGATATATTTATTTGCCTGTTTGGGATTTTTTTGTTTGTTTAGTGTTTGGTTTTTTTTGGTGTTTTTTTTTTTTGTTTTGTTTGTTTGTTTGTTTGTTTGTTTTTTGTTTTGTTTTGTTTTGGTTTGGTTTTTTTTGTTTTTTTTTTCTTTTTTCCTTTCCACTTGATAAGGTAGATGATAAAGGCTAAAACAATAGATTTTGTGTCTTTTAAAGGCAAAGCCAGAAGAAGATCATGTCTGCACCAGAAAGGGCAACCTTCACAGCCCAGAAGAGACAGAAGTCTTTTAAACCTACAGTGGTGTTCGTCCTCTGTCTAGAGTTAGCATTTCCCTTAGTATCATTGCCACTGTGACTCCTGAGAGTTAGAGCCATGCTCATAAATGACTAGCATTATGCTAAGCATTTTAGCATTTAAGCATTTTTTTTAGTCCTTCCTGTGGGGCAGCACGTATTTGACCCTTATATAGACAAATTGCTGTACAAGGTGTGAGTCCATTTCTATCTCAATAGTCTAAAAAGAGGCAGGCAATGAATCTCCCAGCTGTAGGAACTTTGGCATTGTTGGAGAGGTTTGATCAATGGTCTGCATAAGGACAATGACCTGCCTCTCACAGTGACAGGGTGCCTGTCCAAGAAGTAACAAACCATGGTGTGAGAGATGATACAGCTGAGCCTGCCCAAAATCTAGGGCTGATTTATAGGTTTGGAGGACGTTTGTGTGGGATTAAGAGGATCTTTCAGAGTAGTGGGCAAACAGAAAAGAAAAAAGCGGGGGGACCTCAGGGTACCAAATTTAATTGGCAAAGTTTAGTAAGTCTCTTTTTACTGAAAATGAGAAATTATTTGGCAACAGCATTAGGTACTGTAACTCAAATTGCATTTAAGTTAAATTTGTCTTAGAAAGCAATCAGTCAAGTTTCAGCAGCTTTTTCCATGTGAAATGACTACATTTTCTGCTTTTTTTCCCTCCAATTTTCATCTTTTTAGCATGAGAGTCTCTAGCTGTGCAATACACCGAGTTATCTGTAACTATAAAGAGACTTCAGTGTTACTAGAGTGCTAGTTAGAGTATTAAGTGTGAGTTTTAAAACGTATGCACTATGTGTCTATATTCACTTATGCATTTTACTTATTAATCAGATATAGCACTTCTACGAGTGAATTTAGGGTGACTGCACTACTTAAAAGTAACAAATATACAGTATATCTCATTATAGAAAATGTGACTCTTCAGGAACATATTCTATTGTGAACCTAATTTGTTCAGATTAAGACAAATAGCAAGACTTAAGAAAATTACCTCAAGCTGTCTTACCAGACACACATTATGACTTTAGACACCATTATCTGGACCCTACTGGGTTTATGTTATGTCCCACTGGGATTTTCTTTTTGCAGTCAAATAAATTTCTCTTTTCTGGCTGTAGAGATGTTAAGGAGGGGGCACCCAGCTGAAATTGGTTTGGTGTTGTTGCATCATGATAAAATTACTTAAAGGAACCAAAGGTCTGAGACTGCTATTGGAAACCTGGGGTTGAGCCAATAAGAAAAGCTTGTCTGACTGTCTGAGAGTGGAATGAGTAGAGAGTGAAGTGGGGCACCCATCATTTCCTTAACAACAATGTGAGATAAAATACCCATAGAGCTGTGATATTTTTGTTTTAAGAAGAGAAAAAGTGTGCTACTGTGTTACTGGCTCATTAATGGGTCTTGACTACCTTGAAAATTTTTATCTGTCTGTTTTAGTGAAAGTGAAGGTATTTAGGAATTGGGAGTCTAATAATTTTGTGTCAGATTGCTTTAAGATAAAATGGCAACTGTCTGAGGTTATTTAGGGAGTCAAGACAGTCTAGTGAAATCTTGGGGTTTCTCTATTAAGCAGAGGCCAAGTGAAACAGTCAAAAGAGCCTGAACATCCTTCACATCAGATTTACTATTTATTATAGCCTTTTATATGTAATGCAAAATTGTAGTGTAATACAGTCTCAGAAGAGTGTACTATCTAGGATTCTTGTGATTTACCTGTCTGTTTTCATGAGGAAATTTTGTGCTTCTCATATACTGGTACTGTGTGGGTATTTCACGTGAACTTCTACTGTCCCATTCTCCATCAGTCTTCTGTATATTTTTCTGTAATTCCTGACAGAAAGAGTTTGATTTTGTATGTTTCTGCAGACAACTAAGAAAATCAAGTGAACACCTGGTTCAAACCAGCAAGCAGAACAGTTGAATCAGCGGAACAGGGACTTTCATAGGGATTTGCCTGATTTTCCTTTCAGGAGGATGGCAAATGGTGGCATTGGTAGAAATACTGAGATTAGCACAAGCAGTGAAGATGCTCAGATTTAGAAACTATGCATTCTGTATCACTGTGGAGCCTCTTGTTGCACTTTAATAGATGATGCGTAATAGTTGGTATTGGTTCTAGAAGCAAAGTTCCAGGGATTGGAAATGCAACTACTGATGATCTGAGGTTCTGAGGAAGATGAATACTGTTGTACAGGAGCAACTAAATTAAAGAAGAGGTTTACAGTGGACAAACATGGAAGCAGGATCAAGACAGGCTTTATTGTTTAAAAAAAATTAAGGAAAAACAGCAGCAGCATTGAGAAGTTGCAGGGAAAAAGGAAAAGTTAACCTGTATGTGGAGAACAGAGGAAGCAATAGCAATATTCTTCAGGAGCTGAAGTCTAGCAAAAAGAGTGGTGACCAATCACTACATCGTACAGACAGAAGGACTGGAAAACAGAATCAACAAATGGTATCAGTATAGAGTCACAGTGCAGCATCTGTTATTAAAGAGAGTTGGAGTGGTTATTATGTGAGATGATCCACATGTAGAAAGGGTAGGTTGTTTTCTAGGAGCAAAGGTAGACACAAACATGCTGCTCAGAGAAATTCTGATGTGAATTTGAAAGAAACCATTGATTATTGTTCATTTTGGAACAAATAATGAAGTACTATTTTCATTGAATGACAGAATCACTGAATATGCTGAGTTGGAAGGGACCCACAAGGACCGTCAAGTCCAGCCTTTAACCCTGCACAGGACCATCCCCAAGAGTCACACCATGTGCCTGAGAGTATCATCCAAACACTTCTTGAACTCTGTCAGGCTTGGTGGTGTGACCCCTTCCCTGGGGAGCCTGTTCAGTGCCCAGCCACCCTCTGGGTGAAGAACCTTTCTCTAATATCCACCCTAAACCTCCCTGACACAACTTCAGGCCATTCCCTTGGGTCCTGTCACTTGTCACCACCGAGAAGAGATCAGTGCCTGCCCCTCCTCTTCCCCTCACACGGAAGTTACAGACTGCAATGGGGTCTCCCCTCATTCTCCTCTTCTCCAGGCTGAACAGACCAAGTGGCCTCAGCTGCACCTCATATGCTTCCCCTCAAGGCCCTTCACCATCCTCGTTGCCCTCCTTGGGACAATCTAATGTCTTAATATCTTTCTTATATTGTAGTGCTCAAAACTGCCCACAATATCCAAGGTGAGGCTGCCCCTGTGCAGAGCAGAGCGGGGCAATCCCCTTTCTTGCTTGGCTGACATGGAGATAGCTATACTTAGCAGATAAATAGGTGAGGTTTTTGGTTAGAAGAAGTAGCATGGAATCACAGTCTGAACATACAGTCTGTTCTCCTCAATGCTGAGGCAGAATAAACTACAATTCTTTGTAAATGCACTTGAAGGGAGTGAATTTTAGAAGAAGGAATACAATTATTTCAGTTAAAAGGGTAATAGCAGCACCGAGTGAATATTTGAAATGAGTCATAAATAACTCTAGATCCTGAAGTAGAGTTCAAACAGGGTAGTGTGAGCAGATACCAGAACATACTTTAGGATAAAGTTTGCTAAGCTTTGGAAGAGAAACCTCTAGGAATTCTACTTTTTGAGTCTTGTCCTAGGCCAAATTTATTGAATTTTTGTATATGTTGGGATATTTGAAGCTTAAAAGGCACCGAAATCACTTTTGTTATCATACTCCAGTTCTTCATAGCTTCTGCCAGTTTCCTTGTGAGCCACAGAGGATCATTTTCTTTTTCTGCAGCAGTACAGAACTTGATACAGTAATTCCCATCTTCTCTTCCTTAATGGTTGGAGAGCAGCAGTATTTAAAGGTGGTATGTAGCAGAAGTGCTGGTGTTTCTAATTAATTAATTCTCCAAGTGTCTGGTTGGTGCCTACTGCTTGTGTTCAGAGCTAAAGTCTGGAGAGTCAAGAAAGAATATATTACTTCTTCATCAGATTAAGAGGAAGTTTATGTTCCCCTGTAGCATCAACTGTGGCCCACTCGTTAAGGTCATCTGAGACATCCGTGCCAGTCTGGGAGCCAAAGTCTGGTGGTGGTTAGGTCCTTATACACAGTCTACTAAGGTTAATGGAGTTTTTCATGTGGATCACTGTAAATGCATGTAACCTACTTAACATACTGGGGCTATGCGGACTTCCCAGACAACCAAATTCAGCATAGTAATTTTCTTGGAACATATTTGAACTTCTCTGCTGTCAGCTGATGAAAAAATTTCTGTGAGTATAACATGTTATGTTGTATAATTAGACTTGTTAATTTCTCATTTCTACAAGTTGAGACATTACCAAAATATGTTTTGTTGTCCATCCTGAAAATCTGCTACAATGGAGCATGTATGGCTGCAGGGACTCACGTTACTGATGTGGTAGTTATCATTCTAATGGAAGTGAGTCTGCTGGGATTTAGCAGCAAATGGTGACTGCTGTTAAAAAGTACTGAGATTCATAGGCAAGTGAGATTTTCAGGGAGTTCCTTTAACTACTGCTTTATCAAAAATATTCAGTGAAGAATTTGGGCTGCTAATCAATTATAATATTTTTCTGCTTCTTTCAGTAAAAATGAAATATGAGGGAAAGCTGAAATATTAAAGTGGGTACAAAATGCAGTATAAAGAATTCCAGGAGAATCACAAGGGGTATGATCCCCTCAGAAACAAAGGAGCAGGAACGAAGGAAGAGAAGAGGATATACCAAATGTGTCTATGGTTACATTCCTGTGTATTATCTATTATAAGTTTTGGAATACTGGTTTTCTGCGAAGGAGACATAAAAATAAATCCAGTAAAAAGGAGACTGTGAGAAGTAGTTGACAATGAGAAGTGCTGATGCTTCCTTGTTTTTGGTTTGCCACTCACACAACTCTCTAAATTGTTGGTTGAGGCTTTTATCAATGAAGCCAACACCTACAAATCTTAATGAGATCCCAGCAAGCTTAACAAGTTTTGAAATTCAGCTGTCTTTAAGACTATACTCTGCAGTTTCTCTAGCTTTTTTTTTTTTCTCCTGTTCTCAGATACCTTTCCAATATAAATCTGACAACAGCTGCACACGTGTGACTTCAGTGGTCATCTAGGAAATTGTGTTTGTTTTAACCATTTAAAAGAGTAGTACTATTGATTTTCTGTTCATGTATTTATTAATTGCTTCACTGCCTGTGGACATGGACCCACTTTTGCCAGAGAATGCATTTCCCAATGATGCATAGCAATCCTGTAGCAAGATAAGGTATTGTCCTTGATTTCCCTAACTGAAATTTCATGAAGAAATTAGGTCAACAGAATGTAATTACCTGCACTGAAACCTCCTAAGGATATTGGGTAGAGCTGTGCAAATGACTGATTATTTTGATTTGCTTACAGAAGCAAAAAATCAGAGGAAAAATTCAGTCGGAATAGAACAAAATGATTTCTTGTTCACTCTGAATTGAAACATGTTGTTGGTGCTGAGCTGTTCTTCATAGCGCATTATAACAATTAAAATAGCATAGATTTTTAATTTTTTAACTAAAAATCAGCTCCCAGATTTAACATTGCCATTAACTTCAGCGGCATCTGTAGAGGAAATTCCAGGCTGATCAGAGTGAACTCTCTGGGTTCACTTCTCTCAGAACACAAAGTCCCTTTTGTACCACAGTGGGTTTCTTAGAGCACTCTTCCAGGAGGTGACTAATGCAGCTTCAGTTACTTTTTATCTGTAAGGCACCTGATCTTTGCCTATTTTTCTGGTCAGATGCACTGCCTTCCAGACTGGAAGCTGACCTGGGCTGTTGTAGCTATTCTGTTCAGCTTAAAGGCACTGAAGATTCACTGTGTTTCATCCATGAAAAAAAAAAACCCAAACCAAAAACCAAAAAAAACTCAAAACCCAACTAAAAACCAAAACCAAATAAAAATTTAGTCTTGGTTCCTATTATAAAGGCATCATCAGGAAACATTTTTTCTATCAAAAGATAATTTATTTTTTACTAATACATAATTTGGTAAAACCACGTAGTCACAGAATCACAGAATGGGTAAGGCTGGAAGGGCACACAGTGGGCCATCTGGCCCAACCACCCTGCTCAAGCAGGGTCATCCCAGAGCACATGGCACAGAATCGTGTCTAGAGAGTTCTGGAATATCTCCAGTGAGGGAGACTCCACAACTCTCTGGTCAGTCTGTTCCAGTGCGTGGTCATCCACACAGTACAGAAGTTCTTCCTCATATTCAGGTGGAACTTCCTGTGCTTCAGTTTCTGCCTATTGCCTCTTGTCCTATTGCTGGGCACCACTGAGAAGACCCTGGCTCCATCCTCCTGATACCCACCCTTTAGATCTGAACAGACATTGATGAGGGTCCCTCTCAGTCATCTCTCCTAGATGCTGAACAAACCAAATGCTCTCAGCCTGTCCTCATTAGAGATATGCGCGAGTCCCGTCTCCAGTCCCCTAATCTAAGAGAGTTCTTTGCGCCCAACAACCAGTTATGCAAGGTATGGCTAAATCAACATATCTGTATCTCCTCTGCAGAGAGCCAGATGCTCCATTGGCTGATCAGATGGTGCTTGAGTGAAAGTTAGGCCATAACAAGTTGTTATAAGTTGGCATAAGGGACTAAAAGGCCTCCTGGTATAAGCAGGTAAACAAGGAATGCAAAGTTATGATTATGGATTATCTAAATTTTCTCTTTCTTAAATGTTTAAGTCTGATTTTTTGATTTGGTTCTTGGCCTTCTCTCCTCAAGTGGCTGTACATAAAAGATCATCACTTCAATTCTCATCTTTGGTATTTCTGGGTGATTAAATACATCAGAAAGTTAACTGCCTATGGTTTCCTATTGGAGTTGATACCAATACAGAAATTGAACTTGGCTCAGCATGTACCCTGCTCTTTCACATAGTTTTTGGAATGTAACCATGGCTGGATGTACAAATAGCATTTTAAAAAGCCCTGTGGAAATGAGCTGAAGAATGTGGTACACTTCACATACTTAATTAGACTCTCTGTAGTGCTACTACCCTATTGCTATAGAAAATATTGTGAGACTTCAAGGGAATTCTTGTATACTGAAAATACTCTTCCCAAATTTTGCAGAACCCGAAGATCTCATAGAATTCTCAGTGCCATCTACAGAATTGCTAAGCAAGACATTCTAAACTTGCTCTTCTTTTTCTACAGGCTGCCTTTCTGGAGACAATGACCACTTCCTGGCAATTCATCAGCGAAAGAGTGGAAAACCTGTGTTTATTTATCACCATGTGCAGAGTGTGGAGAAAAGTCTGGATACAGACAGTTATAAGAATTCCAAGCAAAATTTCCATTCTTCTTCCCACACCAAAATAAGCAAGTTGCACCCTGCAATAATTGTTAAGTCAGCCTTCCCCCGATCTGTTTATGACCCATCCCTCAATCTGTTAGCAATGACTGGTCAAGATTTGGAAGTGGAGAATCTTCCCATTCCTTCAACGAATGTGATTATTGTGGTAAGTGACTTTTGCTGGGTTCTGGAAGGGTATTTTTTTTGTGAATAAATATGCCTGTAGATAAATATAGACAGATTGTAATTTTGGGTATCCAAATTTTGTATTCCACTGCCTGACTGATCTAAATTTATATCTTATTATATTATCTTATTTAGATTTATATCTAAATAATGACTACACATCTTGAATTTCTTTCACATTAGTGGAATTTGCATTCATAAAATCTCATTCTGATCAACAAGAAATCTGAAGAACCAGCGCAGAATATACCTTCTCTGTACCTAAAGATTTTATCTTTGCCTCAAATGCTGTTAATCCTCTTGTCTTGAATAATGTTTGCACCACTTTTACTGGATGGGCTTTATACTCATTCTGCATAAGGGTGTAAGTAAATGTACTTTAGGGAACAATACTACAGAGGCAGGGAGATTTTAAAGGGGTAACACAAAGGTTTCATTCACTTCTGTTTCTCTGGTAAATCCATCATTATGCTTACATAGCTGCTTGGAAAAAAGCCCATGTCTTACTAGGAATAAGAACTATGGTTTTGTTGGTTTAAGCCATATACACTTCATCTGGGACATATGGACTGGGAACTCTCCTCTGTCAGTTAACTCTGTGTGTGATGTTTCCCATTCTCAGAAATGTGATGGCAGTGCTCCCTCCTGCAGTGAAGAACATGCCAGTTTAATGGTATACGGGTGCCATGCTGCTGCATCTCACCCTTCAGGCTAATGGAGCAGCCTACTGCCAGTAGGACTGTCCTCTGTGGGGTGCACAGCACAGTCTGGGTGTGTTCTGCACAGACACTACTCTTCTTCACCCTGGTGCATAGGCAGCCCTGCTTGATTATGCAGAAGAGATTGGGTTCGTCTTTCTCATTCCTGGAGTGAAGAAGAGCCACTCATGATGGCTTATGCACTCATTAGAGTGAACTAATAAAGATTAAACTGAAACTTGTAAATGGCTCTGTACAGAGAAAAATCCTAGATTAAAAGAGAATGGCCTTTACAAACAAAGAAAAAAGAGCACAGAACACTAGGGCACAAAGTGTTCCAGAATCCCACACGAGTTCCCTCTATTGTACTCTAGAGATCTGCCCTCATGAGTGCACTTAATGCAATAAAGACTAGTGACAAAATTAAAAATATTCAAAGGGAAAAAAAGGTAATAATTTTATTAGTCTAATATTCAAGTTAGTATAAATATATTAGTATATACAAGTACTATACTATAAAGTGTAAATATGAAGTATATATAAATATAAAGTACTATCAGGGAACTAGGCTCAAAAAGCTATGCGCTGGACTTGTTGCGTCCCCTGTGAATGAGACAACCTCATTTGAGTTTAGAGGGCTAGCACTGTTAGTGGACTAGATTCAGTTGTATGAAAGTGTTCCTATCAGAGCAAAATAAGGTACTGACAACTTTACTTTGCTGGGGACATGCTAACTGCATGGTACTGAGTGGTACTGATCAGGAGGAGAAGGTGCCAAGCAAGCTGGATACATCTGTGCACCAAAGCTAGCCTAAGCCAGCAGGGCCAACTCCATAGCGAAAGTACCTGCTGTCTTCTTTCCATAGCAAGCACTATTTCACCTCCTCTGAAGGTAAAAACTTTCTATTTGTGCAAGGAACTCAGAATACATTACTCTTTTTTTTTTTCTTCATTAAATGACATTCTTACCTATGACCTGTTATTTGAGTAGAGTTTTGCACACTTTTGTAGACCTGCAGTCCTGAACTTACAATGGAAGAATCGTGCAAAATGTTCTTGGGCTACCCTGATTTTAGCTGACTGGCTCTGTGCCTGCATTAAAAGCTAAATGAGACAGATTTCCAATTGGCACATGAAGTCACATAAAAAAAGTCTATTAAATCTATATTAAGTTCTCATTAAGTGACTTCGGTCTGAAGCTTTGCTACTGCTTTTCTAGGATGGAGCTGCTTCTCCAAAGCCTTCTGTTCTGGCTGAGAACCATATGTGCTTTAAGGGGGGTATAACAGCATGAGCTAATCATTAAACGAAAGCTGTTTATTGCTTAGGATCTTCACTTATCTCTGGATGTGCTGAAGGACAGTGGGTTTGGTTTGGTTTTAATGCCATCCTTTCAGAAAAAGCCTATGGGGAAGCATATGTTTAAAGCCAAAGAGCTGAGAGTCAGACAGTGCATTGAACTAATCCTACCATCAGAAATTTTGAAGGTGTCTTCCTTAAAAGGGCAGCTGTTCCACAGCAGGGTTGGTGCCATCACCCAAGCACAGCCACACTCCTTCCAGGTTTCAGTATTTCAACATTTTGTTTCTCCCTCTTGAATGTCACCTGAAGTAGATTGTAGTGTTGATGTCATTGCCAAGGGAGTCTTTTTTTTTTTTTAATGTACATGTATCGCTCCCTCTTTGTTTTGAATTAGCACTTACTGCTTGTTGCTGCTTTTTGTTTTTTATCATATAGGGCAAACGTCAACATTTGTTGTTTTGCCCTGGCTGACCCTTTTTGTTCCAGCCTTTAGCAATGTTTTTGGTTGCTCAACTTGAAAGGGCAATTGCTAGCGTTAGTGCTTCCTATAATCCAGTTACAGGACTGGTGCACATTGTGATTTAGTACGAAAGCCAGCAACGTCTTTTTAATTTATTTTTTTTTAATAAATCAATGCTCTGTTGGCTCTGCAGAGGGAAAGAAACTGAATTCAATTTCATTTCAGTGACTCAAGGTCCCATTTTCTTCATGATCAAGGTGGAAAGGTGGGGTGAATGGATGCCTCATTTAGAACTGTTACAAGGTTACATTTTGTGCTAAGGACTAAACCATCTGACAGGCAAAATGTTGCCAGTGCACAGCAAAGTGCTATGAAGCCAAGAATTCTACAGGTTTTGTGTCAAAAAGGGATGTTTTGTGACTAACAGTACAGAATGCATGCTAAGCAGTAATGTTACTGAAACTGGGGAAATTGTAGTGCTTGTTTGCCTAAGGGAGGAAGAAGAGGGGTTTATTTTCTGGGAGTGATTTTATTTAAGGGAAGACTTTCCATCACACTACACAGTATTAAGTTCCTGATGTTTGTTTTCGTGCATGCATGTGTTCAGTTCACTTGTTTGTTAGGGGAAGTGTGTTCAGTTCACCTTGTTTGTTGAGGGAAGGGAGCACATCTCAGAGCTCTTAGAAGTATTTTGACTGTTCTATAAATACAGTAGCACTTACCCATATGTTCTGTTTAATTGTCTCTCTGTGTGATGTGAGACCAACTCATCTGAAAATTTCTTGGTTAACATACAGAATTACATAACTTTTTTGTCATACTCAAGAGTTTGCTATTTGTAAGCTTTTATTTTGGATCTCAGAAACTATATACTCATTGAATATGTTAGAGTTAGTAGTGCAATGAACAAGTTCTTCAAATGTTTATTTGTGTTTATTCCAAGTCTTTCCAATACTGAATGTGAGTACCACCAAGGTCAAGACAGTACATGGAAATTGAAAATAGAGTGTGGATAACTACTTTTGGTAGAAAATGCTGTCTAACACACTAAAAAACTAAAACACATACATACATATATTTAGTTAAGGCTGAACTTGACAGAAAAATAGGACTTGTAGGAAAGGTTAAAGCTCAGACTAGGTCTAAAGTATTATCTCATGGAGATGCTAAAGTATTGTCACTTGGAATTTGACATAGTTTGGTCTGCCCATAGTCTCTCTCAGGCACACAACTGCATTGTACCAAAGTTGGACCAAGCTACTCAGATGCTTTTTTCACTTGCATCGTGTGAAGTGTTTCAGAAATGTGAAGGTAATAAACTTGCTCAATATATCAAGATTTTCCCTTTCACACCTCATTCTTACTATATGCCTTCTTGTATAAATTTGAAAATCTGTCTCCTTTTCTGTTGCTTAAAAAGGTCACAGCACTGTACTGTAACCTAAAATTCAGCACATCTCTTCAGTTTTGATTCACATGAGTGTTGCTGAACTGAATTGATTTAATTAGTTTCTTTCAGCAAATGTCAATAGGACATAAGATTCATGGACAACCACAGAGAGCTTCTCTTTGCCTTTTCCATGGCATTTTGTGTAAGGCTGAATGCCTCAGAGCTATAGTTTTCCCATACCATTGCATCTATTTTGTCACCAGTGTTTGAACTGTCTGCCTTCAAGCACGCTGAAGAGCGCAAGGAAGAACTTCAGGCACTAGTGCTTTGAGAGAAGATTCAGTGGAAGAGTAAAACATACAAACATATGTATCTACAAGAAGACATTCATGTGTGAGCTAGATATTCAAGCTGCTATATAGGCATGGAAATCTACCCTACTGGTAGTCTATGAAACTATCTAGCATGTTTCTAAACACTTTCTGGATTTCTAGAGAGTTAATGTAGGTTAGAGACCATATCCAGTTGGCAAACTAGATGTGATCATCCTGTTCTGGAGATTAGTACTGACATGGGCCATTTCTACATCAGTTTTCTCACAGCCAGAGAACAGTACCATATGCATTTAATCTACTAGTACAATGTAGCCTTCATTCCTTCTTTAGGGTGAGTTCCTTAATTCCTAAAGGCCATAGTGACAAGATTTCTATTGATGATATTAGGTGCTTAAGCACCAGCTGCACACTGACTACCTATTTATATGTATTCGTACATTCACGCAGACATGTACGTTTAGTGACATCTTAATCTGAAGCTGATCCTGGCTTAAACAACGCATTTTATGTGGAAATAAAATGAAAATCCGTTCCAAATCTAGGCACAGTTCAAGTAGGTGGGCTGCTTCTGTGTGGCTTTGGGTAGCTGAAAACCATGTGGCTGTGAAACCACAGCAGAACTGCTTTTACACTTATGTCAGATTGATCCCGCAAGTACTGCTATATCCTCATATAACTTTCCTTATACTACATACTCAGTAAAGATGCATCTTTTGCTTCCTTACTGATATGGCCTTACAAGTATAAGTTTATTTGTCTTTCCATTCCCTGTATCCTGATGCATCAGGTTTAGTTACCAATGACAAAGCCCAGAATTCATCTCGATTGTTTGTTCCTGAATTTTGTTTCATTATTCCCACACTTCTTTTCTGATGGAAGTTATTATTTTCTTATTTTTTGTACTTTCTGTGAAGACATGGCTTCTATGTGGAATGTCATCTCTGAGTTTCTCTAGGAACACGTAGAATGTCCACTTGCTTCTCCCTTTAAAAGATTGGCAAAACAATAGGAACCAGATTACAACACACCTTTTCTTCTGAACATTGAAATTCTCTCTACTGACTGATTTTGTTGGACTGCCGTAAGAAGTAGTCTATGAATAGAGCTTGATAAAAAGGCAGAGGTATCCAATCTTTCTAATAATTTTCAGTCAAAAAAATGTTTTCCCTGTAGCTACATCTTTTGTGGAGACATTTAATATGATTTTCTTTTCATAAAAATGGAGCAATGTCTGTGGAATTTCTTTTTTACTTTTCCATAAATGAAAAATGCATGTTTCTTCTCACTGGCAATTTGATAAAACAAGACGTCCTCTTTTTCAAGGCTAAGTAACAGAGTTTTACTGAATGAGAAGAGTAGGATAGAAAGAGCTCTCTGAGTCACAGCCCCAAGCTGCGTGTGATCTTTGTGCGTGCCAGAAGGTAAATGACCTTCTGAGAATCTCAAGAAGAGAAGATGCTCTGATAATGTCTTTTCACTTACAGCCTGTTTCAGCTTTCCCCAGCTGTCCACTCTACTGACTATTTTTTCCATGATTTCTTATTACTCTTTTCCCTGATGCTGAATACCACACCTTGATATAAGATGAAGTCTCCTCCTTTCTTCAGTTCTCTTTGTTAGGAACTCTTCTGTCTTTCAAATACTGTGTCAGCCTCTGATGGCTCAGCATTCTCACAGTTAAATGACCCAGTAAGGCCATGGTGAACAATCTGTTAAGGTATGTTTAAATGTTACTGTAAGAATTTGATAAATATGCATAGAAGTCTGTGAGAAACATTGATAACTGAGAGTGATCCATTAGACCAGAAATTTAGTACTGCTTTTAGGACATCATAGGCGAAAAGTCATTCTTCATCTGGGAAGGAGAGAAGGGAAGAGGAATGGGTAAGACTGGGGTTGTTCTTACAAAGAGGCACAGTTTCTGAAGCAAGTGATTTGTTGCTCATGCACCGTCTGCCTTGCCTCATGTGTTACATGATATGTAACATCTACACTTAATTTGGAAGTTATTCAAAATGGTAGTTTTATCATCCTGTTCCACCCTGTACAGTAATGTCCTAATTTTCATTGGGATAGATGTAGACATGTGTGTTCTATCTGTTTCTAGCTGTAATTATAGTATATAACAGTAATAGAAGTGACTAAGGAGCTGCTGTTTGAATACTGCACCTGAATCTGGGATCTCAGCCTCAAGTCTGTCAAATTCTGGCTCCAAAAAGCCATTTAACTTCTGGGGTGTGTAAAGATCACAGACATCTTGGAACTCAGAGGACTCTTTGCATCCTATTCCTCCCAGTCGGTAGAAGTACCCTTGGCTCACTCCTTCTGTAGGCCTTGTGAAAAGATGGTCAAAGTACTTTTGGATGTATATTAAGCTAAAACAATGGGTTGAGAATAATGTAAAAAGTATGAGTAAGGACAAGTAGTCCATAAATGATAGGTCAAACAGTGCTGAGGCAAACAGCCAAACTAACTATCTATGAAACATAACAAAGAATCAGATGTCACATTTTGCCACTGAACATCTGTTATTGCCAGCCTAAGAGAGGGATTGGCACTGGACCAGGCCAAGGAGACGTAAATAGAAAATCACGTCTCTGCAGTGACTTCTCAAATGAGCTTTCTGAGGAGCAAGATCTTAGAATCCAGTAAGATAACAAGTGTGTCCTGCTCCGTTTCCACATTTTATGTTTGTCTGATGCTTAGAACAAGAGGACAAGTGCCATGCTGATAGCAAAGTTTTAAGATCCTGTTATAATTACAGGGCTGAATTGTTAACAAGCTCTAAATGTTAGTCACACGTTTCAATAGTGGACAACGTCAGTCAATACCGTTAGTGTGTTTGTTATAATCATTGTTGTACCCCTTTACACTTTACATCATGACCCCTAATACCAGGTTTCACAGTATTTGGCTTCTAGTCTTGAGTCAGCCTTCTAGTAAGAGATTGATGCTCACCATTATGTTACTCCTTAAGTAATTATACTTGACATAACATATCTGCAGAAAGCCCTGCAAATAGACCTAAGTAGCCTGCAGCTCTGTCATTCTGGATTTTGTTTGCACAAAAAAATCTGGAGAGTCTGCATTAGTTGGCCTCATTTGCTTTCTGCTTCCTTCTGTGCACTTCAGCAGGGATAATTGCATGCCGAACCATTATCATGGTATTGTGTTTGCTGTCAGTCTTTGTGGAAAACAGGAAGGCTGCATTAGGTTGTAACATGCACTAAAACCTCCTTAAGGCCCTTTTATGTGCAAACTCTGACTTGCAAAATGTTAGAATGTTAGTGGGATATGCAGCAATCCAGTGCTTTGATTGATTATCCTACTGCTGGGAACTTTGGAGTTACTTTTGTAACATTCAGTGGGATGCTACACTTGCACAAAGCTGGTCACACCTTTCACAAATTGCCACATTCTCCTCAGTCACAAAGTGTTCCTTTTCCTTCGTTTGTTTAGTGAAAGAAAGAGGTTTCTTAAAGTCATTTAGTTTTCTTCGGAAGTGTCACTGGTAAAATGAAAACGGAATTTCAGGAGCAGGCATGTTATATGTTTTTAATCTAAAGCCTAAAGTTTCATTGACAGGATTGTACAGTTAATCTTTAAAAAGGTGTCAGTTGTTCTGTATTTGTTTAAGCTGTGTGTTCATATAACTGGCCAGTCCCAGCTATAAATTAAACACTTGTGTGTAGCAGAACAGAATGTTTTTCCATTCTTCAAATATTTGAGTTTTGTCCTCCAGGAAAATATTTATTAATTGATAATATTTTTTTTTTTTTTAAGAGAGATTTTCCATGACATTAGATTGAATTCAGATACAGTTGCAGCCAAATCAAAGATCTTCACTGTTGCTTATGCATTTTCAAGATTTCTCAGAGCTGCAGGGGAACTCAAATGTGAAAGAAAGACTCTATATCTAAATGTGGAAGACCTAGCTCAAAGCCTTGCCCTAAGGCTGGTAGAGGAGAAAACTGAATTTGAGGTTTTTCTCATTTCACATGATCTTGTCATGAAGCTTAGGGGTACAAAGCACCACTTATCTCATACTTGCAGATGAAATTA
Source organism: Scytalopus superciliaris (assembly GCA_013400415.1). Classification (NCBI taxonomy): domain Eukaryota; kingdom Metazoa; phylum Chordata; class Aves; order Passeriformes; family Rhinocryptidae; genus Scytalopus; species Scytalopus superciliaris. The sequence continues at coordinate 1,066,266 of VXBX01009605.1, read as the reverse complement.
CTTGTTTGACCCAAACCACATTGTTTCAGCTAACTGAAAAGTTGGAGAAGTGTTGATCTTGGGCTGATCCAGTACAAATGTCTTGCATGTGTTTTGATTCGGTCTCCAGAAAAGGGAGAAAAACTCCACAAACAGCAAAAGCCCCCTTGCTGCATCCTTGTTTCTTAAATGGCCCCATTTATTCCTCTGACTGAACCAGGCTTCTGTACTATTTCTGTGCCATGCTGTACTGAATTGCAGAAGGAAAAACACAGAAGCTCTTTGGCTTCTTTATGGCAGTCCGAACTGCACTTTGGATGTTTCAATGTTCAGTTTCAGAGGTAGCCTTGGATTCCTCACTGTTTGGAGCTGCACCAACTCCGTTACCCTGAACAGTACAAACAGACTTGTATTTCAGCAGAAGTTCAGGAGATGGCTATACCTCTGTCAGTGTTCTCTTTTCCTTTAAAAAAGTGAACAGAAACCTAATACTGCCTAAATTTGACTAAAGAAACAGAAAGTTTCCTGGCATGCAGAGCTACAGGTGCCATCACTAGAATCGTACATGCTTGATGTTCAAAATCACAAATGAACTAAATGGCCCTATTGGGATCATGAGACCCACCAATAAAAAATCAGTGACTACTTCCCACACTAAATCTATGCATTGTATTCATAATGTTCAGGAATAAAGAATGAAGAAGCCCTTTTTTGTTTTAAAAATCCTTTCACCACCCTCAGAGAGCTGTCTTTGTGAAAGCCCAAGTCCCCTACAGTAACATTTAAAAGGCAGATAAAGGGCACTCAGATAAAAAGACAGCAAGACAGCATGTGTTTCCTTATCAGTCAATGTTTTGTTGGATCTGGCACTTCAGCCTCTGGAATAATCCTTTTGGTTCTTCACTTCTGACACTGTTTTTAGGAGAAGTGACAGCTTCTATAAAGTTCCTTAATAGATGCTTCATAATGTGTTCCTGTATGTAACCCATTAAATATTAAGCCTTAGAAAAGCTGCTTTTGAAAACGAAAAAAATAATGTTTTTTATATCATCATGACATTAATATGTGATATTTTTAAATACAGTGAGATTTTTGTATCAGCCAAACAATATTAGGGAACAGAAGATGATCTGAACACACTGTTTAAAATGCTTGATAGGTCTAGCATTGCTGCACTTTGGCATCCTTTTTGCAAAAAGTAAATATTGAATTCTGAAATTAAATGCACAGGCTCAGAGGATATTGGAGTTTGAATGTGATAACAATCCTCTCAAGTGAATGATTTTTTTTCAGTTACCTCTGTATCAAAATGGTTTATGGAAAGAGGAATAACCCAGGGAGGTAAGCAGAGAGGTACAAATTCTTTGTCTGTCTTTGTTCTTGTTGCTAAAACCATTTGAGTGATGTTTTACTGTCCTTTTTTTGAAGGTCAGACATGACTGACAATTTGTAATGGAGCTAATTCTCTGTTGGCTCTGCACCACAGAAAATACTTTTAGTGGATGCAGTGCTTTAAGCTGAGTATACAGTAGAAGCATCATGAAAAGTGTGGGGGGTGTATATCAAGACTGCTAATATAATAGCGTTCAATAGTGTAGGAAAGTGGTTGACTTCATATGTTATATCAATGTTTGTTTAAACATGCATTGAAATGGATTTACATTTTAGCCTTTATTAGCTGTAGGAGAATAATAGTGGAATGTCTGCTTTGTATTTGGCTGAGATTACACATTCTCCTTCGGAATGGTCAATGTATAATAAACTCTAGCATAGAAATCAATAACAATATAAATCAAGATTTTTACAATATGCTGAAGTAAATTTTGCTTGATTTACAAAATGCTGTTGATTAAACTGAATTTCATTTTTTTTGCTCATTTTTCTGTTGGTGTTTTAGAATAAGAGGGTGTCTTTGCTGGTACTAATTGTACTAGTAATTTTGGAATTTTTTTGAAAACGCACTCAAAGAAATAAGGATCACTTTTTTACAGACTTGTGGTGTTTTAGCAACACTTACAGCTTTCTGCACCATTTAGCCAAATTGCTGCTGATATGTTTTCTTTGTGCAACACATGATATGTTTTCTAAATAAGAAACAGTTCTGGAGGCTAATCTTTACAAATGGGTATGATATTTCAATTTAATGTGAAAAACAATTTGACTTATAACAGTTTATTTTCAGGTACTGTAATACATAGTCTTACAGTGGTACAGTCTTCTGAGCTGACAGGTCATTAAAACACAAATGTTTTGGGTTAGTGTAAGAATGACCTTAAGTATTGCAATCATATGGCCTTTGTACTCTTTAGGCAAAGCAAAGCTGAAACTATATTAGAGAAATTATATTCCTTGTCTTGATGATGATGAAGAATAGGCATGAAGCAGACGTTGTCCCCAAAATTTTTCTCATAGGCTTCCTCTGAAATGGTGTTCCAGGATATGTGGCTCTGCCTGATTAGCCACAGTAAAAGCATATACAGGCAATAGACATTGACTAGAAAATGAAAAATGTTCCCTTTCTTCCACTACTTTGTGTTTAAACTGTAGCTGCATTAGTTAAAGATCTCTCCCCTTTGTCTGTTACCTACTATCACAGAATCACAGAGTTACAGAATATGCCGAGTTGAAAGGGACCCACAAGAATCATCAAGTCCAACTCTAAGCCCTGCACTTGACCACTCCCAACAGTCACACCATGTGCTCAGCAGTATTGTCCAAATGCTTCTTGAGGTCAGGCTTCATGCTGTGACAACTTCCCTGGGGAGCCTCTTCCAGTGCCCAGCCACCCTCTGGGTGAAGACCCTTTTCCTAATATCCAACCTAAACCTCCCCTGGCACAACTTCAGGCCATTCCCTTGGGTCCTGTCACTGGTCACCACAGAGAAGANCCTTGTTGAACTTCCTATGGTTGGTGATTTCCCAGTCCTCTGATTTGTGGAGGTCTCTCTGCAGGCCCTCCCTGCCTTTGAGGGAGTCAACAGCTCCTCCCAGCCTCGTGTCATCTGCAGAGTTGCTTAGTATCCCTTCCAGTCCTGTGTCCAAGTCATTTATGAAGATGTTGAAGAGCTCAGGGCCCAGGATGAAGCCCTGTGGAACCCCACTAGTGACAGGTCACCACTCTGATGTCACCCAATTTGTTATTACCCTCTGTGCTCAACCTGTGAGCCAACTGCTCACCCACCATGTGATGTGCTGTGCTGGACATTTTGTCCAGAAAGATTCTGTGAGAGACAGTATCAAACGCTTTCCTGAAATCCAAGGGATTACATCACCTGGCTTCCCTTGATCAGCTGGGTGTGTTGCCTTGTCATAAAAGGAAATCAGGTTTGATAAGCAGGACTCTCCTCTCATGAAGCTGCGCTGGCTGTGACCAATGACCGTGTTGTCTTTCAGGTGTTTTTCAATACTTCCCAGAATAATCTTCTCCATAGCTTTACAAATCACTGAAATGAGACTGACAGGCCTGTAGTTTCCAGGGTCCTCCTTCTTGCCCTTCTTGAAAACTGGGACAGCATTGGCCAGCTTCCAGTCAGTTGGGAGCTCTCTGGATTCCCAAGACAGCCCAAGAATTATTGAGAGAGACACAGATATATTAAGGGTTTCTAAATTGACCATGGTAGAAATCCTGTGTTAAAGGACGGCTGTGCTGGGAGGTGGGAATGTGGTTAGTAACTCTAGGAATACCTCTCTGGCATGCTGTATCCATTTGTGGTTGGAACAAGTGACTACTAACTGGAGCTGGGGAAACAAGGAAAGATAAACTGCAAATGTAAAAGACCATCCAAATAATGAAATAGCAAAAAGCCTACTGAATACTGATGAAGACATTGATTAAAAAAAACCCAAACAAAACAACAGCAACTGACCTCTTTAGAAATAGGTAATAGGAAAATAATTATATACATGATTTGAAATCCATAGACTAAATCAAATATTTTATTGTAGCTTTAATTTTTAAATATGCTTCCTAAGAATCTGCCTGAAAATGGATATGACCTTTAATGAAATAACTGTAATGTGAGCCTTTTGGTAATGAACGAATTAAAAAACCATACGGATGCACTAAGTAGGATAATAAATGTACCATACACAAAAGTAGGACAGCCATAAATCATTTATGATGTCCTGTCTCATCAGTTCTTGGCTCTTTGAGTCTTAATTGAAAGGCAGGGTAGCTGGATATTAGAAAAACCAGATTTGTTAGTCAGATAACAGACAACTTTGATTAAAGCATTAATTAATTTTAGAAAGCTGAGGGCCTGATACATTAAAACTACTTGCAGAACAGTGCTACTTTACTTCTTCTTTTTTTTGCTATTTTAATTACTCTCTTCCTCTGGTCAAAGAAAGTTATTTGTATTCTACTTTAACTTGCTCAGCAAGCATGATGGAATATTATTGTGTTTATAGAATTAAGTACTGAATTGCCCAAACAATTCCAAATGCTTCAAATGGCTGTGTGGCACAGTAAAAAAAGTAAGATGGTCTATTCTTACAGTGAGTGCGAGTGAGCCTGTATCCTCTTTCAAAGGCAGAGGTTTTGAGGACCTTTGTTAGGCAGTTCATTCTATGCACATTCCTTCATGCCAGTAGAAACAGGGAAAGAATGCAGAAAAATGCTTTTTTTTTTTTTTTGGTTTTGTTTTTTCACTTTACTTGTATTTAAACATAATAATTTAAGATCTCTTTTTATCACCTTTAATAATGATATAATCTCATTAAGAAGATGGTCAAAATAGATGTTTTGCATCACTCTTATAAAATAAGGGCACATCTTAAATGCTGAAATTAATGTGAGACTTGAGCTATAGGATTACTCTGCCAAAGAGGTACATGTCTATGGCAAAAATGATCAGAGTTGTTTTAGTAAAATACTTTAGGAATACAAGAGTCAGTCTGACAATAATGTTATTCAGTATGGATAGCACATCTTTGTTGTGGTTATAAATATTCTAAGAAAAAGTAGAGATAGGCAGGTTGTTTTCAAGGGTCATATTTATTTCTTCATTATTCAAAGTGAGCAACTAAGAAATGTTGCAGATAATAAAAAAAAAACCCTGATAATCTAATGTAACAGTGTAAGTATATAGTAAGATAGTAAGACCATAATGTAGATGTACTGGGCACAGAGTTAGCTCACAGCTTTTGAGGCTTGCTACCCAAGGCCTAGCATAAATGCACAGAACTGGCTGTCTATAACAAAAAAAAATCCACTGGAGTCCCAGTGCTGGGAAATGTGTCGCAAAGCATGAGGAGCATCAATATCAGTGCTGAGTTATGGTATCCTACTGACTCTGAGCTAATGCTGCCTCAGGACAGCTTTGATTTCTCCACATTCATTTACCATTAAACTGAAATCCAGGGACAACTGAGCACTGACTGTATTTCTAGGCCAGTGGGTGTATTTCTAGGCCAGACTTGAAAATTCCTACCCACAGTCAAACCCTTCCCCTTGTTCTCGTATGATTTACCTTTCTTCTCCTGTAATGCTACCAGTTCATTTGGCTGGTCAGCTGGGTGTGTTCGATGGTTGTCAACACTTTCTCTTGGCCCACATCAAATTCACTTTTGCTTTCTACCATTATCTTTCAGTGGGTTATAAAACTGGCTTGGCATGCAGGTGTAGGCTGTCCTAGGGGCTAGCAGGAATTTCTCTGCATGCCCTGTTTGACTCATGGGCTGCCAGTTGTTCAGTCCTCATCTGTTATGAGCACAGTTCTTTAAATTCTTTTCATTAAGGGTAACAGACTTTAAATGAAGGATCCAGTGTTTTTGGCATGCTGCATATTCATATTTTCTGATCAATCATTGAAGAAATCACATACTTCAGAAATACATATCTGATGCTTAAAAGGGCTGTTCAGTCATTGTGGCCTCGTTGTGTGTTGCCAGTCCTAGTAATTCCAGCCTTTGTCATGCAGAGTTTGGCAAATTTGGCAAAGGCTGCTAGCTTTTCTTTGCCATAATGTTGTTATAATCCTCTTCATCCAATGCTCTACTGCTATAGATCTTTGCTCTCTTGGCCATGTTACTACTATTGTAGTTTCTTCGGTTGTAATAGAAAGGCATTGACTATAATCTTTGGCTCTAGTACAGAGTAATTTATTTTCTTGGCTCATCTACTTTAGCATAGAAGCTACATCTTTGCTTTCTTAAATCTTATTCTGCCTGGAGGCTGACTCTGCCTCTGTCATTGGCTTTCTTTTTCTTGCCCTTCGCTTTAAATGTGGACTTCTTTAAAATTATTGTGAGGCTGATGCAATACAAAAATACCTTCACTTTGATATTACATCAGCTGCCAAGCAGCTCTCTAACAGCTCATTAGTTATGGAGTGGATCACACATTCCTTGTAGCAATTGAGCTGTACAGGAGGCTAATCAAGAACCACTGAAATGAATAAAGTCTTCCGAGCCAAAAAACTCAAGACAGGGGTGTATTGAAATTAAATTCCATTTTTAAAGAAGTTTGAGGTAAATTTTGAGGTAATAAAAAATTTACTGGGATAAAATGGAACTATTTAAACTCTTTAACTGGGAGGTAAGGAGGGAAGGAGGTTCCAGCACTTCTTTTGTCATGTCCTAGTAGGAGCCAAGAGTCACAAGGAGGAAACTGGTTAACTCATAAAAGTCAGGTTATTTGGTGTCTTTTGTTTACATTGTAGAATAGACCTGAGACAGGCTCATGCAGGGAGTGTTTTCAATGCCCTTGAGATTGGTCTTGCCTTCCATATATGGGAGTTCCAAGGCCAAGTCTTTTTTAGACACTGAAATGTTTTGCTCTCCTTTTCAGATTAATTTTTACTTAATTATTCCAAGAGTGAAATCTGAAGTGTTCATGGAGAAAGATTTGTCTAGAGGTCTAGTCATTCAGTTTATCATGTGTCATATGGACAACAAGGCAATAACTCTTCATTCTGAAGCATATACAGATCAGGGACCTGAGCTGGGGTCTCTCATAGCCAGTATAAAGCTCTACCACAGATCTGTTGCTTATTCTGAAGTAAATCAATCTTCTTAGGTCTTCAGCAGGTTGTCCCTTAGTGAGCAATATAATATTTCTCAGCTGTATATAACTCAAAATTTAACAAGAAATTGCAGGGACAGGAGCAGGAGCAGGGAGCTATTAGCTGTGCATTTGCTAAATTTGGAATGGGGTGCCCAGGGAGGTGGTGGAGTCACTATCCCTGGAGGTATTTCAGAAGAGACTGGATGTGGCGCTTACTGCCATGGTCTAGTTGACAAAGTAGCGTTGAGTCAAAGGTTTGAGTCAATGATCTCAGAGGTCTTTTCCATCCTGGTTAATTCTGTAACAGTCTGTACAAAATCAGGAGGCAGGGTATTGACACAAGTATCAACACAGACATCTTGTTAAGTTTATACTGAGTTCCTCATACAACATAGATAGTAGACAATTTCTGCACCCGTGGTAGAGAAGAAAAATTGAAGGAAACACTATAAAGTAGAAATTCAGTGTTTTCATATTGAGAGACACGACCACATGCAGTTCCATGTGCTTTCTCTGGTAAAGTGGAAAGGCAGAAGTTGGTTTTCAGAGGCAATACCAGACAAGTGACATAAACAGAAAGGAATGAATAAAACTCTAGTGTTGTGACTCTTACACACTCTGTTATTCTCTGTTTGGAAAGATCCCTTATTATCCATGGAAGCCTTTTAAAAATTCTCCATGTATATTCAGGAGTCATTTAGTTAAAATCATTGTCAACTAGACAATCATTTCAGCCAAACTTACACTACATTACTTCTGCATTGTTCATTCTTTCCTCAATGATATTTTCTACTGGGACTTACAGCCTAATTCTACTGATGTGAATTGATGTGAAGCTTACGAGAATAAGAGTCCTAACTGCTTGATACTGCTCTATGTTGCCCGGCATAAAACTTGTATTTTTCTTCAGTTTAATCAGGCATGTAATGTATTCAAAATCATTGATTCAGAACATTGCTGCATTTTTCATACATCCTTCTTGGGTTTTTTTTATCCTTTTCTGTTTCTGCTAACTCTTTGGTGCTTCCCATGCAGTATTCTCTACCCTTTTTTATCCTTCTTTTTTTTTGCTGGAGTTCTTGCCCTCAAAATACCTAGTCTGTAGTGCCTAGTTAAGACGTTTGCCTCACCATCCATTTAACCAGTCCCCAATGATTCTGTTCTTTCACTTCATCCCTCTCTGACTCTGCTGCATGCAAGTCACATCCTTTACTCATTCCTTTTTTATTTTAACATGCATTGTTAAATGCTGTTATTGATTGGGCAAACATCTAGTCTTCCCAAAAATCTTTCATAATAAATTCAAACTTGGAAAGATGCTTTAAACAGCACATTCATCTTCCTTGGTCATGTCCCCATATAGCTACTGGAAGAGAAGCTCTTCTTTCCTCCTTGGAGTGCTGCATTGGTCTTCTGCACACTTCTGCCTGTGAAGTCATCTTTTCTTCTCACACCTTCTCCTTCTTGTCATGCTCTACTGTTCTGTCCTCCTTTTTGCACCTCTTCAGTGTGACCCTTTAGGCCAGTGTTACCAGGGTCTTGCCTTGACTAATCACCTTCTACTTCTGTTTTTCTTTTCGCCTTTGTCTTCTGCTCCTTCCTTTAGTCTTCTAGTCTCAAACCACTTTGTCAATCTCTTTTTCTTCTCTATTTTTACATATTTTGTAGTCTGCACTTCTCTTTGGTTCCGTTTACAGTCTTCCTCTCTGCTGTGGACACTCCTTTTTGCCCAAGACTGATCTGTTACTAGGTCTCTGACAGTATGGTGGGTATGCAAAATTTTCTTGAACTGTAATGTGCATCTTCTCACCCTACATTGTGACAGTGTGGCAGATTTTCTCAGCTCTGGTTTTAGTTAGTTTTTTGGTTTGATGGTGTTTTGTTTGAGGCTTTTTTATTGGTTGGGGTTTTTTCATGGGTTTTGTTGTTGGTTTTGGCAGGTTTTTTAATTTATTTTATTCATGGAAAGTAACTTCTGTTGTTCACTGTGAGTGAACAACATTCATGTTGTTTATTTGTTTATTTTGTTGTATATTTGTTTATTTGCTTGTGTTAGGCTAGGAGAAAACAACTTGAGAGTATTCCTGCTTTTTGCAGAGTGTTGCCTTGCTTTTGCAGTGCTCCATGGACTTTGAGATTCCAGGTCCTGTGAGGATTATTGTGAAGCACTTGCACCCAGGCACTTACAGACCTGCAATTAATCGATGATATAACTGATTTCTGAAAAATCCCATTTAAACTCATGACCAAAGTACACTTTGAAGTCTAAGATTGTTTCACTGTTTGATAAAGTGTTACAGAAAAAATATATTTTCACTTTGAAAAGACTAATGTTTGCCACATGAATTTTGACTAAACAAAGCTAAATTAACGTCTGTTCAAATACAATAAAAACGTTATCTCAGCTAAAGTAAATATTAATTTAAGATTAATTTGTTGTAAGGTGTACATGTCGAAGGTCACTTAGCAATATAAAAGTAACGTAGTATTTCTTAAGTGTAGGCCATTGAATAGATTGAATTTTTACTCTGGCGTTTTGGAGGAAAATTTCTAGTTAAAATACACAGAAAATTATCAAATAACAATGTTGTCCACCAGATGTCCCTGTACTCATAGGTGGTAATGAACAATAATCATTCAACTGTCTAATTGCTTTTATTAAGGCAATTTACACAGAGTGTATGCATTTCCCAAGTCTCCATTAACCACTGTGTAATAAGATCATGAATAAATGGCAATTGTATTAACAGTATTTGAGAGCTGTAGTTATGAAAATAAATTACAGGATTTCATTGTGAAGTTTCTACGTGCCATCTCAGTTTTGTGTGCTTTTTCTTCTCTTGGGAAATACTCTATCATGCTTTGTACGGTAGAAGTGATAACAACTGATCTCTTACATTTTTAATTTACATAAATTTATATGTGTAAATACGTTAGTCATAAATATTACCAAAAAGTATGTTCTCATCTACCTATCTATGTACAACAGACTCTAAGTAACTAGAACTGACAGAACCAGTGAGTTGAAGGATTGTGGCTTTTGTGGAGACTTCTTTTAACTTTGGTAACTGTTGGAGCAGATTGTAGTCATGCCTCCTGTATTCATTCAGGGTGTTCCGTTTCTGACAGCTATTCCCTTAGCGTGCTGTGCAGTGCATTCCAGCCAAAGCTTGGTATCAGCTCTCCTTGTGTGTTTGGGGGCTACAGCAGCACTGTGAGGTACCTCTTCCCTAGAGAGAATGGAGGCTGCTGCCCTCAGATTTGTAGATAACCATATCCCTGACCACAGCCACAGTGGGACCTGAGCAGGTCTGCCAACATGTGCACCCTTAAACGTTGTGGCCAATTCAAAGACACAACTTGTATTTTTAGCAATGCTACAACAAAGTCAGCACACCTTGTCCTCCTTTTCCCTGGGATGACTAAGCTGCCAGAAGGGTGTCTGAATCCATACTGGGAGCAAGACCTTGGCATGACTGAAAGATCCCACCCCAGGCACTCACTCTCTCAGGTCTACATGGGGGGATATCCTTGGATAGAGAGACGGCAAACAGTGGTGCCAGGATCCATGTCCAAGTCTTCCTTTTGTTTTCTGTGTTTCAAGTTAACTTAAATGATAAATTTTACAGAAATATAATTTTATAATTTTAGTTGTGACCCTCTGTGTTTGGCAATATATTACTTGATTGGAATATTTAATTATAATAATGGTTTTACAACCAATCTTCTTTTCAATTGTAGTTACAAAGTTTTGCAAGATGCATAGCCTTGAAGATTTCTGTTGAATGTGTATAAATTTATTTATTGGTATTTCTGTTATCTTCTGGTTGTTTGGGTTTTTTTTAAAAAGTACTTAAAAACAATCCTTATTAAAACTAGAAACATTTTTATTGCCTATTAATAATAGTGCCTTCTGATAATGATGATAGAGCAAATGATACAGTTCTTTTGGTTTTCGAAGTGTTTGTGATTCTGTATTTTAGTACATGCATATGATCTTCCCAATCAGTGAGCAGTTATGTAAATTTTCATACTAGATATACAGATTGATTAATCAGTAGGAATTCTCTCTTAATAAGAGGCCTGCCTTCTGGTGTCTAAGCACTGTAAGCTTGATTAAGTAAAGGGAAATCAGTGGGAGCCAAAAGAGGCAGGAAGGGAGTTGTATAGAACAAAATTTTTAAATAATTTGGAGAAAACAGGGCACTTTTGAAAGCAGCAGACATCCTTATCTTGGTGGATGTGCTGAGTTTGACTTTCCTTAATTAAGACATCAACTAACATTTCATATTGATTACTTGAAAATATATTTTATATATATATATGTGTGTGTGTGTGTGTGTGTGCGTGTGCGTGTGTGTGTGTGTGTGTATGTATTTCAAGATGGCATGTTGCATGGAAATGTGTTTTATTTTGTCTTTTTGGTTGCAAAGTTTTCTGATTCCACAAGGCATTATTGTCTCTCACAAACAGTTATCAAACAAAATAATAATAGAAAATGCTTACTGTCATAGTACAGTAAACAAAGCATGAAAGATTATTCCAAGTCTAAGTATAAGAAAATAGTACTCAGATTTTCAAATCCATGGACCAATAGAAGACTAATTTACTTTTTAAATTTTTTTTCCATCTCAAATATATACATTTTTTTAAGTATTTTCCATTTGTGATTTGCCATGATATTAATGTTAAGAAGCTTTCAGGAATAAGTTTTAGCGAAAGTAAAAGCTTTTACGTGCATTTTAGGCCAAGAGAGTGAACTACATTTACTTCAGTCTACTAACTATAGTAGTAACTAACTATATAACTTAATCTTATTATTTTATTTGCAGTTTCCTGGATTATCTTTAGCTCTTTAACCTCATGAAGTACCATATTTATTAAACTGCTTGCATGGGTTCAGGAAAGACATTGGCTGAAAAAAGAAATAGAGACAACAAGATTTCTTGCACAACTTTTTAAACTTGAATGTAGGAATGTACACCACCTACTGTAAAGGCAGTATTGAAGTCTGTTTATGTAAGTACTTGTAATTGCTAAATAGATTTTGTTCTTGAAATCAGAGGGAACAGTATAATATATGCAAGGATATAATAGCCAAGTTACAACGACCTATTTTAGCAATATGTTGTTAATGTTGCAATAAAAGGACTCCTGACTGTCATTACTTGAGAATGCTCATTACATCTTGTGTTTTTAATGACTTACATTTCAGTTTACAGACCAATCTAGCACTGATTAATTCTACAGTGATGGTAGTCATGAAATATTACAATACATGTGCTAAACTTCTATAAAGTATATATCATACAAACATGGATAAGTTTTGGTCAGCAGTGGCCTTTTTTATAAAATTGCTTCCTTAACACTCTATTTAGAGAAGTTTAAATCCTCTTAATGTGACTTCTGTGAATTGTGTTTACTGACAGTAACACCTGTCTTTATGTATATATACATTTGCTTAACAGTATTTTATGTGCTATTTTTAACCCAAAACTTGGCTAGAAGAAATGTGGAGCAATTTAGCAGTTTTGAAGTATTATCTGTAAGATACCTGTAAAATGGAAAACCCCTCCTAGATAATATTTACACTGTTATTTCTTTAATAATTTTCTTTATTATTAGTGTACCTCCATAACAGTATGTTTTTCTGTTTCCTTGGTGTGGATTACAACCTGGAGGTGTATGAAAAATACCTGTGTGTTCTTAGGGCTCATAGGTGTTTCTGTCCTTGGTTCTAGCCATATCTAGCTTGTGTTCAAATGCTTGGGCATCTATTTGCTTGTGTCTTACTGAAGGAAGGGAGCCAAAGATCTCATTCTATGGATACATGCTCAAACTGGATGTGCCTTAGATAAACGGCTGCACAGGACATGATACTGTGTCTATTTCTGCTTTGATGATAAAAGAACAGGCTCAAGTTCAGTGATAGCTTCTGCCTGGACAAGACAGAGATCTCAGTACATAGGAAAACGAAAGCTACAGTCCAGCACTCAGTGCACTATTGCAGCATAGCAGATAAATGAGGAATGCAGAAGGGACTGAACGATCTCTGCTTATATGTTGTCGTTTTGAGTCTTACTACAATTACCATGAGTATTTCACCTAGAAGTTCTCAGATTTCAGTGAGCACAGACAACTAAATTTTGCTTTGAATAGCTGTTGGGATTACACCTCTGGTTCCAGAATACCTTTCTGATAGCTACAGCACTTGCTCAGAGTCAGTGTGACACAGCTCTGCCTCAGACCTCCCTGACTGAGACTTCAGACCACTCAAGCTGCCCAGAATGCAACTATACTTTGTTCTTGTAATCTCCTTTTTTATTCTCAGGAGGGCTTATAACACTCATGACATGCTTTTTTCAAGGACAAACCTAACTCCTGATTTTCAGAGAACTAATCTGTTTACATTTGGTTTGTCTCCATCAACGACAAACAATATTAAGTCTATTAAGTAGCACCCTGGTATTTCAGTGCATTTGTGCATAAGTTCTGAAAAACTGCTTGAAGGTTGTTTACACAGTGAAAAAGGCAATTCTCCTAACTTAGCGTATTAGTTATTTCTCTAAGCATTTGGATCACAATCCAGGATAGATGTAATATATTCACAAAGGCAAAGATCCAGGAAAAAATTTCCTTCAGCAGAGTAGCATAAATGAACAAAATGTTCCTGGTTCTTTAATGGGTTTTCTTTTTATGACTTGCCATATCACATAATAACATTAAATAAAACAAAAGTGCATCTGTCTAATCTTGTAACACTCATTGAAGCTGAACTCCCACATACTTCAATTTTAACCTTTTCCTTTTGGATGTGCTCCTCTTGCTGCAATAACAGAGGTGAAATACCTGTGCAGAAGTGGTACCAGAGAAGGTGGCATGTGGGAGAACAGTAATTTACTTGGATAACCATGACCTTGTCAAGCAGCTTGTTTGATTCAGTTTGAGGAGTAGGCTGGTAGAAGAATGATCTCCAGAGAGGGTCAGAGCTCCACCCCAGAGCCTCCTGCCCATGGAGCAGGGCAGCTTCCCAACACACAGTTTTTCTGACCACAACCACAAATCTGTCAAAGTGTACTCATCTTTAAGGAACTACCATACTCTTAAATATTTTACCCAAACACCCTCATATTTTCAGGCTCTATAAAGAGCATTCTCATGAGCATCTACTTTCTGGTTTGACCACATAGTCCCCTTGGGAGCCAGAGCAACAAGTAAGGTTACATTTATGGTGCATATCACAAAGAACTGCAAATGAGTCAGATCAGGTGTTGGAAGCAGTGTGCCATCATCACATAGTAGCCATAGCTGGGGTTAACTTGTAAGCTTCAGGAAGCTATTTGGGCTTCTCCACACTGCACTTCAAAATGCCATGACTCGGGAGGTGGCATCTGCATTTGATGTACAGGAAAGGACTGTGTGGCCATAAAAAACTCTTTTCTTCTGGTTCTTCAGACCAAGTCAGAATGGTGCCACTAAAAGTCCTCTGAGATGTAAGATCATAAAATAGTTGGCAAAATAAGGCCTCTGTCATAAACAGTATCTCAAATTTGGTGCATTATATATGCTAAAGGTATATGTTCACTAGTAATCATGAACAAGAGTAAAATTAATTCTTAATTCTCTGAAATGTATTAAACATTAAAAGATGGAATGAAATTCTGTTCAGGAACTTCAGCATAAAATGAGTATTCAGTGGGAGATGTTGCCTTATTGCTTGTAAATTAAAATGAGTACTTTTTGAATGTGTTTGGTTATTATTTTCTAAGAAAGAATTGCTAATTTTTACTAACCAAGTAAAAAATACCAAATACTGATATGATTAAATATTTACTGAATAAAAACCAGGGAAGAGAAGACAGGACTTGCCTCCTTCTGTGCCTAAAGCAGTCTCTAAATTTCAGAGTCACAGTCACATTTGTTCTTTCTCTCTTCCCTCAAAAGTCTGGGTTTCAAATCTGTACACTGAAGCGGCTTCTAAAGGTTAGATGGAGAATGCTGGAAGTCCTAGAATAACCTCAGGCTTGTTAGACAACACTCATTCTTGGGAAATCTACTTTGAAGTCTCCTTGTAAAAGGAAAATATTTGACCCATATCCTTTTTAGTTTGAATTGTATCCCTAATCCCTAAATTACTAGAAGAGAATAAAGGTACAATAACTCCCGTACTGTCTTGGGTGTGAAAGCAGGCTAAGCATAAGGAAGCAGGCAGAGTCCTGCCCCAGACCTCTGGGTACAAATCCTTCTGAAGTGGAATAGGAGTTAGACCGTGTATGTCACTGTCCACAGTGACCTTGGTTTGGTCATCAGCTCCAGCACAGATCTTGTGCATGACCAGACTATCTATGCCCCGGTTGCCCCTCCATATAGACAGGGTATTATTTGATTTTGCCACATACCAAGGTAGCTGCAAATATACATTCCTTAACAGTTCATGAGTCTCTTGAATAGAATAGTAATGACCTTAGAAAGGAAAAAACCTTAAAAAATTAAAACTGTTATACAAATATAAGTAAATTTTCTTATGCTCACAGCAAGACAAATGCAAAATCCCTGAGTCTAATGGAGAAAAGACTTTGATAGAATTGCCTATCTTTTTAGATTCTCTTAGTTTCAGTTTACAGTGGTTTTATATGACGTGATTATGTTCAATAGCAAGAAACTTGATCCAGAAATACAGTAGGTGTTTCCTAGTTCTGTGTTATCTGAAATCGGATAATTCTTAGTTCCCAACAAAAATCACAGGCTAGTTTTTCACTGTGAAATTTCTGAAATTAAATCAGTTTCCTTAGATTTGAGTAAAATCACACACAGTTTGCATTAAAATCAGAGCTCTAGGAAACTCATTTCTTTTAATGCTAGGTACTGTAGGAGCTCCTAAGAATAGAAATTTTATATGCAGGATATCTCCTTAAAGCTGTAACACTGAAAAACAAACAATCACAATAGAGGCTTGTTGGTATTATATCATGGGTAACGCATTCAGTAGTTTGGATCTGGCTTTACCTGATGAAGATGGATAATTTCTTATTAATCCATCTCTTACAAAAAAACCCATGGCATTAGTGTAAACATAAAAACTCTAACACAATGCGGTATGTATCTAGTAGAAACAAATCTACTAATATTTCTATGACAATGTAAAGAAACCATTTTAGTGAAACTATCAGTAAAACTGTTTTGAGTTTTTTTGAGGGAACGGCTTAATTTGCAGACGACGTGCTGCATGCAGATGTTACAGGTAAGGCAAAAGCTGAGCATGAAATTACAAGCTTCCATCTGTTTTAACAAATTTTTTGGTTCTGCCAATCAAAACTTAAAATTTGGAATGAATGTGTGGTGCTCTGTGTGAAGCTGTTCAATAATGGACTATTCACCACTTAATTCTACTACAGCAAACAAGGCAGATCAGAGAAGTCAAAGTTTATTTTTTGTGGTCTTACAGAGGCAAGGAAATCCTTCTCATTCTTGGTACTTTGATTTTAGAAAGCTTGTGTTGTCTCCAGTATG
Organism: Scytalopus superciliaris; assembly: GCA_013400415.1. Classification (NCBI taxonomy): domain Eukaryota; kingdom Metazoa; phylum Chordata; class Aves; order Passeriformes; family Rhinocryptidae; genus Scytalopus; species Scytalopus superciliaris. The sequence goes on along the minus strand of VXBX01009605.1, from coordinate 1,049,771 downwards.
AGAAACAGATGATTGATAAAACTCTGTTTGTGCTATTACATGTCTTTCAGTATTTTGCAGAGGTTGGTGGTTATAACTGCAGGTAATGACCCTAAATCAGAGAAACTCTGTAAGCAGTTGTGGTACTAAATTGTAACAATTCTCCTGCAAAGGATATTAGTTCTAAAGGTAATGGGGCGTGTTTTTAAACTCCTGCACATTTTTTTTCTTTCTAAAGAAAAAAAATTGTTTTTCTAAGATTTTTCTTCAGCTCTGTGGATCTTCTTTTGAAAATTATATAAATTCAAAATTAATTTTATCTTAATTTTTAAAACCCACCCACCCCCAACTTAATGATTTTTTTCTTCTTTCCTCTTTTGCTGTTATGTAATTCACTAGAATTAATTGTATATGTGCTTTTTTCAGGATTGGTTGTTTTTTTTTTCATTTTGCATTCTCTAATTCTTAAAAACTTGAAACAACTTGTAAAAGTTAAATAAGCAATAACAAAAAATAGCACACAGAAAAACAGGAAAAACTGGAAAGGAAATGAAAATAAATAGCAAAGCTGGAAATAATTTCTTCTGCTCCAGTAGATGGCAAAAAACTTGGATTGGGGATGAGGACTTAGAGGGGGGAAAAAGATGTATCATATTTTTTGTGTTCCAAGACTAAATCAGTGGAGAAATTCCAACTGGAATAAGATCAATTTTGCCAATTTGTTGGGTGAGTTTTACTTCTAAATTTCTTATTAACATTCAAATGTTGCTTTCTTTGTTACAAAATAAGGCCAGGTTATTTTTCAATGGGAAAACTTTCAGACAGAATATGTCATCCAGCCCTTCTGGACTGATAGCTTTTTTACTCCTGTGAATTACAGTCGTGGTTTGGAAAAGTTTAGGAGCTGGTCTCTTTGCAGTGATCTGAGAAGCATCTCCAAGCTGCCAAATACCAAGCTGCAGTTCTGAGAGGTTACAAACACTGATGTCAACAGTCTATTGATCACCAGATCCATCAGCTGAGTTGGGCAAAAGAAATTTCTGGGTTTCATTTACATTGTTGTGCATTGTCCCTTATTTGATGTAATAATATTGTATGCGGATAATGCATAGCTAAGGGAAAATCTTAAATCTCCATTAGGAAGAATATATTCTCATCTGTTTCCAACTTTGAAATATTAGACTTTGTATGCTTTCTTAAATGAAAGAAAGAAGCAAGCTGTGAGAAAACCCACTTTGAATAGCTCATCTTGCTGAGTTTGTTATGGAGAAATCAGTGAAGTTCTAGGTCTCCCAGCAGCTCCTGGAGGTTTCCACCTTTCCCAAGAGCTGCTAGTTATGTTCATCTTGTTGCCAGCTCTACATCCTTGCAGTAACAATACAATGGTGAGGAAGGGCAGTGCAGGGATGCAGTTTTACAGGCACCAGGGCCGTACTCTGGAGTTACAATCAATGATGAGTGGGTGGCCACTGAGGAACGTGCACTGGCAGATTGGGTACTTGGGGAATTTCTCTTCAGAGTGTCTTCATGTGACTGTTTCAGGTCAATATCTCTTGAGCAAAAACTTTGTAGTGGAAAGACAGTTGTGATTTTAAAAAACCCCACATATTTATGTTTTTCAGATTAGCAGATCTTCTCATTAATATTTTTGATTTTTTTCTTAATGGCCTTGTGATCCTGCTTCAAATTTTCTAACAGCATGGTACGAATTTAAAAGTGGATTAAATTAAAAATACTCTTACCTTTCAGGGGAAAAAAATTCTCTCAGAAACAGAGGAAGTCATGTTATCTTTTAATTCTGGGCCTTGCCTTGGTAGCTGGATGAAAGAATTTTAATAAAAGCTAGTCTACACGAAATGTGTTCTCTGTTTTAGAGTTCCTCTACTTTACAAATTACACCACATGTATTTAATACTTTCAAATCTTACAGTGTCTTTCTAATTTTAACTGTGTATGTGTGTGTATCTGACTTACAGCATAGTCACTTCAAGTTGGAATAGAATAATTAGGAAAGGTCAGTATGTTCAAAAAACATTTATCTATCTGCATACTAGAATAATAAAAGCCCAATTTCCAGCATTCCAGGGAAAATAGGTCATCATTCAAAGCACTTCAGCCAATATTTAATATGTTGTCTCTTATATGTATACATACGTGTGCATGGTATCATTCAGTGGTTCAATCCGTTTTGAAACCATTCTCCAAAGCAGTTTCTCATGTATGTGGTTTGATGACATGTTGTCCTCAAAGCAGCATGAAGTGTCCATCCACAAAGTAGTACCTAATTGCCCTGTCCTATGTAGCTCCCCAGACACACAGATATGTATGTATAGCTATAGGTACATGTATGTATCTGTCAGGTAGGATTGTTATGGTACAAATCTCTAAAATGCTGCTTAATAAACTTAATTTTCATAGAACAAGTCCATCAAATCAGATATAAAACATCTTTATTGTTTTGGGGTACAGAATTTTACAGCCACCATGCTCAAGTGACAAGTAAAAAACTGAGTTGTTTCTAGGTTGCTCTTTGTTTATCATATTAAAAACCATGGTGTATTCTTCCCTGGATGCACACATATAATTCCCATTACCATTACAGCAAGTATCACACAAGCACTGAGGAGATAGAAGAGTTCCCCAAGGCCTTTCTGTTATCCTTCATGCATTAAATCATGTGGAGTGGAACAAAATAATCTGAAAATATGAATGCTTTTGAACTAGGGCTATTGAACTGTGTTATCCTCATTGCACTAATTCCACAAGACTGGCAACAGCAGCAGAGCTGATTTAGAGAGAATCCCTCTCCCAAAAGCATGCAGATGTTTTTCTAGCCTTCTGAAAGGCAGTGAGGGACAAAAGACTGCTCTGAGCTTGTAGATACAGTTGATATATGCAGAAGAATTTCAAACTATTGGATGTAAGGAAGAAATGCTATGAAATATGTTTTTTTAAAGTATTTTCTCATTCAACAATGCCTTTTATCTGTGCATGGGTAGTATACAGGTATTGGTGACTGAGGTCTCTAAATAGGTCATTAAAGGTAAAATTATTAGTGTTCTTCAGCCTTAAAACTGGTGGAAGCATGAACTTTTCATTCTCAGTAAAGTATTCTGTCTTTATAACATTAAGAGTTTAAGTAATTGTGGGTGAGGAAGGGGGAAATCTACTAAAGCAATGTATTTTACAGAAACAGCCTTTTTTAATAACTTACTATGTCAGAGAGTTTTGACCAAGTTTTTAGGTTGCTTTTTGAGCAAAAGTAGAATAAGAACATAGCAAAAGCTTTTGGCCAGTAGCTAAACTAGCTCTAAAGCTACTACTCTATTCTCCAATATGTGTCAAACTATTCTTTTAAATGTGACCTCACTCAAAAATATCAATTCTTTGCAGAAAATTTAGAGAAAACTAAAAATCCTAGTGAAAATATTTCTTAGAAAACAGTTTTTCTTTTTTGATTTTTAAAAAATAGTTTGGATTATGGAAGACCTGCTTAGAACTTTGCCAGCACCTTCTTAATGAAATAAACAGCCTGGTCAATAATTTAGTTCTAATAATATATAATCTCCATTACTATGCCTTTCTCTGTTTAAAGTTCATATATTCTTATGGCTGTGGTCACGAACTCTTATGCAGTAAGCATAGCTCGCAAACATTTGTTCACTTATTGCTGGTTGTTGTCTGTCCTTCTTACCTGTAATAAAGCTAAATAAACAGCTACAGGCAATATATGCTTATCTCATTGGTAAGCTGCAAAATGATGAACGAAAGTGACTAATTATTTGGAAAACAGACTGCTTCAAAGCTGAGAAAACCACCCACCTTCTGTCATCTTAAAAACTTTGAATATATTTGGAGACTGCTGGCTAGGAAGGCCAGACTGATCCAAATTAGTAGGATGTTAACATTTATTTGTAATGTAAAGAGACAGAGTAAAAGGTCATGGAAAAATTTCATTACTGTAAATCTGCCAAAGATGTAGCTTCTCCCTGATAGGGAACAAACTGTTCTGTAAAAGAAGTGCATTCACAAATCTCATTTTTATAGGATTTGTTTCATTAGTCTCTGAAGTCAGTGGGAAATGTCCTGATGGTATTAGTGCTACTGTCCTGCAAGGTGTGCTGATCTCTTGCAGCTTCAGGATTTTATTCAGCAAGTCACTGCTCCACTGGTGTTTGAGGTCACAGTCTCACTCGGTTGTTGCAGTACTGGGGTACAGGGCTGTCATGAGAGATTACGTGTCAGGTGTGAACTGGTGTTGAGGCAGGTACTGTAGGAAAGAAGCTATGTGGCAGTGCTTGGTAGGAAGTCACAGAAGGGAGAAACAAACAAACCACCCTCAAAAATTACCACTTCAGGAACATAGATTTCCTGTTTGGCTTCTTCACACAAGATCGGGTGATAGGAGCTAAGTTATTTTTGCACTACTCAGTGGTGATTAAAAATCACTTCTTTCTAGCCATTTTGTATAATTTCCTCCCATGTTGCATTTAATCTTATGGGGTTTTGCTGCTCATTTCCTTTCTCTTTTCAAGTAATTTCATCCCTAGATAGGGAATGGGGGAAGGGAAAGGGAATAGTGACTATCTTGACTAGTATTTCTTCTTGGTTTTAGATTTATTCATGTGACTCATCTATACTGCTTTCCTAATGATTAATAATAAATTTCTACACCTTTCACTTCACCACAAAGATTGACAGCTGACAGTAGATGAGTGGTAGTCAGTCCATCTATATCCTTTTCCAAAAGTCATTCATTGTGTCTCTCTTTTCTTCTCTCCAGAGGACCTTTTCTGACCAAACTTGCTGCTTCCTTTGTTGACACCACAGAAGGACATGTTTGAGAAATCCAGTCATCAGTCTTTCCCATTTGCCCCTGTGAAAAAAGCTTCCATTATCATTCCAAATCGTGTCATGATTTGACTGTCTGTCCTTTCCATCAAATATTGTGTATCATTCTATTGAAAAGTGTTGACCTGCACCAATCACTGTGTTCTCTGTAATACCTTTTGCATAACAGTTTGGTAAGCACCTGTCAGATGAATTACTTCAGTGCTTCCATGTACGTATGTGCATATCCTAAAGCTATGTGAAAGCAGACAGTCAAGGAGGTCACATGAAGAATCACATTGAAACAATCTCTCTGTTTTTCTCTAACATTCTTTCCACCCAGTTCTCCAGTGAACTGGGGAAAGTATTTCTCAAAAATGGTTTAATTTTTTATGAAGCCATAGAAAGGTACAAGAGTTATATTACCTGCTGGGAGAAGAAAGCCCAAGTGGCAACATAACATTATTATTTGAAAAAAAATGTATCACATACATTTAAAACGTTGTCTTACTCTCCCAACACAAGCTGAGCTGTTCTCACTTGTTACTAAATTTAGCATGACTGCACAGAAACAGAAATGAAAAGAGCAAATAAACTTTGAATCTTCAATTCCATTAATAGTTAATTATTAACTGAATAATGTCTTACTTATGAGATTATATTGGACAGATATTCTTCATTATTACATGTGCTGTGATATTATTAGAGACAGGAAAAAATCATGGGAAAAATCTGTCAATAAATGTGGTCCTTAGAGAAATAAAACCTTCTGGGGTTTTTCTTCTTCTTATAAAACACTTAAGCTGACCATAAGACTCTAACAATGGGTACATCTAGGAAAGTAAATCAATGGTAATATTTAGTAAAAAAGAAAAAGGAGCTCAGATACTCTTTAAAGATTTTGTAGTTCTGTGTTAGTTGTGTTAATGAAGTTCATTCTCTGTAGATGATATAACTGCACATGCAAATGCTTCCTGCCTTAGTGAATGAATTCTCTTTCTCTTGAGGCAGGGCAAGTTTCTGGTAAGAAACTGAATTCATGATGGTCAACATCTCCCATCTGACTAGGGCAATCTTCCCACCAGCCTGCAGAGAATGTGGGTGGTAATGAGAAGAGTGCAGGTATAAGAGAGAATAAAGTAAATGAAGTGAGCTCTGCTTGTCAGCAAATTATCAGTTATTCCAGTCTTGCAGTTCTGATGTTTAGATGAATAATAGGAACATTTCTGATGATGCTGGATGAAATGAAAAGTGGAGAAGCAAAAAAGTCATCAGCTTTTCTGCTTTGGCACATAATTCATGCTATGCCTGAGTGTTTGTTAAGCAGAAAGAAACCTTCCTTTAACAGAGGATGCCTATTTCCTGACTTGCTTATGGCCTTCTGGCTCTTCCAGAACTGACAGATTCAAAAATCAGAGGAGAATACAAATGAGCTAGTCTGAAATTGTGTGTAAGTTAGGCTGCTGTCAGTAATGGGAAAGGTGATCCCATGCAGACAGATGCACCAGGCACTCAGCTGTAATTATATCATGCTTGAGATGATGATGAGCAAAAAAAGACATATTGATGAGAAACAGGTTGTGATTACCCTTCACAACATCTCCCAGCTCTGAGAGTGGCCTTAAACTGAATCTCCTTCAACAGATGATTTGCTTTATAATAGAACTGTTTCTAAAGTTAATTCTTACTGAGAGTATAAAGGGTTTAAGCCTTTCCAAGGACTTTCTAAATTTGCATAAGTCAAGAGTTGTAAGGAAATATTTTTAAGGCTAAGAACTTTTAACAGTGATCCATTCCTAGCAGTGGCAGGATTATTTCTATGTAGATACTTTATTTTCTAGAGCTCTTTAGTGAAATAAATAATATGGATAAATGTTCTAACACACATTTTTATGGCTAGAAAAGAATAGTTACTTCACCAAGCTATGAAGAACTATGATGACATGCTGCACAGAGATACTATTAGAGTGATTATTAGAGTGTCTCTGCATATTCAGTATGGGTGGTCAGTGCCTACCAGATAACTGTTAACTCACACCCTCTTCAGTGTTGACATGACTGGCTGCAACCCAGCTGTCACAGTGTGTTTCAATTAGCCTTGCTTCCCCTATCTAAAAAGGACTGAAAAGCTAATTGGCACAAAGGTGCTCATCTCCCAGTTGCAGGGGAAAATACAATAATGCAGCAGACAGGGGAGAGGGAATAAACAGGGCAAAAGTGTTTCCTATTGTCATTAAAATATTATATAAATCAGGAAGAGTAGGGAATATCATAGCTGGAGATAGGGAGAGAGAGGAGTTAAATTTCTCTCTGACAGGGACAGGGTTTTATGTTTCATAAGACAACCTCAAAAATTAAAAATACCCTCACTTAAGCAGATGAGTGCTATGGTACACTCAGGTATATTGAAAGCTGTTTTTGACAGTGAGTAGCTGACAATAATAGACTTATTTAAATGTCATGTTAGAAGAATTGATGTATCATTTTTCTTAAATACAAACATTTTGAAAGATACATGAAGGATTCATGAAAAGTTTTCTTTTCTGATGCTTGTGAATAATTAATTGGTAGGAATAATTTCCTGCTTTATATTAGAAAGGAGTCCAAAAAATCCCCCATTCTAATGTTCCCAGTGGAAAGCAAATGCTAGATGACTGCCTATGTTCATTTTTCAGTCTTACTTCTTCTTATTCAGGACAATAGAGAGAACTACTTTTTTACGAACTGCCGCTACCATCTAGTGTTGTGAAAAATGCTAAACAGGATTTTTATTGTGTATGCTGAATTAATATCCCTGGGTACTTCAGCATAATTGCTACAACAGAAGACACAGCCATTCAGTGACAGTATTTGTCGTTACAGATTTCTGGTTTTGTGACAGGAGAAAGGGAAATAACCAAAAATAGTTTCAGGGCAGATCTTCTGGCTTGCAACTACACCATATGCCCACCACGCACAATATGTCTGATTATTCCAAAAAATGAAGTGTAGATGGTAAAACATGATGAATGAATTACATGGCTGGTATAGCACTACTGACTTCAGAGAAATTATACTAGCAACAAATCCAGCCCAGTGACCTAACAGGTACATCTATTTTCAGGCAACTACTTGTAGCTGTTTATCAGTTCAGTGTTATATCTGTGCAAGTGAGGGGTTCTTTTCCACTGCTAGAGAGCTTCCAAACTGATTCTGAAACTAATTGAAAAATCATTCCTCTGTTTTTTCCTCTCAGTTTATGAAAGAAATTGATCCCGTCTGGAATATATCCCTTTCATAACAGCATCGTGGGGTTTTAATTGAATCTGCATTCTAGCAAGATGTTCTGAGTTTCTGTTTGCTCTCTTGTAAGTGTCCTCTTATTCTCAGAGACACTGTTTTTATTAAGTCACTCTTCAGGGTATTAAAGAAAAATCTCTCACTGTCCCTCTGAAATTTATATTTAGATACGATTTTTATGTTACATATGACACCACTGCACACGCTCTGCCCCATCAGGCTATGTGAAATCATGTAGCATAATATCATCCACCAGCAGGCTGTTACTTATTCCATAGTTCATGAACCAATAGACTTTAGGAGGCTTATACAAAAGTGATTTTAAACCTAGCATTACAGCTGTCAAGAAACAACCCCACACATCCCCCAAGAAATAGCCCACAGAAGTGTCAGATTGCAACAGCGGTTTGCATCTGAAAAAGGGTTGTGTAAAGTTATTTGGATCAGATCAGAAAGGAGATGCATAGTGAAGGGCTCTGGCAGAAGTAAATAAATTCGTTAATCAAGGACCCGGGGTTGAACTTACCATACTTGACAAATCTTTCACAGTATTTTTTTAGAACACTACCTGATCTTTTTTATGCCTTTTATTAAATCAGCACTAGTAGATTTTATTATGAAGATGTTTAGAACATGGGAAAAGAAGTGACTTTGCTCACTGACCTAAAACTAGCCTCTAGAGTCTAGATGAGGCAGAGAAGCAGTGTGGGGCACGGAGCTGCTCTGTGCTTCAGCACAGCTGAAGAACAAGAATTTCCCTAAAGTGTAAATCAGCAAACTCAGATCAATGTCTCCATGTCCATTTTCACTGTCCAAAGATCTGGCCAAACAATATGAGCAAATTTAACAAATCTTAGAGGAAAGTGTCTTATCCTTTTGTTGGTTTTTTTTTCTTTTCTAATCTCCTCTTTCAATCTCAATATAGCCAAAGTGGCAGATAATGTGTGGCAAGCCAGTGGCAAGGCCAGATTCTGCATCACATTATGACAGCAAGCAGACAACTCTGGAACTGTACCCTTGGATTTTTTTTAAGGTTCGTTTTTTCTTGAGTAAGGGTGAAATGATCACAACAGCATCATCTTTGCTGTTTTCATGACATTTCTTTCTGTTTAAGTCATTCTCATTTTTTATATGGAGAAATTGAAGAATGTTGTATACACTTTGCTCAGAGTTTATGGATCAGCGAGAGAGCAGAACTGTTTTGACGTCTAGAATAATGCAGGGCTTGTGTAGATTAGCAAGAAAGTAAAAAATTTAGCAGTGCTTAATGATGTCAATAATGACATTTTCAGTGTCCTAGAAACATACATGTAGCAGTTATGTTTCCCAAATAAATAGTAAAGTGTTTGCAAAGCTCAGGAAGACAACTCTGCATGATTTGAAGTTCATTCACATTTGAGAGGGATTGTTCCTTACCATGTAAGTCCAGCAAGTATATTTTTAAAAACAAAGGCAAAAATGATGAAATACTTGCAGGAAGTGGTTTTAATGAACAGACAGCTAAGGAAATCTTGGGGTTTTTAGCACAGTCACTGTTTTGAGAGACTTCTTTGACATCCCCAGAATTTCTCAGGCTAATAATTAAAATAAGCCAGGCAACTAAAGATAATAGATACAAGTAGCATGCAGATATAAAGGAACATTTCTTGCTGGGATAACAATGGGAATAATTAACTGTAAAAGACAAGTAACAATGCAGAAGTCAATATAGTCTAGCTTCAGGATTCATTCAGAGACATTTTACTTTTGTCCTCTGGTTTCACCTGAGGACAGAATACTTGAGTATTCAAGTTCGTAGCACTATCTTGAAATTAAGTAGAAAGTTTGTAGCAAAAAATAGTTTTAAAATACAGATACCTCCTTGTTTTTCTTATTCTTTTTTGGGGTGCAAATTCAGTCCTTTTAATATAGAATTGATTTGTGTTCTAGAACTGAATATTTAAGTTAGTGCCTGTTATTCTGGGATTCTGCATTAGATGCTTTCATTGTCGTCCCTTGACAATTTTTTACGCAATCAGAGCTAATCAGCAATTTACTGGAATAGTAGCTGTAGCACTGAGGCATGGTTAGTGTCCTCACCACCAGGCCAGGCTGTGTTCCTCTACCATTTACTGATGAATGTGCTTTATATAAAATGGAGGAGTTTCTGAAAGAGAAATCAGGATTTCCTTCACCGAGGGTGCTAACTGGCCCTGTGGCTGTCATTTTCTCTTGGGGGCCTGGTGATGACAATTAGCTCCCCCAGCCACAAGTGTGGCAGAGTTGTGGATCTTACATCTTGCACTTCCCATGGAGACTTCTGACTGCTTTGCTCTTTCTGGGTAGGTGGAAACATTGACAAAATCTAATTTTCCATTTTCTTTATTTTTCCTATATGTGCCCAAATGTGAAATGCCAAATGAAAAAGTCAGCAGCAAATGATTTTTTTTTTGGATCTTCATTTCAATAGGAAGTCAAAATTTGTAGTTTTGCTTCATTTACACAGTTTGCCAGGTAGATGAAAGCATTGAGTATTTCTGCAGCCCTACAGTCAGCGAGGGCTGGCATAGAAATATTGACCTCCAAAACGTACATCTCTTCCACCTGAGCAGGAAAGATAACTGCTGTCATGGTATCAGCAACAGCAGGCATCCATTATTCCGTGGCAGACAAGCAAACGGGGGGGATGTGGCAGTTTGTCATTTGTTGCTTGTAATGTGTCAGAAAAGAGGGCAGCTCACAGACCTGCTGAGCTCCATCTTGCAGAACTTAAACACCCTGCCTTTATTGCAGGTCATTATTCACCATGACTATTAGAAAAAGACAAAAATTCACTGGAAAACACTGAGGGTGGGTTTGTGAGGACAGGGGTGATAGAGCATGCACTCTGAATTTCCTGCCTCCATTGCTTGTTCTGTTTCTCCCACTGATAGCTGAATTTCTGTGATAAATGGCAGAACTGCGTATAATTAATACTGTGTGTAGTGTGTAAATCAGTTTGTAATGTACTTAGACATCCTTTTAGATGAAAGGATCACTGTTATCTCTGTGAATCACAGGCTTCTGTCCAGAGATACAGTAAGGCATAAATTTTTTGCTGCAAATCATTTTCCTCCCACGCCTTGCAGTTTTACAAAAACAAGGCATCTCAGGAGTTCTATTTAATTTTTATATCATTAAATCAAATCTTTGCCTCTCACTCTTTTAACAGTTTTCCTTGTCTTTCTTTTCCTCACCCTGCTTTGGTCATGTTAATTTAAATGGTGGAAGGTCTGTACAACTGCTGAAAAAAATGTATGTCTCAACTGTTCTCCCTGTCCAATTCATATTTTCAGGTTCAATCTACTGCTCAGTGTATTAATTGTTAAAAGAAAATAATGGTACCAATCAACATAATATGTGGTTCTTTTAAGAAGTTTGCTGGTAGTTCAGATATTCATTATGTATAGAAAGCCACTCAAAAAGTAATGATACAATAGTAAATTGGATAAATAATTTAAAGCCTCCTTTGGTTGGGAGAAACATTGTAACACATTGACTATATTTGGATTAATGTGTTTAATCACTGTTTGTGATTTGCAATGTTTTTCTGCATTGGAGTTTTGCACTGCATTTGTGTGTGAGTCTCAAAATGGTCAGAAAGCATAACAGGCTTCTAGATCTGCCAGCTGCCTCCCTCTTATATTGGGATTTCACAACACCCTGTAGATCCCACTGCTGACATGCTTAGGGGCATCCAAGTCTGTGAGGTGTAGTCAGATCTTGAACACACACTTCTGATGTGTTGTTGGAATAGACTTTGATTATATGCCTAGGTTTGATTTATGCACTAATAATAATGGTTTTTGAATCATTAATTTTGTAGAGGAGATATTGATCACTGGGGTTTTTTCAGGCTTTGAGAGATTCGAATGCTAAAATTAGTATGTTATCATGACTGCCTCCATTTAACCTTATTGATGACGAGCATAAATAGGATAAATTCCTGTGTCATGGCTAATGAATTCATTGTCCAGCATCTTACTGCAAACCTGCCTCTGTGTTTTTTTCATGAACCAGAGGTCTGTCTTTGCAGCACATACAACTTGGCTGTAAATTCTGTTCTACTGGCCCAGGCAAGAGTGGTGTCTCTGCAGAAAAGGGGCTGAGTACGCTGTGGAGTAGGCATATCACAACTGCACCATCCTACCCCAGCCCACAAGTTCTCTGGACCCCTTTTGCCAGATCCCTTCAGTTTCATATGCCGTATTTTGAAACCCGTTTTCCAGAGCTGCACAGTATCTGTTATTGGATAGAGTCTTTCAGTGGAAACCCACATACTGTTCAGCTGGTGCTTGTTCACATTAGGAAGGTGGCTACATTTTTAGAACTTAAGTTGCTGTTTAACACTGATTGCTTGGATGAAGGCTTTTGAATAATGAATATTGCTTAATTTTTGCATCAAATTGGAAGCAAGTTATTGTTTTTGGACACGTATCTCTCAAACCTTGTTTTTCTCCCAGCAAGATATTGACAGAGGGAAAACCACAATTGCTATGGAGATTAATTTGTTAGTATATGTTCCGTGTACCTTATACAGAGAGACAGCTGAGCAGTAGGAGTTAGGTGATAATAAGTTCATAACAGAGATACATGCTAATGGTGGAGTACTCTTATTGCACACCGTCAAAACCAAGAGGTTTTTGTCATTACTCCTGTTTGTGTCAATAAGATAATATACATTTTATCCAGCTCACTTTGTGATTTTTGCAAAGTTGTTGATATAGTTAGGAATAATTTTCAATGCACTTGAAGAACAAGAATGATCTCCCCCAGTAATCAAAGTAACATTCCTGTTGCAAAGTCTCCATTTATCATGACAGGCAAAGTACCCTGTAGCCCTCAGCCTGAGTGAACGAAGTCATTTGATGATCTTCTATCTTATGTCATTTAAAGTCTATTTATTCAGTACTGAATGGCTGACAGGACTTTTATCAGGCTATGATGCTGCAAAGACACTATGGCGTTGTGGACATAGGGTTGTTGTCATCTTTATGTCTCTGAAATAGTTTGAAGTTCTGTGAAAATATGGATAACTAAACTGCACATGAAATGTTGTATCCTTTTCTGACTTTGAACATTCAAAGTCGATGAATGAGTAATTTTCAAATTATTCTAAATATACAGAAATACACTTTTGAAAGATGTCTCTTATGTCATTAGACGCTGTGAAAGACATGGGGAAGGATAGACAACATCAGAAGCTACAGCTCTGTTATCATCCCCCAGCCAAGAGTTTCCACTCCATTGTGCCATTTGTCAATCTCTGCAATGACTGCTAATCAAATTCTAACAATGTGGTGTTCGACTTACCAGTTGAATGACTGAAGTGACTGTTTTTCTGGATATCATGTTGTCATATGTTTGAATTGCTCTATTCTTACATGGATTTGGGATTGGGTTTTTTGTTGTGTGTGGCATTTTGGGGTTTGGGCTTTTTTTAGTTGATTGGGTTTTTTTGGTTTGTTTTTTTTTTTTTTTCCCTTCATTTTTTTTGTATGTGTGAAATGGTTTGGATGCAATTCATATAGAGAAAAATAACATCTGGTGAGGGGGCGAGGAAGAGAAAGATGAAGCTACTAAAATAAGGAGATAGCTTTTATCATAGGTAGAGAGTTCTTGTCTTCAAACCACATCCTGTATGACTCTTCATCCTTTGTCTAAAAGATCTGTATGCCTAAATGTATACTTTCCAGAAGGAAAAAAAATTGTTTGTGTCCTGCCTTGCAGTGATAGTGAATCTGCTTCAACAAAGTAGACTGAATCCTAATGTAATGATTGAATTAGAGCAAGCATTAGCGTAGGCAATTGTCTTTGGCATTCTGGGGCTAGGTTCAATCTCATATTTCATAAATGATACAGGGAAGGGACTGTGGTCAGAAATGATCAAGCAGAAAAACTGAAACTTGTGTACTTGCATGGCACCTTTATGGCCCTGCATCAGGAACACTGGGTCAGTGAGAAGGCACCCAGAAACACTAGATAAACTTTAAAACATATTTAGGCTCAGAAGCTTATCCCAACCTGACAGGTTCTGCAGAGTGCTTTAATCTCTAGCAAGTTCCAAGGGGAAAAAGAAGGCGTGTTTTCATAGCAATACCTAAGGACGTAGCCTTCCTGCAGCTTCCATATGCTGTCCTGCTATGTCTCAAATGAATGAAGAAAGTTTTATGGTTAAACCCTGTATTACAGAAGCTACTGGGGGCACTGCTATTGAGTTCAGTGTCTGCAAACTCCCACTTACATAATTTGCATAGTGCCTCCCTCTCCTGTTACTGGGCAGCACTGACAAGAGCCAGGAGCTGTTCTTCTTATCTTCTTTGCTCCCTCCCATCAGATATTATTGCATGTTGCCAAGGTCCCTCCTGTGCCTTCTCTTCTCCAAGCTAAACAATCCCATGTGAAGTTTCAGCAACTGCTTTGGGAACCATTTTCTTCATGTTGGTGAAGTACTGTTTACTTTGGTGTTTGTGTGAGCAGCAGTGGGTCCTGGATCACAGCTCTCTGTCTATTTGAAGTTCATCAGGAATACCAAAACCTTTCATTCACCATCATAGTCTTCCCAGTTCAGCAGTAGCTTAGAGCTTTTTGCCTGAATCAAAAAGCCAAAGGCTGCCACTGCCAAAGGCATCTGCAGTTCATGCCCAGATCCAGCTTACTTCAGGCTCAACAGAAACTGGGAGCACTTGCTGATATACAGTATCGAACATCTGTAAGGTGTATGGGCAAGAGCTAACCTGAGAAACTTGGGTTTCCTCATTTTGAATGACACAGAAGGCAGTACAGTCCTGTAGGCATAGACCTGGATCCCAGACTTTCTGTGTTATATGACCATAGGATTGAAATGAAAGCTTTTTCTAGCAGAGATATTCACTGCAGTATGTAGGCTTATGCATTTATGGACTATTCATAAAAGCTCTGGACCAGGAACTGTGAAGCACCGAATGGTTGCAGGTGGGTGAAACAGGATCCGAAGTAAAACAGAGACACTGAAGCCCTGAGTGACCACTGAACACCTTGCCCTCTTCAGTGCAGAGTAGCAAAACGTATATGGTGCTCCAGGGCCAAACTCACTTCTATGCACACTCTGCATCTTTACATTGTTCTGTAGGACAGCACAATCTGAGATTTCTGCAGTGGAGAACGGTTTTTATGAAATCATTATATACTGGGCCCACTAACCCTAGACAGAAGTAGGAATTATCATTTGATGTGAGGAACTCTTAAGCTTATCCTGCAGAGACACAGCAGAAAAAAATGTTTTGGTTACATTATTTTTGTACTTAAGAATCAATTATCCTTAGCATGTAATTTAGAAAATAAGGTTTGATGATTGTTGGTAATTGCCTGTATATTCTGAGATCAGTATGTGTAGAGTTCAAAATTGATGTGACTAATTAAATAACAGAAATGGGAACCAAGATTTAATTGCAGTCTGTTCAGGTTGCCCCTCAGGTGTTTTGTGTGCCCGTGTAAGTCTCAGCTCATTAGTAGAAACAAAGCCAATAACTGTTTACAGAACTGGAAGCAGCTGGAGAGTTACAAAATCATTAGACCCCATAGAGGCTGCGTGCATATGAATGTGTGCAGTCATGGTCACCAGCACGAGAGAGACATTGATGAATTGAAAAGTGGTAGAAAATGACAGTCTGCATACAGTCCTCTCTGTTGATTACCAAGATAAAAGATAAAATAACTGAATTTTACTGCCTGCCTGCCTGACGTGGCTGTACAGCTTCCAGTGAGTTCAGAGGTTGAGTAGGGATTTTATTCACATAACCCTTCCATGTTTTTCTGAGAGTATCTTTCGTTTGTTTATCAGGTATGAACCCTGACTCACTTTATGAATCACTCCTATAATTTATTTTTTTTTCCAGGTGAACTTTTCCAAAATTTTAATTGTCTTTAGTCATGTTAAGTACAAGATGTTCAGGTGGACTTCACCTGAATCACCAGGTGTATCTGACCTGCCCTAATGTTTATTCTGAGTTATCACCAAGCTTCTGCGTTATCTGCATGTTTCTGTCTCACTTTGTGTGACTCAGACCTCTGGCACAGAGGTTGACTGGCACAGAGTACAAAGTTGCTAGAAGCAGTTCTCTGAAAGAGGTCATCTGTTCCAGTGTATTTGCAGATTTACCCTTCGATTTGCTCTTTCAATATCCAGTATGACTAATTTTGGAATAGAATATATACATCAAATTACCATCACCCTCAAGAGAACTCTAGAGTCTCCTTTCTTTTCTCTATAATTATGAAAACTTTGCCATCTCAATGTATATCCCCGATGATGCTTAAATTTAAAAAGCTTAAGTAAAATGAAGTCTACTGGCCCTTGATAGTTTTTCTGCCATTGCCAGCAGTTCATGTAGATTTCTTTTCTTTTAATGCAGACTTTGCAGTACATCATGTAGACTTTACAGTATTTACATGGTTATCTAAAGGAATAAAAATTATCCTTCTTCACAGAAGCATAATTTCTATTATTCTATTTCTACTCCTTTCACACGCTTTGCAGTTTTCTGCATGAGGAAGCAATTTAAGTTTTCATAAGTGGGGAATGTCTAGAAGTCAGCACTCTGGATCTGAAAGCAGGGCAACAGGTGTTCCTAGAGGGTCGACTGTAGTTGTAGCTCACAAAATATTTCTGTCTCTCCTAAAGGGTTTTTATTTGTGAGCATACTCTGTGGAACCTATTACCAGGTGGAGCTGTCATGGGCAGACCAGCTTTTCAAAATCTGAGGAATATGTGAGACAAGAGCCTCGGCCAGGGTAGCACTGTCAGTGCCACAGTCACTGTTCTCAGAATTCCAAGCAGCCTGCAACTGGGTTTGAACTTCAGATAGATGTGCAGCTCCAACTTGAGGTCATATTCATTGAAAGGCTCTTTAAGAAACTCTGACTTGCAACCTTTTTATGGAAAACAAATTAAAGTCACTACAGAAGTGCAAATGTCACTAATGGCGTGAAATGATCCCTTTCATCAAGTTTATTTAATGAAATTTGAATGTTTGAGTGTAGAATTCCCACTGGAGAAGCTAACCAATTGATAATATTAAGTCTGTATTCCCAGTTCTCTTTCTGCTTTCCCGAGTTTCTAAGGCAATCTGTTGTTGCTTCTTAGTACCAGCTCTCATCACCTACCTGCTCATTATTTCAGCTTTGTACCAAGAATGGCACTGCTGCATCTCTTTACAACAAGCTGTAATACTTCTTCAGTCTAAAGTAAACAATTGCATGCTCTCCTTAAAGCTCTACGTGTTCAATTGTACTTGAAGTTTGAATACTCAGGTGTGCATAAATATCTGAAGGATATGGCCTTAAAAAGTCTCATATATTCAAAGATTCGTCTTCCTTAAGGCAACAGACTGTCAACTAGCAGGTTCTTCCTTGCACAGAAGGTTTGTGAAAAACACCTTTATTTAACAAAAATTGTCAGCTTTCTTGTAGATGTCAGTTTTACTTTCTTTTACTAAATCATCTCAAAAATATTAAAATTAAAAAGTTTGAATCACTGAATGAAGATTTGGATGTTTTTACCTACATAAATGACAGAATAGCTAGTCAAGTAAAAGATTAAAACTCTTTGGACTCTTACAAAATTGAAAGATACTGTTTATTAGTTGCATTTTGTTAAATATTTTTTAAAATGTATTTTTTCTCATTTGTGAGCTATTCTATGGTCTGTCTAATCTCTGCATGATCTGTTAGTGCAGAAGACAGAGGAGAAGACACAGGATACAAAATTACAATGAAATTTAAGAACGTCACAGTTAGGTGCAAAATTAGAGCTTATAATCTCCAACCATAGTCTAGTTTTAAAAAACTGATGAATCATAAATACATTTTCAAATTGTATTAGGTAAAAAAGTCACCAAAAACTGACATGACATGTTCCCATCTCACTCAGATTATAAAAATAATTTAAATGCCTGTTTTGTGTTTTGTATATTAGTTATGTAGTAGATTATTACGTCAATTAACTCAAAAGTTGTTCTTAATAAAACAGAAGAATCTTTAATGGTGTATAATACACTTTTGAAGCAGAAAAGAACATACATGCTGAAGTACATAAAATAACAGCTCTGTGGTCACCAGCACAGGAAGGACACTGACCTGTTGGAGCAAGTCCAAAGGAGGGACACCACATTGATTAAAGGGATGGAACACTTCTCCTATGAGGGAAGACTCAGAGAATTGGCACTGTTCAGCCTGGAAAAGGGAAGGTTTCGAAGTGACATAATTGCAACCTTCCAGTACCTGAAGGGAGATGACAAGAATAGGGAGAAGAGACTATTTACAAGAACATACAGTGATAGGACAAGGGGGAATGGCTTTAAACTGAAAGAGAGTAGGTTTAGATTAGATGTGAGGAAAAAAATGTTTACTATGAGGCACTGGAAGAGGTTGCCCAGAGAACTTGCTGATGCCCCATCCCTGGAAGTGTTCAAATCCAGGTTGGATGGAGCTCTGAGCAGCCTGGTCTAGTGGAAAGTGTCTCTGCCCATGGCAGGGGGGTTGGAACTAGATGATCTTTAGGATCTTTTTGATTCTGTGTTAATTGATTCTGTGCTCCCTTCCAACCCAAGCCATTCTATGACTCTATGAACTCAGGAGGAAGCACATAAAAAGAACTTAGATTTAGTGCTCTTTGTAAATGATACATGGGAAGTCCCCTGTGTCTGTACTTTAACATCTATGTCAATCTTAAATTTTTTAACCTTTGTTAGGCTCAGAACACTAAGATTTTTCTGACACAAAATATAAAGAATAACTCCAGAAACTTAGAAAATGAGATAGTGAGGGATGCTGGCCAGAATTCTGCATTGGGTGTCCAAACCTTTGCTTTTACTTACAGCATTGACATTATATAACTTCTACATGTTTGTAAGATAAGCAGCACTTTGCCATGGTGTACTTTGTTTTTTCACCTAGCAAATATTCTTAATCCACTGTTAGAACTTTTGAAGTACCCACATGAAAAGAACTACAAATGTAAACTGAGAATTACTATTTATTGCTATAGAATTTTCCCTCTTATATTGCTGTATCCTATGACAAGAGGATGATGAAGACTAGAGGGCAAAGGGGTCTCAGCTATGACATTCAGCTTCACTGATTTTATTTCTCTTGTTTCTTGCAGTACCAATTTGGGGGAAAATTACAACTGAAAAAAAATCACATTTTGGAAACCATTTTACTACAACAACAAAGAATATTTAAGAATATTTACCTTCCTTTCACAGTTTCCTTTGCTTAAGCCACAGAGATTTCTTTATGAAATGGTAATTTTCATTATTTTTTATTAGTTTGTTTCCCTCTTTTTCCCCCAGTCATTTAATTAGGCAATTTCTGGAAGGTTTTCTGGGAATGTTATATTTAATGGGAAAAAGATCACATAAATGAGAAGCTGGAAGTGCAATTTAGGTAATCTTTTGTTTCTTTATTCATCCCAGCATGGGATTATTCCATTTATGGTCCATTATTTTTGTTCAGCATTGTTTCAGGTAGTGAAATGAACATTCCTCCACTACTACAGACACAATCTAATGATGAAGCTGATAAGGCACGTTTGTCAGTTTTAGAGAAAAGGCAGAAGAGGAATTAGTTGAGACTGAGGATGAGCCCTGCCAACCCTAATGATCTTGGCATTCAGGTACCACCTCAGCAGTAACCTACCACATTTTTCACCGAGGTAGCATGCTACCCTGTGTGCTTTGTAGCATAATGATGGTTTCTGGAGTTCCAGAAATCCTGTGAGCACATATATAGAGCACTTGTATTGCTCTTGCACAACTGATCCAGCCTGATGTGATGAAACTTAACGTCCTACTGCTCTGTGCAAAGCCACAATAGCAATGTTATGGTTGGGATGGGGCTGAGCCCTTTCCTGTACACCTCTGGTGCTCTGTAATGCCATCCTTATGTTGAGTTGTACGATAGGGGCTCTGCCGTGCAGGGCTAGCAGGAGAGAGGGTGAATGTATATCATATATACATTTAGACTGCTGCACAACACTGTGGCATCTCTGTCTTCAGAGGAGTGAGAGATGGGACTTGAGAGCAGTCCAAAATACATGATTTGTCAGCACTGTGTGAAGAGAAAAGAAAACACAGCAGGCAAGTGGGAAGTGAGGGTAGTGCAGGAAATACAGCTCTTTCAAGCTCTCCATAAATTCACAGAATCACAGAATATGCTGAGTTGGAAGGGACTCACAAGGATCATCCAGTCCAATTTTTAGCCCTGCACAGGACCATCCCCAAGAGTCACACCATGTGCCTGAGAGTATCATCCAAATACTTCATGAACTCTGCCAGGCTTCATGCTGTGACCACTTCCCTGGGGAGCCTCTTCCAGTGCCCAGCCACCCTCTGGGTCAAGAACCTTTTTCTAACATCCAACCTCAACCTCCCCTGACACAAATTTAGGTCATTGCCTTGTGTCCTGTCACTGGTCACCACAGAGAAGAGATCAGTGCCTGCCCCTCCTCTTCCCCTCACAAGGAAGGTATAACTGCAGTGAGGTCTCCCCTCAGTCTCCTCTTCGCCAGGATGAACAGATTAAGTGACCTCAGCTGCTCCTCATACGGCTTCCCCTCAAGGCCAAGTGTATAGTACGTGTTTAGTCCAACACTGATGGGATCCATTGAGTTTTCTCCTGTGCACTGACCAGAGGTTGTTCAGGCCTGACACATTTGTGTTCTGCTGAATGCAGCCAGCATCTCCCAAGCAGTCAGATTAATTTCAGTGGGATCATATCAATAGAATTTCTTCCCAAAAACATTAGCTGGTTAGGACCCTTTGCAAAATGTATTTCTGTCTTATCATAGCAAACAGAAACAAGATTCTGTACGTGGTAGACCACTGAGATATTTTCGAAAAATAAGCTAAAAATCAATTGCTCCAATTAGACATTACTTATAAAAAAATAGACAATAACCATAGTCTTTAGTGAAATTCCTTTCTCTGCATGATACTGTGAAAAAAAAGTATAATATATGAACATTTAAATCATGCCCCTCCACTTTTCCTGAGGCTTTGTAGCTTTTGTTTTGTTTTGCTTTTGCACTTAAATTCTGAACTTATTTAAGTAGACACCCCTCCCACTGATAAGTTTAGGTCATAAGTTTCATCCATATACCGAGATAGAAGCCATACAGCCTTTTATTAACAAGCATAGATGTTATTGTCTCTTTCCTGGGAAATAAGGTAAATGTTCTGTTCATTTGGGGTTTTTTTATGAAGTCTACGAGTCCTCATGCCGTCGTTTGCAGGACCTTTTGGTTTGATATGACAGGTATAACCCAGATATTGCTCCGGATTGGAGCCACGCGCTTGGTTTCTGTGAAGTTGAGGATTTCTTCACAAGCATCTCTTCCTGCCACACAGAGCAACAGCCACAGAGTGGCTGGGAATCTCCCAGGTTTCCAGAGTGTAGGAAAGAGCAGGATATAAAGGTACACTTGTGGCATTTGTACAGAGGAGCAGTGCCTCTCAAACACAAACGGCACTGCTCGTGGTCACTTAGGGCAGTGTGAGGGATTACTTCTATGTTTAAAGAATATTGTTAAAAAATAAGTAAGAAAGAAAAAAGGAAACCTCACCCACTGTATTTGCTATGGCTATTTCTCACTGAAAAAATTATGATTTTTTTTCCTTTCATGTGTATGTGAGAATGCGAGAACTGCATGCAAATAGTGAGAATGATCAATTCTGAGACTGAAAGGAGAAAAAATTCATTTTTCTCATTCTAAATATATGAGGTTGGCTTTGACAGCTGTGTTGCCCATTTAAAAAAGTAAAAGAACACAAAATGGTCTTCTGATCCAAACATAAAGGACAAAAATTGAAGATCCATGAATTAGGCTCTGTCTCCCAGTCATTTTAGAGCAGAGACATCTCATAGGACAGGCAAGCACAGCTTCTTCATCTTTGACTTCTCAGGTGGAGTCCTCTCTAAAGAAAAGTTGCCCAAATTAGCCTGAAAGCCATTTTAGAAAACTTCCTCTCTAATAGTTGGATCAGAAGACTTGTCTTGTATTAGAACATTTTGGGCACAGTGTGTGTATTGCATTTTCAAAGCCAGAAACCTGTTATTCAAACATACAATATTGTTACTAGCATTTACAGGACTCATTGAGGTAAAACTCTCCTTAAATCTTTGAAGACTTGGTGTTAGTGTTTTCCCTTAAGTTGTGCCTTCTCTGTTCAGTACTAGACAGAAGAAAATCCAGTCTGACCAGCTGATCACAAGAAAAGGAATTTGTACCTCATAGACTCTGAAATACATTCAGTATTAGCAACATCAGGGGGTCAAAGATCCTGAGAAAATTGCCAAAATCATAAGATTGTCTTTTCATCTGCTTTCTTGTTTCTGAACTTATAGTAATGGTTTTCCTAAAACTTCGAGACAAAGTGACATGCTCAGTCACATGAATCAGTAACAGATAAAACCCAAAGTAATGCAAATGTTGTCTAAGAAAAAAATTAGAAGTCCCCAAAGGTTTTTCTTAGTTTTGCTTAACTTTGACATTCAAAATGGTAAAAGGAATCTCAGGCAGAAATTACAAGGTTACCTTGTATTGTCTGGCCTTGGTTCTTGGTGATTTAGAGTGCTAAGGCAGGTAGGGGAAAATCAATAGTACAAATTTTATTCCCATAATTTGTGATTATGGTGATGATAATGTCTATAAACAGACTTCTTTGGAGTAAAGGCTGAACACAGACAAAAATCCAAAACATGCCACTGAATTGCATCACAGTTAAGAGCCTTGTTGTTTGACTTTTTCTTCCTAACAGTGGGATCCTGATCTCCCAAGAGTTGAAGGCTAAAAATCAGTTCTTACTTTGAAAGTCTTGGGTGTGTTAGACAATTAATCCAGACAACCCTGGAACATGAGCCTTATTCTGGAATTGCACAAGAATAGCTGTTTCTGTAAACACCTCAAGCCCAGTGAATAAAATGTATTTTTAGACCTTTTTTTTTCCCCACATATATTTCAAATTTTCTCCTTCCTGTGCCCAGGAAGTGTAAAGAACTATGATTATGAGAAAAAAGGGAAAGTGTGTGTCTCTTTCTATAACATTCCCCTTGTGTGTAATTCAGGCAGATTTTGTTCATCTGAAAATAGCAATAAAAATTGTCTCTGAAAAATAAATGCACAAGAAAGCTAGGATGTTAGCTGTCCTGAAATCTAACTTTGATTTTCAAAGCAACAAGAAAGATTATGAAGGAGAATACGTCGAATAAGTCAGTGGGAGTCTTTTGTCCACATCTTTTGTCCAATTTCTGAAAGGTGTGGAAATTGCTGAATTGTCTTAGGTTTCTACTTCTGTTCTGCATTAGTTTGTAAGGTTATGTACAAGTATATATATATATGTCTGCTACAAACTAAATTTAAAATTCTGAAGATAAAAAAAAGGATGATTTTGGGGTAGTTTTTTATGTCTGTCATTTTTTCTGGAAGGCATTTTGCTATATTGAGGACCATTTTACAGAGTTGTAACAGGAATTTGAACTTCAGTAACTAAGAATTGTTTGAACCAAAACCAAACTAGTTGAAATTAGAGGTTTACAAAAAAGCAAGAAAAAACAATACTGGTTTTCTGACATGTAGAGCTTTACACTGTCTCAACCTAGAGATTTCATAATTGAATTTAAGAATTAATATCTGAAATGAGTGTTTTACAAAACGAGCAAGAAGAAACGGCACTGGTTTTCTGGCATTTAGAACTTTACACTGGCTCTACCTAGAGGCTTAATAATTGGACAGAAAAAGCCAAACGGTGTTCTAAAGTGCTGTGCTGAACAGGCTCAATAGGATCTGTTTGCTCTGAGGATTACAGCTGGCTTTGGGATGATGAAATAGGATGTGACTGGTACAATCATGCTGTGCATAGAAGTTGTGCCAGACATAATAGCACCATGCATTTCTTTTGCAATGGAAGGAATAAATTTTTTGCTAATCTTGAATAAAGACAGATAGGAAAATTTTATGGAGCTCATTATACATGCCTCTCAAAGAACAAAAAGGTTGAAATAATGTTCAGCTGAGCCCTTCCAGCTCCCCGTGTTCTCAACTGACTGTATTGTCTTGTGCTTTTCCATCATCTCATCCTTTGTAACTGCCTACCATAAGGGTGGAGCGTAGGGAGAGTTGGATTAATGAAGGAAAAAGCCTAGAAAACTATCAGAGCTCTGAAATGAACTTCAGGTGTTATTTTAAATAAACTGAAATACTTTGTGATTAAGTAAATCTGAGTCCTCGAGGAAATGCAGCTCCACATTAAAAAAAGACAGGAAGTAAGTTTTGGGGGCAACATTAAAATTGTCTATGAAAAAGCTGAAAAATTCCATCCTACGTATCTGCCCTCCATCTTACTAAAATATATAAAATCCTGTGAAACAGTTAAATATTACTGTTTCCTTTTACAGACATGGAACTGAGGCAGTTTAACTGAGGCAGACTTGCTAAGGCTAGAGGCACAGCAAAATTTCAGCCTCTCATCCATACTAGTAATCAATTTGCAGTAATTGCAAATGCTGCCAGCTTAGTACTTGTAAAAATAGATATAGTACTGTTGTGACTGATTTTTCTGAAAAACAATAATATACTTCCATACACAGAAGAAAATGGTGTTCTTTTTCACTAGGCACTGAGGTTCGTCAAGGTGGTGATGTACAGAGATCCTCTGTCCCAAAGAAACTCTAGAAAATCAGCCATTAAGTCCAAAAGAACTACCATAGCCTCCTGTACCTCTCAGTAAAAGTCCTATTAACTTTACTGGGCTCTGGATAAAGTTACTGCCCTACTGAGGTGGGGCTGTGGGATTGCAGTCTTGCAATCTACAGTGCATTAGGTGTTTGAAACCTGTACATACTTTCTGACTTTCAAACATGATTATTGCATTAATGATATTATAGGAAAGAGGTAAAGGGAAATGAATACAGTGAGCATTGTGAGGACAGTCCAACACGTGGTCTCAGACACATTAACTACCTCACACTGTGGTACAACAATGACCCACACAACTCAGAAGCCAGGAGAATGAAATAACCTACCTTCTGAGATCTCCTTCAGAAGAAAAAATACTATTCTGTCTTCTCATTAGTTGTGATCAGTAAATCTACGTTACCTTGTGGCACCACACTGAAACACCTGACCCTTATGTTTTGAAGACTGGGAGCCCAGAGGTTAATGCAAGACATAGGACTGATAGAAATCAAAACGCACGTCTTGAAGACAGGCATTAACAAACCTTATCCTTAATAGGCTGAATGCATTCTCATACAATTCCATCATCAGTTAAGGTCATGGAGTCTTTCTGTTAGCTGACTGACTCACTGCGCAAGTGCATGTAAAAACTCAGCAAGGGAATTGAAGGAATCGTGGCCAAGAGCCAGACCTCACAGATGGAACATTTCTCACTCTTATGTTGATGCTGCCCACAGAATTGGTCAAATCAGCCCCAAATCAGCTGATCTGATCTGAGAAATTAGTTCTTCTCCCTGGAAAAAGAAGTGTAAATCTGTCACATAACTGAGGAAAACCAGTTTAGTCATATCACTCACCCACCTCCAGGGTAGTTTTGGCAGTCTGAGCTGTGGATGCCAATGGAATGCCCTGGCATCACCTCAGCACCCAGTATGGCATCTTTATCCTCTGCAATGCAGCACTTGCTAGGATTGTCCTCAGCTGATACCTGCACATGCAAAGAGGACTTAAATGAAACCCAGCATCTAGCCCAGGATGATGGCCAGCACTCAAACCTTGGGACAGCAGACCGAGGAAACTTCTCCTGTTGTTGTTGCTCTCGGGTTCATCTTGCTCTCTGATAGTTAGAGGTATGGTAGTCAATGGTATGACAAGGCTCCTAGTATGTCTTCTGTACAGTTTTCAGGGACATTAGTGACTTTCAACATCCATCTAAGCATCCAGCCTGATTTCTGCCACTTGTTTAGTTTTTGGCCTCAGCAACTTCCTGTGGTATAAAGGTCTGCTGATTAATTGCAGTGTGGCAAGGACTGTTTCTTTTTAAAAATTTTCTTTTTCTCATGTTTTAATGAACAGTGGCCTGAAAATCAGTGTGAGGGGAGACCATACAGCTGTCTTGACTAATTGGATTAACCCTATATTTCTCATTAGGGCTACTTCTGTCTTTATTTCAGAGCTCATAACATGCATAAATATTTAAATGTATATGCTTTCATGTAAAATTGATCAAGAGCCAAAATTGTCCTTTAATGCTATATGAGAAATGCATAATTCCAGGAAATATTAAGCTTACTTTAAACAAAAATTTTCCATATAAGATGTGAGGGGTTTTTTCTCTAGCAAAAATATGAATGAAATTGTACAGTATCACATCTTGAAAAACAACATACAAATATACAAACTTCTCGTGGACTAATCAGGACTGAAGCAAACAAAGTAACCTATTCCTATTGCTTTTTCCTAATATTTAGACAGAACCAATTTAGAGCTCTTTTTCATCACTCAAATACTCTTTGGACAAGCACACTTACTTTTTTGCAGTCTATATGTGAAATTTGGGGCTGTTTGGTAGATTTGCATGTTTTGCATCCTTAGTATCTCCTCATTAGAAAACAGGTGACTTAAACAGAAGTATTTTCCAAGTCCAGAGCATTTCTTAGTGCTTTTCACTGGTTCTTGTAAACTCAAATGTATGCATTTAATTTTTCTACTATTTAAGGTGATTTTCACTAAACTTGATGTAGTATTTGCTCCCTGATCTTGGAAGTATTTAAATGTCCCAGGATTTATAGTTCTAATCATATTATGTTTTAGCACAAATACATTATGTGTGAAAGTTTGAGTAGGTCACTGCAGACAAGTGCTGATATATAGAAACATCTTTAATTAATCGCCGAGAATAATTGATTTTATACTCAGGAGAATTTTATCTTAGTTTGCAGGCATAATTTAAAGTTTAATGTGGACTTCATAACAGGGCAGGTCTTTCCTTTTGGAGAAAATCACATCGTAGAGGGAGAGGTAGAGGGGAGAGGAGGCAGTGCACCTCAGGTACCAGTTTGGTTTATGGCAAACTGCCTTTGGGCTCACAGTTGCCAAAGTGCATTGTATGCATTGATGTAGCGGCATAATGCTGGCTAGGGACGTACTGGCTCCCATGGGATTCATGTACTGTGTGAGACACTGAAGTTGCTGTGACACATTACTCATAATTTTGTAAAAGTCAAAATGTTCCATGG
This sequence comes from Scytalopus superciliaris, assembly GCA_013400415.1. Classification (NCBI taxonomy): domain Eukaryota; kingdom Metazoa; phylum Chordata; class Aves; order Passeriformes; family Rhinocryptidae; genus Scytalopus; species Scytalopus superciliaris. The sequence goes on along the minus strand of VXBX01009605.1, from coordinate 1,022,432 downwards.
ATGTGTATTAGGCACCTGGGCCAGCCAAAGGGGCTAACCTGATGCCCCATGCAGCTGCGATCTCAGTTCATTGAACAGCAACACGAAGGAAAATCTGACATGTTTCGGTGGAAAAAACAAGAAAGAATATGCAGGTATTTGCACAATTTGCTACCAGATTTGTTGTAGTCCTTCGTCAAAACTGTACAAATACAGCTGCAAAACTGCAACACCTTCACCTTCCCTCCTTTTCTTGGTTGTACAGCTAAGGCTGTCTCTGATGAGGGTGACAAGATGAAGCACTGTGACATTAATTAACTGTAGAGAGTGTCGCTGTGCAGGGTGCTCAGATAGAGGGACCCACAGCTTGGCCACAGTTCAGTATTTGCTTTAGTGCAAAAAAACCTCCCACCATTTTATACTATTTTTGTTCCCTTTCTTAAAACATATATAAATAAGTGGAGCACAGCCAGGTAAGACAATTCTTTTCTGAGCTTTCTCTTTTGTTTGGCCTAAGTAAATAGTAGTGTTTATTTTTGGTTTAGCACAAAATAGAAATGACTCCCCAATGTCCCTTAAGTATGTAAAATGCCTAGCATGTGTAATTTTTTTATTTACTTTTCATCTTTTTCATAAACGTGTTGTGAAGGCCTGTACTTTCACCTTTAATCTTCTTCATCCTTGATTATTTTTGTTACTGTATATTCAGGTTAGCTGAGTTTTGAGAAAACACCTGTGGTGGTAGGATCAGAGGAGTTTAGAGGAGAGCAACAAATGCATAGAAAAGGAATGGTATATTTGAAGCACATTGCAGAAAGGATATAATTGATGATGAGGAATATATATGAAAGGGAGACATCTCTGGATTTTTTTTGAGAAGCAGGACTTGACCCAGCAAATTATGATTTATTGTAATATCCTAAAAACCTTATTTCAAAAACTGTGTTATACTCCTTTCATGTTAGGGTTTGGGGGTGTTTTTTCCCTTTAACATGAAAATTTTTATCAAAAAGCACTGATAGGATTTCAGTTGTGAATGATCTTTGGTGGTCTTCTGTGCTGAGTGTCCCTTTCTGGAATTCTGTCTTCCCAAGTTTTCCACTCCAAGCAGAAAACTGCTTCTCACCAAACTGTTTTGCTGGAGTCAGACAAACCTAGAAACCATGGCTAGAGTTACAATATCCAGGTTGGTAATTGCTCAGAAAAATGAGCCCTCCAGGGTGTTCCCTTGTGGGCTCAACAAGTCGCTACTGCCAACAGCAGCAGCAGATTCAAAATTGTAACCTCCTTGGGGAGGTCTTTGCAATGCATGATAAACACTACAGATGAGCAAAGGGTAAATGATTAGTGCTGTCTTACTGGGATGCTTCAGTCCCTTCTTTTCCCAAGCAAAAGGAGCAGCTAGAGGAACACAGTAAGACATAACTTGTGTGTCTATGTTAATGCTTTGTTTTATTTATTTGCAAGGATTACTTTACAGGGGTTAGTCTCACATTTTATTACGACTGGTGTTAGAAGTCATAGTGATTTCATTTGTGTAATTATAATCTGTAAATGGCTAGACAGGTTTCCATTTTAGGAGTGATTCTCCTACCGACAGTTTATATTGCTTGTCTAATGTACAGGTACTGTTGCATTTTTACTTCATCCGTTAGCAGTTTTCTATCCTAATCTTCTACCTTTGTGGACTACAGTCAACACAGTATCTAGTCATGCCATCAGAATGGCACAATTATATTAAATTACTAACATTTTAATAACATTTTAGAAATGTTCTGCTGAACAAAATAGTTAAGAATTTTTTCCTGTTCTCTTCTCTATCTTCTTTCTTTTTGATTTTGTTTCTTTGTTTTGGTTTTTTTTTTCTCTCACTTTTTTCAATAAAAATTGTTGTAGTTAAAAATTGGCTGAAAGGCAATTTTACATCAGACCCTGAGGTCAGACTTAAATTTCAGTCACCTTTTGAAGGCACGTGCCAGGGTTCAGAATACAATGTCCCCAAGTGTTGCCTTCATCCCAGATAGTGTCAGTATGATAACAGTCTTGGAATTGAGGAAACCCATTGCCTGTGCTGAATAGGCATAAATTAGCTGTGATCTTGTCAGAAAGAACTTTGAAAGAGAGTATAATCTTGCCCGGTTCCTATCCTTTTCCATAAGCATCCTGAGTTGCCACAGGATAATGAACTTGATATGTCTGCAGTCTGGTCCACTCCTGCTTTATGCCTTTATGGATACAGTACCAAAAAAAAAAAAAAGAGGGTAATATAGAGCACAGAGCACATTTGTAATATTCTGCTCACTCTTAAGCAGTTGCTCTCAGGATCCCATCAAGCATTTCTGTACATTCTCTTTCACTGATTGAGTTAGAAATCCCATTCCTGAAGTGACAGATTCTGGCTTGCTAGTTTTCTTTCCGATAGGAAGAGGCAAATGCATTCCCTTGTGCTGTCTGATGTAGAATAAGGTAGCTTATGATGCTCTTATTTAATTTTTGCTGTAATTGCCAAGGAACTAAACTTCACACTGACACCAGCAAATGAGAAACAGATCCCTTCAATTGATAGCAAGGCAAGGTTCTTATAAAAAATGACATGCTTTTTCTCAGATACTTCCTGGGTTTGGGTTTTTTTTATTATTTTTTATGAATAATTACAAAAACAAAACAAAAAAAAACACAACAACAACAAAAAAATCTTTATTGCTGCTCAAGAAGCATCCTGATAAAAAGCTTAAGAACAAATTTCTTCTCTCCCATGTGGGAGGTTTCCTGAAAGGGTCCTGAAATCTCTGGCTGCAAGGCCAGATGAGATTTCTAAGCAGGTTGGTGCCAGACCGACACATGCTGGGATCGTCAGGCTTCCCCCAGACCCATGAGGGACAATATAGGTGTTACAGAGACACCCACACACTGCAGCCTTTGCTAACAATTTGTTTAAGGACAGAGTGGACCAAATTCAGACCTGGTAGAAGGAAATGCGATTCTCCTGAAGGTAATGGAGTTTCATCATTTTTTATTGTCCCTGGATATTGTGAACCACAGTCCCAGTATACTAAATCTATAAGAATTTATTACCTCCTATAGGCTCTTTAAGATCTTCTATTTCCTCTGAAGCTAGACATTTTTCTAGCTATTCATTTCTGTGTCTTTATCAGTGATGTCCTAACACACTGTTTAACAGCATCTCTATTAATGTATTTGGATCCCTGGATAAAGTGTGTTTAAGTTAACATATTTTGATTTTATGCCTGCTAATTTTGCTCAGTAATTTTGCTCAGTAACAACAGTTAGTATTATCTCCATAACTCAAGGTCACCAACTTGGGCAAGCAGTTTTGCACTCTTTATACTGTCCTAATGGGTCACTGGGGACTCTCACAACAACCTTTCTATTTCAGCAGCAACTCCCTTTCTCATTTACTCAGGATCCCCAGACCAGACTGCCTCAGTGTAGTGACAGCTTCAAAGCCCCAAACCAGTTCTTGTCAGGTGTGCCATGGCCTGAGTGAGCCAGTCTGGGGTACAGAAGAAGGGCTCACATTTGTTAGATCTCTGTATGTCCCCTCTCAAGACATCTCTCTATTTCAATGGTAGAGTTGGAGCACTTTTGTAATCACTGAGGTTGTCTGTTTAATTCAAGAAGCAGCAAAGAGAAGATTTTGCATTATGAAAACGCCAGGGTACAAAGGCTAATTTAAATTGAAGAATCCTATACTTTCAGCTTAATTAAAGCTCAGCCTTGTGGCAAGAGCAGATCTTAGTTGATTCATCAAGACCCGACAATCCCATTAGTGTAAAAAAAAAATTACAAAAAGAGGGGAAAAATAGAAAACCACTGAGTACTGATGGAAAAATCAAATTTATAGTGGAAAAAGAATGCGAATATTTTATAGTTTTACACCATGGCTTATAAATACTGATAAAAAGCAATATTCAAAATGTGTGATGCTGTTTTTCTTTGAGAAAAATGTTGCCTTCCTTTCTGAACCATAACCATAGTCCCAGTGTGATATCTTACCCATAGATATTTAATTCTCTTTAAGCAGCTCTAGTTAGAAAGGGAGAATACTTGCTTGGATCTTCAGAGCAGCAAGCTACCCTGTGGCTCTAAATAGGAAGTTTAAAATAAAAAAAAAAAATCTTTTCCATCTCAAGTCAACTGACTCAGGCAGAAGATACTAACTTCTTAAGTCAGAAATTGCCAGAAGCACTGGAAACCCTCTGTGGCCATCTGACATAGTCATCTTTCCTCTCTTCTCCACTACATATTGTCTGCAAAGAAAGAGACCCCAAAGTACCACGTGGAAGTACTGGTCAGCAGGTATCATGTGAAGACTCTGTATCTGAGTCTTCTTGGAAACAGGAGATTTGAACCTAAATTATTTCCTGCACTGACTTCAAAAGAAGGATCTGAACTTGGAGAAACTTTTAAATTTTATTGTAATTCTAACACAGGGAAAGAAAATGCTTCAGTGATACAGTTTGTCTCTGCTGGGAATCACAGTGTTCTCTGACTCATATGAGGAAGTTTTAGGAAATTCAAGCATGGGGAATGTATTCAGAATGTTTCTTTTTTGATCTCAGAAACCACTAATCAAAAGTAAAATTTTATAATTTCACTATGTCTGACTCATTCTTCACCTTCAGAGAGAAATGCTAATATAGTATTCAAAGTGAATCTTCATTGTGCAAATTCAACATCTCCTTTTTAAAGGTGCATTATGTTTAATGCTTGACTTTCATTTTTAAGGCCGTAGTTGTGATATTTTAAACACTGTGACTTGTCCAAGGAATTTAGCCAAAAACCTCTGGAACCCATTTTCAGTGTTGTTGAGGAAAGGTGGTACTTTGCTAATGAACAGCATTTAAGGTATTTAAATTTACCTTCAGACATACTATATATTGTGATGAAAGTAGATTATTGTTCTGGGGAAGAAAACCATTTAGTGAAGAGTCCCAGAGATCAGTGTTCTTGAGAACTAAATGTCTTGAGCAAGAGGTTCATTTGAACTGGTTTTGTTTTTCAGACACTGCAAATGGATGTAAACAAGCTGAATATCACATTGCTTCGGATATTTCGCCAAGGAGTGGCAGCAGCACTGGGACTGTTACCTCAGCAAGTTCATATCAACAGACTCATTGTAAGTACCCAAGGACTCTATATAATAAAATGCAGCCATTGATTTAAATTTTCTTCTATTTATTTTCCTGTCAGTATGGAAAAATGCAATCAAATAGGGCAGAAAAAAATACTTTTTTTCCCCCCATTTTTTTAACTGCACGAGAGAAAAATCTCCGTTACAAAATTATTTAAATTTTCTTTTGAAAAGAAACCCTTCTCAGCTACAGCCAACAAAGAAGTCAGATAAATCTATTTTGTGTCCTATTCATAAGCATATTGCTTATCCCTTAGTTCTCATTCCAATGCAGTTCTACATCATGTTCATTAAGAGACACTTAGCCATGATTTTTTTCTCAAAGGTTGAATATTGCTTAAGAAATACATGTGATTCTTCCTTTCAAAGGCATCTTCACAATTTGTCCTGACTTTCCATTAATAAACTGTCTTCTCTCAATACTAATATTCATTCCTTGTTATTCTGCTATAATAATCTATGCTCAGAAATGGTCTTGTAGACTGTGGTATCCTATTTGAAGGAAATGGCAATAAATTTGCTTCTAGCAACAAAGACTGTTTTAAATTGATTACCATTGTATGGTTTTTTGTGTATGCATTCTTAACACTGCTGTCTTTTTATCAGAGTTTTACCATGAATCAAGAAAACCCAACATCATGTGTGTATTGCTAGCCTTCAATTCACTTTGCAGAGGGAAGAAGAGTTATTTTATTTTGCAGGCAGGTTGAATATTAGGGGGAAAAAAGTGACAAGTTCAGCATAAAAGTATTTCCTACCTTGAAGGCTTGATAGGATTATATACATCAAAAAGGATTATAAAACTCCTTCAAATAATGTCTCTGTGAGAAAGGATCTCATGAAAAATACAGCAAAAAAACATCAATAGGAATGCAGTGCCATCCTTTTCATGTTCATCAGGGATGTCACTCATTTCTGACAAGTGACAGATCTCCTTTATCCCCAGCACTGACCAGAATGAAAGGTTTAAAGACATGTTCAGAGAAAAGCACAATTAAATGAGAAATGTTCTGGAGTCTGGGATATTTCTGGAGTATTTCAACATACTGAATCACCTAGTAGCTTTCTTACTAGACTCTGTGGGAATTATGTAACTAAACAGAAGAAATATGCTCTTTATTTTCCTACTGGCTCCACTGCTTTTTACTTTCTCCTCTCAGTTATGATGAGGAGATGAGAGGATCAGGTAATGTCATTTTGCACCTGAATAAATCCCAGAATGCAGTAAGTACTGTTATTTAATTCATCTTCTCAACACCTGTAAGGGTATACTATGAGTTAATGTGATATAAGAAAGCAAGCAAACTTTTGCCCCATTTGCTCTAAAAATCACATACAATCAAAATTCACAAGGAAGAAAAATATATACTAGGAGACATTATTCTCACTTTTCATCCTTCTAACATGAAACAGTTCCTCCCATGAAGAGTGCTGGCAAGCAAACAGAGTACATCAAAATTCATCTCATTTCAGTGTGGTCTAAGGTACTCATCTAGGCTCCCTGTAAAAGCAATATAGAGAAGGATAATAGGGAAAAGAAAAGGCACGGAGATCCATACTGATTATTTTAGGATGGATTAAATCATTCTCTAGAGATGCCAGTCTCTCTCCACTAACTTTGAAGGTAGTTTAGACAACTGAAGTAAGGTAAGCTGGCTCCCTCCCAAGTGAGCACCTCTCAGAAGTGATCAGGAGTCTGAAAGCCAGGATGTGGTTGGGCACAGGGAGAGCAGAGAGCCTGCTAACCTCTTACATGTAACAACACAGTGTGGCAGGAAATACTAACCAGGTATTTCCAGTGTCTCCTTAACCTTTTCGATAGATCCTGCTCCCATAAAGAACCTTCAAGAGGCAGAGCAACTCCTAAACAGAGGAGATAAAACACTGGAATGCTGCATCCCCATCAAACCTTGTCTGGTGCCTACCTGCAGAGGCATCAATGCAGGTAGCAGCAACTCCATGCCTACCTCATGTGGGTGGAATCCCCAGATCTGGACTCTACATTGCAGTGTCAGCCATGCTGGCAATGGCCCTGGGGAGCCAGGGTTCCCACAACCTCTGTGGACATCAGTGCTGTTTGGAGCACTGGTCTCAGGTGCTGTTCCAGTCTATCACAATCAGAGGAACTCCTTTTGCTTCTTTGCAACAGAGTATCACTGACGTTTCTTATACAGACCCTCTTAGACTGCCAGGACTGTATCAAAGACACCAGGGCAAGAATTAATAGATGAGAGAGTGGACAGTCTCAGTTTACCCATTAAGTGTAAACAAAACTTTCCTGGTCCATTAATTTTGTTTTGTGCCATTTTTAGGAGTTGCATTGCAGTTGACTAAAAGGACTTTATACTTTGTTGTGGCATATGTCTGCAATGTGTTGACAAGGGGTTAGAAAGCAATGCCAAATATCACAGCATTATACTAAGCATTCCTGTTTCAGCTCAGCTCAGATGAACTATCTACTAAAATTGCTGCTGGCACATTGCCCCTGACCCCATCCCATGGCTCCTCCCATTACCATGTTGCATTGAGCTGTCTTGTTTAATGGTATTAGACTCAGGAAGAGTCTACCTTGTCAACAGTGCTCAAGACAAAGCACGTGTGCTCACATACAGTATTCACATTTTCTTGCACATTTATCTGGGATTTATAGAAACAAGGAAAAAGTATGATCTCCTCAGAGGGCAGGTTGCAGCCTTTATATTTCATACATTTGTTTTTGAAACTATACTTGCAATCTACAGACAGAAGAGATTATCTAATGTCAGATCCTTCCTATGATTTTCCTTTTTTTTTTTTCCCTAGGGGAAGAAGAACTGTGTAGAACTGTTTGTGTCTCCACTGCACAGGAAGCCAGGAATTTCTGAGGCACTCCCATCTGAAGAAGTGCTGCGTTCCCTTAATATCAATATTTTGCATCAGAGTTTATCCCAGTTTGGAATAACAGAGGTCTCCCCTGAGGTTAGTTATCAAGTTTCTAACCTGTTCTTTGATACAGATTAGGCAGTTATGACATCCCTGGAAGTTTTCAGGCTGAAGTTCCCAAGCATGAGGCAGAAAATGTCTAGGCCAAGATAGCGTTACTATTATAAGGCACTTACCATAGAATCATAGAATAGTTGGGTTGAAAATGACTTTAAAGATCACCTTATTCCAACCCTTCTGCCATGGGCTGGGACATCTTTCACTAGACCAGATTGCTCAAAGCCCCATCCAACTAGCCCTGTTAAATTACTTCAGTATTGTTTCATTAGGCTATTTACTCTTTAATATCCATGTTTTCCTCACACAGCTGAGCTACCATTGAAATCAGAGTTTAACTCCCAAGTATGCATCAATTACCTAAAAGGAAGTGAACATAAGGACTTCTGTTCTCTCAGTGTAGGTCAGCAGGTATAACAATTTCAGTAGAGAGATAAATGGAATGCAGATATTAGTTGTGACCATTGCTACCCATGTAACTTGTGTTTCAAATGATTTTGAAAAACTGAATTTTTGCATTATACCCATGCTTCTTTCTATTTTCAGGAGAGGTGAGAGATTAATTTTCTTTATCTGCTCCAAAAAGAGGGGAAAAAACTTGTAGCTATTATTTGTATGACTTCATCCATTTTTTGGAAAAAAAAAGTCTATTTCAAAGCAGAGACAGCACAGTGTCTGAGACATTACTAGTGAGATGGACATCTAACTCTGAGCTGACCATTTAAGGTATGCACAACAAATGGAAAAAAGTAGAGGCCTTTAGGGAAGGAAACCACTGAGCTCACATCACATTGCATTTTATTTAGTATCTTATTAGAAGCCCTTACATAAATATAAAGACCCTCAGAATTCAGTGCAGGACCAAATAACTTCAATCATGTTATCAAGAATCAGCATTTTCAGTGGAAACTCCCATTTTGACAGAGCAGATGTTTGTGTGCAAAGGAGCGGGGGGAAAAAAAACAATCAAATTCTCTGACAAGCCTTGTTTCCCCCTATGGGTAAAGAGTTCCTGGGTTTTTTACAACCAAACCTTTGTTTGAGCCATTGCTGAATTAATACTGGCTGTTATGCCCACTTGCATTTCCACCAATTAGAAATTGTTTTGCTCCTTTTAAGTATTTAACTCTAAGAATCTGGAATGTCTCTGTTACAAAAAATGAAATACAAAACCAGGGCCAGTTCATGTTCTACTGCAGCGATCTGCCACTATCAAGATTAGCAGATTCTCAACTGTTAACTATTCTAAAATAAAACAAATCAGAGTAGTGCTGTCCAAATGCCAGATCACCCATTAGTAACTTGAGCTAAGCTTCCTTTAGGACAGAATTTGCTTTGTAATTGAAGCATATGAATCTGATAGCTGGGATAGATGCAAGTATCTGTTCCAAGTACTTCAGTTACAAATAGCATTCCAGGTAGACATGGGGCAAGAACACATATGAATAATAGATGAATGAAGAGATGTCATCAAGATATGAAGAGATGTTGAAAAAAAAAAAAAAACCCAGCACTGAACTGAAGATCTCACCTTGAGTTAGATATACTTCAATAATCTGGAGTGCTCAGATATTTGAATTTTTCTCTCTGGAAAAAAGCATAGACAAGCAGATGGAATAATTTAGAAAAGGGTTGTTAGAATGAAAGCCGTGCAGTCTCTAGTTCCTTGTAATACTGTTGGAGAAACAAGATTATTTTGATAGCAGATTATACATTATGTCACTGATCTCAAAAAATCATGCAGCTTTACACTAATAGGTATTCCTTTTGGATCTCAGTAGTTTACATGTGTAAGACTTCACAGAAAATAACAACTAAAAGACAGCGACATAGAATCTTTACTTGGTCAGCTACTATTTACTTTTCTCTCCACTTGCTCTAAGAACAAATTGTGCCAAACAAAGTAACTGCAAACCAAAACAGGCCAATGTTTGAAGGAAGATATAGTTATACAAAGCTTTACATAGCTTTGACACATTATTTTACCTACTGCGCATATTCCTGAAGTATCAATCCTAATTAAATCATAAGCTAATAAATTGTACGCTCTTCCACCAAAAGTCTGAGTGCTTTGCAACTCATATTGTATGTGCACTATCAATGTATCTGTGCAGAAAGGAAACAGTACCCTCATCTTTCTAGGTGGGTGGCTGACACAGAGGTACTGGGCCTGGAATTAGTCTCCTTGTTCAGTTGTATATTCTGTATGAGCTGCCTAAGCCTTGAAAGTCTGCTGCCTCTCTCTCTACAGTAAACAGAAAGAGATATATTTGACAGGCAGTTCATCCTATCTCTGAGACACCTCTCCTGAGATTGCTTGGTTGACTCTTTTTAATAAGCTTTAACTTAAACTAGACCTCCAGCTATAGAGGGTTAATGGTAGGGGAGAACAGTCTGTCCAAAGAAATATTACCAAGATTATGGAGGAAAACCCATGTGAAATACTGAAGCTCTCTGCTCAAAGTCTCAGCCCATGTGGTACCACAAACAGGAAAAGTGGATGTAGGTAGCTGGAACTACAGTTTCATTCATTACAGAAATAATTTGCTGGTTAACATCTGCTGATACATTGATCACTGATTGATGTATTTTCAATTAAATTGCCTGTCTAAAAATTCATATCCCAATTTCTTATTCTGCAGTAGCTGAAAGAGCAGTTCCCCTATATGTCTTTTGCTGTAGGAACCACTAGAGTACTTTGCTGCCTGGTGTAGAATGAGATACATACCTGTGGGAATGTGAAAATTTAATGGAGGTGTTGCCCTTTCAGGGTCCAGGGCAATGTCAATACCTTTCATATATCCTTGCTCTTCCAATGGCTTTGCATTTGCTCTTTTGTTATGGTTTAAAGTTTGTGTTTGAAGTGGCATTTAGGATTGTGTTCTGCTCAATGGTATGTACAGGGTCAGGGGCAGACTTCTCCAGAACACAGTACTAAATTGGTGCTTCATAGCAGCAATAAATTCAATGACTTAGTCAGTTCATGTTATTATGGTGTGGGAATCCTGACTACCTAATATCTTTAAATTGTGCTCAGAGAAAAAAAGAAAATGCTACTGGATTTCAGAGCTTACCAGAATAGAAGAAAACTTGAAGTGGTTTTAAGTGACAAAAGTAATTGAAGTTACTTTAAGTAAAATAAGTGTCACTATTTTTTAAGAGTTAAACCAACTGCCAGCTGGAGATATGTCACTGAAGGAGAAATTCCAGAGTTCATGCCAAAATTATGCAATCCAAAATGTACCATTACAGCCTCCTTGCACAAAGCTTCTGTTGGTTGCCTTTGAAGTGTGTGATATTAACTTAGAGAAGAAATCAAAGGAAGCAATCATGCACTTAAAGCATACAGAAACTGTAAGTCACTATAAGGACAAGTGATCAAAACCAGTATCTTAAAAATTACAACAGCCTGGACTGACAGAGGCACCAGGAACAAAACAGAACACAAGGACATGTTCCTGTGATCAGGCAAGGCAGACAGTGTTACACCTGCACAGCTGCACCCAGAGCACCCCAACAGGGACAGGAGCCCTGCAGGCCTTCCAGCCCAGATGTGAAATCACAGCACTTCCTCACACATGTGCCTAAGGTAGAGTCTTGGGGGAGACTTTGTCATAAGAGACATGTTTAAGTGGCTATTGTCCAGTGTCCTGTGAGCCTGAGCACACATTCCTGCATATTTTCACTGGGGGTGAAAGTGATTTCTTGGCAGCCTTTCCTAACAAGCCTTAGCTAACACTGTTAAAGTAGCAGAAAAAAAACGAAGTTATTAAGTGTGAACTTCCATGAACCCTTTTTGATCTTGAGTTCAATCCCCAGGTCCCTGTAAGCTTTCCTCAGAGCTCAGACCTACAGCTTGCTATGCTCTCATTACTGTTTCAGCCCAAGGAATTAATTGGGGTTAACTGACCCAATTTGCAAATTCACCTCTTTTTGAGTGCAGACTTACCTTTCCTGGCAGGTCTTGATACCACAGTAGGATCTTTCAGTCACATATTTTACAGTGACTACTTTCAGGTCAATGTCTCTCTTGTTATTATCAAAAGATAGCTTCTCATTTTATTTGCTTATAGAAATACTCCACTATTTTTCCATAATAAGGCCAGAAAGGCCAGAGTGGATTTTTAGTGTCTTTAAAAAAAAGTTTATAAAAAATTGTTTTTCTAAACACATCTGCTCTACCTCAGATCAAAGCAGATGCCTTTGTGTGCAGGCAGTCTTCAGTAACTTCAGTAAGGTTACTGATTAAACAGCATCATTAAGAATACATTGATTTTTCTGCACCTCAAATTATGCTGAATGTAAACAGTTTAAACTAACATGGCTAACTGCCTAAAAGACTCACCTGATTGTGGAAACTCCTTAGGGAATGGAATCAAACACCAGGGAATGATACCTTCCTCCTTGCACCCAGGCTTCCAGCTGAGGGAGAGAAACGTGGAGTAACATCAGTTGTTTGAGACACAGCATATCTCCCCGCAGGAGGCTCCTTGCCTGTGGTTGTGGACAAGAACCTTCTCTTTTTTCTGCCTGGCCATCCTGCAAGGCTTTTTTCCTGGGTGTCAGCAATTTGTAGCTAGCATAGCAATTACTGTTCTTCTTACCAGTTTTCCTAGACAAAGGAACAAAGTTCTGAACGAGCAGCACTGATGTTTTAGACTGCATTTCCTTATCATAGGCACAAGATGACTCAGTTACTAGAGATCACAGCTTCTTCCTCATTAGGAAGCAGCTTAAGCAGTGGTGCTGCTGACCACCAGTTAGATCTGGGGGAGCAATTTCTTGGGTTAGGTGAAGGTACTACTGAAGTGTTTCAAAATGGCATGTCAAGTAAGTTTAAGTTGGGCTATATACTATTTTACCTTTTTTACAGCATTTCTTAATATTCTTTGGATGTTATTGTTAGAAAGACAAATCAGGGAAAGATGTATCCTGAACATACATAGCATTAGACAGACATCAGAGAGAATAATTTTCTTAGACTCAGTTATGTATATAAAATCTGTTACAAAATATGTTAAAAGTTTTGTGACATTAACTAATTAAAGTTTATAAAAGTCTCTCATCCATTGAGATTAAAAATCCTGTTAGCTCTTCATTTAATTTTTAGCATATTTGTCCTTTCAGTGAAGAGGAATAAAAACTCACCATTTACTCGCTTACAAAAGGTCAACATGGTCAATGCTCCTTCAGCTCCTGCTTTTTATCTAGATTTCCTCCTGAGAGATATGAAACACCGGAAAGCCATCAGGTAACCCACGCAGGGTCAAACACTGAGTTTATAGCTAATGGGCCACAGCTGCGGCTGCTGCTGTCACCATTGGATTCCCATGGAGCTCCACAGGAGCAGTCCTGAATGTGGAGCAGCTGCAGAGTTGGGCTCTGAGCCAGTATTGGGACCCAAGTCCTGTGCGGTGAGCACAGCAGAATAACCTTGTTGTGCTGAGGTAGCAGATTGCATGGGGAGCTGCACCCCGCTACAGTGGCAGCAGTGTTTAAATATGTCTAGCAACAATTTTTGCAGAAATACTTGCCAAGATTTCTAGCTTCTCTTTGAAAGCCCTGGGTTTTAAATTGCTCATTAAACACCAGACACTTACAAACCTTTTCAAACTGTCAATACCTGCAATACTTTAAAGCCCAGACCATGAAAAACTGCATGATTACACACACACAGATATACTTAGGTTATAAAGTTGGTTTCAGTAGTTGTGCAGAAGGAGATGAAGGATTTCTGTTCTGGTCCCCAGGGCTATGACTTCCAAAGAAAACTCTTCTTTTTTATGCTTTGTGTTCTAAAGCAGTCAACTCCCAACCACACATGTGCATTTCTTTTAGCAAGCAAGTCTCTGTAAGTTAGCCATGCTACCAAATTCCTCTCTAAATGTTTGCATTTTGTGGCAGTATGATCTATGGATTGCCTTGAATCTGCATTGTCCTGAGCCTTTTCAAAGCAAGCAGGACACAAACCTGAAGAACCATGAAAACTATACTGGGATCCAGCACCCACCAGACTTTTTGTCAGCTTGTTCTCTCTTCTTCAAGCCATGATCTCCTATTCCCCAAGAAGCTTTTCCACATTAATTCATCATCATCAGGACTTTCTGTGTTTGGGAGGCTGATGAAGACAAAGAGCTTGCTTGATATATTAACTGTCCAAAAGAGCAGGCTAATTGGCAGCTAAGCAGATGTTGGTGCATGAACAACATATGTAAATGCTACAGGGTCCTTGCAGTTCCATAGATCCATTGAGCAGCCACTGATCTTTAAATGGAGGAACTCTCCTCTGTGAAAAGCTGCCTGTCCTCTTACACAGTGTCCTCAGACAGAAAAAAAGGCCACCTTGGGATGACAAGACAACTCACTAGGTAAACAAAAAGTTTAATTATAAAGCCATCAGGGAATTTCAGCTAAAGACCTTGAATATTTACAGTGAAAACCACAATTTAAGAAAGTTGTTTTTACTAAGTCTGAGAATTGTACTGAAAATACTTAATTAAGAGAAGAAAAGCAAGTAACTGAAAATTGGTAGCACGATATCTACTGGACTGTGGTCACAGAAATACAAGGCAACAAACTTTATTCTAAATAATGTATTGCAGTTAGACTGAGGGTATATTTGTAAACATAGTGAAATTCTGATAATTTAATAGTTCAGACAAGTCTCCACACTGCACTAAAGGCAAAAATAAATGCTTTTACAATTATTATTATTTTGTAATCCCCAGGAGTTTGCCAGGAGTTCTGGAAATGTTAGTGTGCACAGCTGTTTCAGAAATATACTATCAGCAGGAAGCCAAAGATAATGAGATTAAACATAATCAGAATTATAGATAGATAATGAGATTATTTTCATCCAAATCAGTATTTTTTACATATGTGCATGTATAAGCTAGAGGTGTGAGTGTCAGGGCTTCCTGGCTTGTGAAGGCAGACCAGCAAGTCACCTGTTCTTTGCTCCTGTGTCAGGTGTAGCCAGAGGGAAGGAGGCACGTGAGTGCTGGGGCCGGAGATAAGCACTGGGAAGGAAGGAAAGAGGCAGGGCGAGTGTTCCCACAGCCCTCTCCGGAGCACTGCCCGTTCACCTAATGGGCCAGGCAGCTTCCAGGAAGGACAGTGGGTCTTGCTGGCTTACCTTCAACCTGCCTGGGACTCCTGCTGGGGGATTATCTCGGCAGCCAGGTAGAATCTCAGGTGCTCTGAGTAGTGTTGGGAGCCCTGGGTCACACCCACTGCGACAGACAGAGAGCGAGGCAGGATGCGTGGCCAGGGTGGGTCTGCAGAGAGCACAGTGAGGGCCATATAGTGTGGAATGTGAACTGTGACAAACCTGAGGCGGTGATTAATGCGCAACCAGAGCTATTTAACCAGCACATGCTACAGTGTAACTTTGTTTCTCTTTCTCTGTCTGTTTCTTTGCTTAAAAAAGAAAAATGTTTTGCAAGATCAGCATGAAGCAGACAAAATCTGGAGCAAAGAAGGATTTTACGCGGTTGTCATATTTCTCAGCATCTTTGTCATTCTAGTGACTTGTTTAATGGTAAGTTTCCTTTTTACAATTTTTTTTCTGGCTTTTTGTGTCATGATTTTCTCAGTCTGAAGGATAGGGTCACATATCCTTTACATAAGAGGTGTTTTCTCAAAGCTGTTAAAAACTCAGCTACAAGGTAAGAGTTGGTTGCTCTCATAATGCTGTGAAGCCAAAGTTTGAAGAATCACATTTCTTGATGTATTTTGAGTCCGATTGAAGAATGTAGCTAGAAGGAAACTGAAGAAATAAATAACAGGCTCTTAAGTCTGCAGAGTAACTCTGTAGGGATGTGAGTGATGACATCTCAACCTTCAGACTAAGGTCCCAGGATCCCTGAAGTCTTGTCTGCCTATATTTCGGTTTTATTGGATAGTAAAAGCAACAGCACATTGATACAATATCATCAATGCACAGTTCTTAGTGTGTGTGTCAGTATTCATGTATCAAATGTACAAATTTTAAACTGAAACAACTAGTAAGTACATGAAGGAGTAATCATATTTTTTAGCAACTTTGCCATTCACATTGTATGAATTCAGTGGCCAGGTTTATAAGCATTAGACATACTGCTAGTATGTTGAGCATGAGATGTTCAGTGGTCACACAGAAGATGAAAAACACTACACCATCAGTGACTTTCACAAGGTATTTTTTGTAATTTTTTTCAAATGTTGTATCTCCTCTTCCAATGTTTTCCTTCTCTGAATTGTGTAATTCTTCTGTAGTGCATAACTATAAATGTTTACTGAATTATGTGACAATGATCAGCATTTATGAACACATAGTATCTTGGAGTCTTTTGAAATATTTTGCTTTCAAACACAATTTTCTTTAACCTCAATGGATTTTCCACTTACAACCTTAAGACAGAAGGAATGCTTAAACTTTATATAATTTCTACTTCCTTGTCATCTCCATTTCTCCATACCATCTCGCTCAAAAATAGAAGGGTAACTCTAGAAATAGTAACTTTGTACTTGGAGAGGAGATATTTTAGTCATTACTGACTGTTTAGCTGGAAGGATACAGAAAATGCTGCCTATCCTTGTCCTAGTGCTACACCATATTTTTATTAATGATCTGGAATGCACAAACAGTATTGGGAATTGTAAGCATCAGGTAGGTTTCAGGCCTAACTAAACTAAGGCCTTAATCTAAGTTTTTAGGGGTTTATCAAACCCATCACAGCAGGACAGTATCAGAACTTCAGATATTACTAAGGTGCTGAAGGAAAGATGGAAAGGAAGAATAATTCTGCTTGGCTCTACAAGACCTCTGTGCATCAACACAATGTAGGAAATACGTGGCAAAGCAACAGTTCTGTAGGAAAGGTTCCAGCGGTACCACAGAACATACACTTAAGTAAATGAGTAACATTACAATGTTGCAAAAGAAAATACTTCTTGCTTTGGGATGTATAAATGAGAATAGGATCTCTAAGATCTGAATTCAGCTTGGCTCTGGTAATAATTTGGTTGTAGCATTGTGTCTTATTCTCTGTGGTCTCTCTCTAACACACTTGTGAAAAATGTCAGGCAATTACAGGAGGAAAGAGATGCAAGAGTGATCAGAGACACAGAAGACATGAAATGATTCGGTTTATTTATGACAGGGAAAAGAAGAACAAGCAGAAACATGATAGTTCCCAAACATGGAAAGTTTTCAAAGGCTGTGATAAGGAAGAACATAATAATTTCTCCACTGGGAACTAGAAGAGAAGCAAATTTTTCACAGGGTGATTTGACTGAGTCATTAGAGAGATCTTTGTTATTGCATGTGTCACTAGACCCGGGATTGAATTGCTTGGGGAAGCTTGGGAGTTTTCAATTGTTAAGAAATCATCTGTCAGAAATAGTTTGGGTGTAGCTGATTTGAACTTAGGACAGAGGTGAGTGCTGGTAGACTCCTTGAACTCTCTTCCAGATGGAGTTAATATGGTGTTGTGGTCTTTTCTGCAGGCATTCACCCTTCTGTTGCCCCCCATGCCCAACCTGTATCTTTTTTGTGTGCGCTACTGTTTAGACTGTGCAAACGGACACTGTCTCAGATTTTGTGGGGACATGCTGATACATGGAGTATGTACAATCTGTAAAGCTAAGAAACAGCTCATGTTGGTTTTCATCCCACTTTGTGTGTGTCAGAGTGGCAGATTTATAAAAAGTAGTAATTCAGTATTTCAGACTCAGCCATTGCAGTCTGTCAGACCATTCAGTTGTAGCATAAGGCATTTGGCTCATCCTTAGTAGCTTTGGCTCTAGCAACCATATGAGACTGCCAAAATGTCTCTTTATTAAAGTTACAGGGTAGGCACCTATTTGTCTGTAGGTGGTTATTTGTAGTTTAAAGGGTCCAAAAGCAGAAAGCTTAGCCTGAATCTGTAAATGGCTTGGAAGTGTTCTTGAAAGTATAGAGTAGGAAGGCTTCTTAACACTTGCCTGGAATTTAATAAATATCTGGCCTCTATAAATAAAAATTTACAGTGCGAAGTACTGCTAGCCAGTGTAATACAACAACACATGAGCTAAACTCAGACTTGTAAATTATACTTTTGAGGTCATTGTATGTATTTACTCAGCTAGTCCTTATTGTCATGTTATGGGAACTTATTGCAATCCAGGAGTGAGTCATCATACGTGGAAGCCAACACACAACTCATTGCTATCCACAGCATGGGCTGACCATGGTCTCTTTTCCACATCATTTATAATGTTTCCAAGGCAAAGTGCTAAGTAAGAATAAATAATTTTAGTATTCTTATATGTAAGACAGGTTTCTCTATTTTTTATTTTAACAAGATAAAGAAATAACTGAGGCATCATGAAATTTATCAGATAACACAATATTTGACAGTGAGATAAATTATATTCTGTTGTATTTCCAACTAATTTTGCCTGTTTTAATAAACCAATATGTTTGCATATTGTTTATTTTTTTATATTTGGAAATATCACCTCAGATTATGAAATATCTGTAGCTAGTTGTGATAAGTTTTCTAAATATTTTTGGTTTTCTCACTAAACAAACAATCAAAGTAGGGGTCTTTTTTCATTAAAAATAATGAAAGACATGAGCTTTGAGCAACCTGACCTGTGAAAGATGTCTCTGCTTATGGCAAGGAGGTTGGATTTGGCAATCTATAAAGGTCCTTCTGACCAAAACTATTTTATAGATCTATAATTCCATGAACTTTGCCTTGGCAGCAAATTGTGATGATCTAAATTTCTGCTACTGTGTCTAGTGTTTTATGATTTATGAACAGTTACTTAAATGATAAATAATGTTTTCAGCTTCCTGATTGTATTTTGGAATTTCTTTAACAAGAAAAATACTGAATAACAAAACAAAAAATGCATTCCAGCACCAAATTTTCACCTATCTCTTGTTCTTACACTTACAAGTTTCAGGATTCATAAAGTGGTATGAGATTTCTGGAAGCACTTTTGATTATAGAACATATACAATAACTAATATCAGTCTATCAACTTCAGCTTTTCCCAGTTTAAAGATTTAAATCAAAATGAATGGTATGTGTTTTTATCATACTACAAGATTTTAAGCCAGCTTGAAACTATAAACTTGTCTATAAACTAGTCATAGATTGTCTGAATTATTTTATTCTACTTCTGTTGAACTTTTTAGAGTGCAATCAAATCATAGTATCCAAATGCCTCCCAGTAATGCATCAAATAATATGACTTACATCTGTCACATTTTTTGTTCTTTCCACCCTTCCCCAGGGTTTGAGGGAAATTTTCTTTGCTGATTTTCTTCTCATGGATTCACATGACAATAGCCATGCTCATGCATGGATACAGACACAACTTCACACAGATGTTGATAAGTACTTGCTAGAGAGAATGCTTTTAATTACAGTGAACTCTCTTAATTTCTGTGGTTTATGGGAGATTTTACTATACAGTTCTGGGTGCCCTAAATACCTCTAGGCAGGTGAGCTTTAGTGTCATTGCTCCACATAAATGTTGTTCTGGAGACATAGTTATCTCGTTGGGATTTCCCATCAATCCATGAAGATGAATAGAAGCAGTTTCCACTTGTATTTTGAATGGGTAGATAGGAGGTACTGGCCAAGACAGGGCATAATATGTCAGCTTTCCTTTGCAGAAATCTGAACAGAAACGTAAGCGAGTGAATGTCATGCTGTCAGCACCATGTCAATATTCCAAATAAGCTAAGTCAAAGAGGGGTCAGAAAGAAGACTTCATTTCCTTTTGGAGTGTGGTTTTGTACCCTATGCTTAATAGGCTCAATATAAAAAAAAATTAATATTAAAAAATTACAGGTTACCCACTTTGAGTGCTGGAAAGTAGTACTTTGTGTGTTCAGCTGCTCCATGCTTCTTGATTTGTCTCACAATGAGTCTTCTGGGGTATCAGTAAAAATTCAGTTTTCCTGATTTTGAGGTGCTTCATATCTGCTTCCATCCATACTGACAGATGTGTTTAAACTGATTTGACATATGAGTACAACTAAGTTGTTTCTTTTGCAGAGCTTGGTGATTGGGTCGATCACTGTATATTTGGCTATTTCTGGTTTTTTGACTTCACCTGGAATTCATTAAAAACATGATAGCCCCACCCACTTTCTGAGGAAAGTGTGGTAGCACTTAGATCACGTGGTTCTTTGTATTTTTTTCCACTCCTACTCTTAAGCTATTTAAGTTATTTTTTTTTTCCCTAGGATGTAATAATAGATTATTAAAAAGGATATAAAATAATACTTGTCCATGTTTTGGAAGTCAAAACCACAATTCCTTGGGTCTCCAAGGAGAGAAACTATGTCAAAATGTATCAACAACAAGAAGGTATGGTGAGCATTGTCACGGCCCTGAATATCTGAGCTGTTTATCTGCAGGTTACTAGAAACAAATTAGACCAAGGTGATCAGTGGAGGAAAAGAGAATTAGAATATTTCAATGCCTGTTTTTACTGATACCTGTGCCCTTGCTTCACAGTAGGGCTGCTTTTTCTGCAAAACAATGGCAAAGAGATCTTATCCATGCAACTGTAAACTCTTCTGAATGAACAGATGGTTTACTTAGCTAAGTCTTGTTTAATGGGTGTATTGCTAATGACATTAGGTCAGTTCCCAGCTAAACTTCTAATGCTAATCCTTGAGCAAACAAACCCATCAGATATATCCAGTCTTCACTGGAAAGCTATGCATTGATAGATCTCTGTGCGGTGCTAGTAGGGCAACAGCTGTCAAGGAGCTTCTGACAGTGCAGAGGAAAACATGCTTTGGCCTAGGCTTTGTTATTATTCAAGGATTTGAGTCAAATGCTTTGCAGGAACAGATAAAGCAGAGTGGAAAGTATAAGGTTATCTGCAGACACCTTCAAAAAACTGTGTAAGTGCCTTCCACCTCCACACACAGTATTTACAATACTAATTCTCCTAAGTGTCATAGGTTATAAGGCACATATTGAAAATGGCACAACTACAGCTCACAAATAATTTTTGCATTGCCCTCCAAAGTGATAAAACGTGTTAAACAGGTGAGACATGGGTTCCTCTGGAGTGGCATTACTGAGCACACACTGCCTACCAGCCCTGTCCAAGCTGTGATGGAAGAAGATCAGTACAACTTCTGAAAAACTCTTGTTGTGGATATCTGACATCCATGTTCATGTGCAATAGGTGGACAGAGAACCCTGGTCTTACAGTATGTCAGATGTCAATTTCTAAGTAACTGTAAAGCAAGCTTTTCTGAACAAATGCTTAAATAATTTCATAGGCCACTCACCACTTCAGTTTTTTTCCAGAACAGGTAATGTTCCTCTGAGATACTGGGGCATATCCTTATCCTGAGGAGTATTCCAGAGTAGTAGCAGCCTACCAATATAAAAGTGACCTAGTAAGGTTACTCTGTTCAAGCATCAGCTCCTTGACAGATGAATAAGGGCTTTCAAGAATGTCTGCTCTAAAACAGATAGAGGCTGCTATAATTAGGGATTTGCACCTGAATATGTCATGAGCATCTATTTTATTTTGTGCTATAGTATTGTCTCTCTTCTGTTAAAATGCTTAAGAATTTTTCTACATTTACTCTATTTATCAGTATTTTCTTCTTTATAGTGTCTTTTGTAACTAATTTCCATTCTATGTTATTTTCCTCTTTAGTAATACAACTGCTGGTATTACAAACAATTTCTGACTCACAGAGAGAACTGCTAAAATTCCTTCTACCCATGTGTACACTTAGCAGTTTATGTAATGGAAATATTTATCCTGTTGTGGAAAATGCTGTGTAATACAACTTGTGATTTACCTTCTAGGAATGCAAGTCACATATAGCAATCTTATCCAGCATTTGTGATACCTTCCTTGCCTTGTTTACTAGGCAATTGAGATTGGGCTGCCCTCTTTATTTCTCTAGGTTCTGTACAGATTAAAGGAGAAGATCCAATTGTCACTGAGACAAGAGAAGGAAAAGAAGCAGGAGATCCACCTCTCACCCCTTCCCCTGCAGACAACTCAGTCCGAGTATAAGACCACCAACAGCATGGTCCAGCCTCAACAGGCTCCAAAGGTTGTCAATGTTGTAGTGGACTCTCAAGGCCAGTGTGCTCCTGAGCTCAAACCCCCTCTGTGTGCCAGTCCGTCTCCTTTCAGAATGAAACCTGTGGGGCTTCAGGAAAGGTAAGATGTTACCTGGCACAATCAGGTTTTATTCTGCTTTTTAAACTTCTGCTTCACGATTTCATGTTTCTGTTCTGTCAGTGAATGGGAGACTTTGCCATATGGACATCTGAGACGTGGGATTTTGGTGTGTCAGCATCTGTCTCATGGGTATTCTTTCCTTGCCTTTTCATCTGACCAGAAATTCAGGTCATACAAAAAGGTGCATCTTTGGGCTGAGATTAACTGCTTTAGTGGCATTCTTTTTGCTAATTGGTTTCTTCCCCATTTCAACAATTACTCCAAATAAATAGTTTTTGATTTTCCATTGATTTTTGCCTGCCTTGATCCTGAAGATCCTGACAGATGGCTCAAAGATTGGTTATATATTCTCAGCAAAGGATGTTCTCATTGTCAGGGAGTCCCTAGGACGTGGAAACTTAGGAAGAAGAAATATTTACACCGAGTGCAATTACCAATCTCATACAGTGTTTCCATTATGATCTTTAGGTAATTTCTCTTCTTAAATCTAGCCTTCCATGATGGTTGGGATACAGTCCAAAGTCTACAGGCTTTACGAGAAAGAGAAAGAAGCGATTAACAAAGAAACCAACCCTTGTGTGCAGTTTCTCAGAAATACTTGGGCACCAAACCACGCCACTTGTTGTACCTTTCAAAAACTGTGCCAGTGCTCTTTTTATAAAACTAGTTATTCTTCCCACATGAGAATGCACACTGACATCTGTCTCTCCTCTGTTAGAAACCTGTATAATTTCTTGTCTGATGGCTTCAGGCCACTTTCATAAAGCATCAGTGCTCTGAATAACTAACGTAGCATGCAGCCATGCAACTGAACTCTTCTGCCCTGGCACAGACAATAAATGAAAGAACAGATGCCACGCAGAGACCAAGCAGAGCCCCATCTGTAAAGACTCTCAGCTGAGCTGTAACCCTGATTCAGCTTGAACCATGGGACTTCAATGACAGAGATTTTATCCATGGATTTATGACAGACAGAGCTCAGGGAGGGGGACTGATTCTTCTATCAGCAAGAGATGCTGAAAGGCAGAACTGTCATAAAATATGTAGTGATACAACTGCAGCAAAAAAAACAACGAATGGAGGAAGCAAGTAAATACATTTTGATAGTGTCTCTCTTTCCACAAGACCCTAAAAATAAAGCCCACAAGCATGAGGATCACATAGCTACTTTATAATACTTAGTACCCAGCATAGCATATGTAGTAGTTGAGAGGGACTAGTGAAAAGGAATTTGCAGAGGTAGTCTGTACTTAAGAACAAACAATGAAAGTTAAAACTATTGATCTAAGACACTAATTTCCAGTCCCACAGATAGGAACTCTGCATTTAATACTCCTAAACCTAATTTCATCCTTTCGAAGGACAAAGTTCTGAGTCAGGTATGTCAACATGGAGAGCTCAGATACAAACCTGATGTTTGAACAAATGAAAAAAAAAAAAAAGGCATTTCAGGCTATTACTAAGGAAAAAGAAGTTGAAGGAACTTTAAACTTTTATTTCTACTGTAAAAGGACACTAATGGACCATCATGAAAAAGTGAAAGCCATCATGAAAAAGTGAAAGCCATTGTGATAACATCCCAATATGCAGTTCTTTCTATCAAGTTTAACACAGTTGGACTTCATCAGCACAAGTCTTCTTCTAAGAAATAGCAGTTTATTTCAAGCTCAGTGATACAAAAGTCTGGGATTATGAGGGGGAGAACCTTAGGGAATAGTTTATCTTCTGTTCCTCTTAAATAAGAAGCTATTGTATCTATTTCTTATTTCTTTACTATAATCTGTCCTATGAGCAGATTTGTGCATGTTTTGACACTCAGAAGGACTGGAGACAAAAAGTAATAATGCACCCACTCGTTTTGCCTCAAATGTCATCTGATGACCCAGTAAGTGGAGAGTTTAAAACTCCTCTCCTACTTTTCTGTCCCAACAAAAACCTTGCATTAGGCAACCTTGGGCCATCCTCATTACACACTGCAAGCAGCAAACCATGCACAAAACAATCTACTGGCAGCTCTTTTTCTGTCAGTATGGAGTGGTATCAATCCTGGAGGTTCCCTCCTGTTCAAAGCCACAGCTTGCTGGTACTCATTCAATAATTTTTGCTACCATGATTTTGGTTTATGCCAGGGGAAGAAGCTCTTAGCCGACTAGAGTGGATATGGAGTCTTCTTGACAAACATAGCATGTGGATTCCTTTGGTCAGATTGCTTGACAGTGGTTCCTGAGCAGTATTTTCTAACTATCCAAAGTCCTCCCTGCTTTGATTCCTTAAGTGTGATCTATAGTCATGGAATGGTGCAAACCAGCGAGTGAGCCGACCACTGTGGCTAGCCATCTAGGTGGAAGGTTGTGAAAAACTTTCTGAAGGATGAGACAGAAAAGTTGGATGATGCAAACTGATTGAACTAGATGACCTTAAAAGGTTCCTTTCAGGCCAAACTATTCTAAGATTCTATGATATTATACCTGCCTCTCAGGCTCTTCCTACTCTGCTCTCTAAGTGCTGCTTTGAGAGGCATACCCTTGACAGGACAAGGGTTAATGATTTTAAACTGAAGGAGAGTAGATTTAGATTGGATGTAAGGAAGAAGTTTTTTACAACAAGGATGAAACCCTGCCACAGTTTGTACAAAGAGGTACTAGATGCCCCATTCCTGGAAGTATTCAAGGTCAGGTTGTCCAGGACATTGAGCAACCTGATCTTGTTGAAGCTGTCCCTGCCCATGGCAGGGAAGTGGGTCTAAATGACCTTCAAAGATCTCTTCCAACCCAAACTATTCTATGATTCTATAATCTAAATGCAAAAATACTGTGGAACAGTTTTCATAAAGCAGCACTTCAACCTCTGGCTCTCTGAACCTTTCAGTTTTTAATAGGAATAGCACTGGCCACTACAGAGGCAAACAAATTGTTAATGGACAACTATGCATTGATAAAAATGTTTCTAGGAGTTTGTCCAGCTTCTTAAAATGTATCGTGCTTCTGAATACTAGAGCCAAGTCCAGGAAAATATTTTTCTGCGTATCTGGAAAGGCTCTTACTCAGCTATTTTCTATAAGACAAAGCTGCCCGGCAGATTATGCAACATTTGCACTGTCAAATGTGTGGAATGCCGCAGATGATTTGTGTGTGTCACACACACACACGCACGCCGCGGTGTCTGGTGCCTTGCTGGATGCGGCTGTGCATGAGCGCGGGCGCGGAGAGGGTGACACCTACAGCCGGCTGGCAGCGCTGCCCCGCATCCCCCGCGTCCCCTTCATCCCCCGCATCCCCCCGCACTGGCAGCGCGGCGCCCGGCGCTTTTATCCTTTGGCTGTAGCTCTTGGAGGAGGGAAGGTGATCACGTAGTCAGGATGTTAACTGGTCCAGTGGCCTCGGGAGGCGATTCTGGCCCCGTGCTCCATTCTCACGAAACTTCCCCTGGAGTACCACATTGAGCTCCAGGGCCCCCAGCATAAGAAGGATGTGAACTTTTTGGAGCACGGAGAGCCACGAAAATTATCAAAGGGTTGGAGTACCTCTCCTGTGAAGGCAGGCTGAGAGAGTTGGGGTTGTTCAACCTGGAAAAGAGAAGGCTTCGGGGAAAGCTTATTGCAGCCTTTCAGTCCTTAAATAGGGTTTATAAGAAAGATGTGAACAAACTTTTTAGCAGAGTCTGTTGCAATAGAGCAAGGGGTAATGACTTCAAACTGAAGATTTAGGTTAGATATAAGGAAGAACGTTTTTATAATGAGGGTGGTGAAACACTGGAATAGATTTTCTAGAGACATGGTGGATGCCCCATCTCTGGAAATTCAAGGTCAGGTTGAATGGGGTTTTGAGCAACCTAATCTAATTGAAGCTGTCTCTACCTATGGCCAGGGAGTGTGACTAGATGACTTTTAAAGGTCTGTTCCAACCCAAACTGTTCTCTGATTCTGATTCTCCTAGATGCTGATCCTAGATGTGTGCCCACGTGCAACTTGCAGTTGGGAAAGGGAGGGAACAGTGGTGATGGAGAGTGGAGGATGAACTGACAGGTGTGGAGGTGAGAGGGCTGTCCGAACAGAGACACTGCCCCCTTTCTGTTACAATTAGTTATTGATGCTGAGGCAGGCAAATGAAGAGCTGTCTTCACAGCCTTCTGGCATCATCTGGTTCATTCAGTACAGAGTGATTTGAAGTTTCTCTCTTCTGGCATTTGCACAACTGCACCTCCTTTGCAGCAAAGACCTTCTTCATTGGCAACCCACACCGTTCTGTTACTGACCAAAGGGGCAGGAGAGCCAGTGTTCTCCTGTGGATGTCTTCATGAGGAACTGTCACAATATCATAACACCGATGCCTGAATTTAGGATGTAAATGATCCTTTTCTCTTCCCTGAGCACATCCATGAATATTGCATCAGTGTTTATTTTTCTACTTAGGCTTTTATAGGTTTATAAGAATAATATATACTTTTTCCTTCAGCACAGTAAGGCTTCCTTTTTTTCTGTTTGTTGACCCAAAATTCATCTTGATATGAATGGTCCCAGCCAAAAGCAGAATCTGGTGAAGTGGAATGCAGTATTTCAAATTTCATTTTTATGAAAGCATTGAAAATTCTTAGTACAAGCAATGAATTGTTAACTCACAAGCACGGTGGATATAAATATAAATATAAATGTCACTACACCAACACAGTATTACAACTGGATTTACATTTCCTCTGGCCCTTGCTGCTCTGAGTTTTAGTTTCAATATTATTTGTGACTAGGACAACTGTATTTCAACTAACTAGTGCACAATATGGTGTTTTGTTCAAATTAGTTACTATGCAAAAATACATGGAAGAAAAGAAAATGCAGAAAATATCTCTTATACTATTCTTGAAAATCACAGACAGTACTTTGAAATTTTTTCTCAAGTATTGTATTCCATCCTAGCCACAAAGACCTAAAATTGTGGCTATTGCATCTAAATAATCAGTGGGAAATATCACAGCACAGTGTTTTCTTAGTCTGTTACATATTCATCAGAAAATTATTTTGTCTAAAAGGAAGAACTCCTCATGTTTGCATATTAGGATGCCAGGGGCATACAGGAGTCTCATTCAGAGCAGGTAACATTTTACATGTATTTTGTGCTCATTTTCTTCTCTGCAAATAAATACAAGGGAGTGGACAGAAAAGTCTGACAAATAGAGCAAAAACCTGGCAGATAAGTGAAATAATAAAATATTTTCTAAATGTGAAATAAAATAATTCTGCAATGATATGGAGACATAGCTGTCACACAGGAAAATGGAAGTTACTCTGTGAAGGGGAAGAGCCTTCAAGAGCAAAACTGGAAGGGAGAGGGCTGCTCACTGACACCATTCAACAGGCACTGTGCAACCAAGTCTGCAACCTCTGGAGAAAATTGGTAGGTATCAGAATAGGGAATAGTAGGAGGAAAATCACCTAAATCAATCAAGTGTAGCTCCCAATCGTAACAGATGAGTGAATTTTGGGTTGAACTCTCATTGTGAGAACTGTGTGTGATGTTACTTTTTCCCACAAAGCAGAGCAATACTATAAAAACCCTATGCCTCAGTTAATAGACTGTACCCCATGAGATTTCTCTTACGATCCAGAGGTTGCTAAATTCTTTCTCCAGTCCT
This sequence comes from Scytalopus superciliaris, assembly GCA_013400415.1. Lineage (NCBI taxonomy): Eukaryota > Metazoa > Chordata > Aves > Passeriformes > Rhinocryptidae > Scytalopus > Scytalopus superciliaris. The sequence goes on along the minus strand of VXBX01009605.1, from coordinate 994,483 downwards.
AAGAAGTATTTAGTAGACATGCAGTGAGTACAACTCACTGTAAGTATAATGAAATAAAAGCTAAAATAATGTGCATTGTAATGCTGCTAAATGCTCATTCTCTCTGCTTCCTTATGAGAAAATGAGGTATTCTGATAGAAAAGAAAGGCAATATATTTTTTATATAACTGAAAAAGATATATTCAGATAAGCCATAGGAGTCTGCAGAATTCACTTCCAAAGGAAAAAGTTTGAAAAAGGAATGTATTAGCACAAGGTATATACACATATAGTCACACAAATAATGAGAGCCATTATTGTTCTCTGACTTCGGCATCCTTCCTCAGAAACATCTTGTATTTTGCACCTTTACAAGGAAAACCTTTACTACTTTGGGCTTGAAGTTTGGAAGTGGAAGAAAATTACTCTGTTAATATTGATTACTATTCTCTTATATTAGTCTTCCTGTATAGACACACAAATTATTAAATTATAGTTCCAGCCACTTAGGCAATTTCTGTGCTCTGTCAATTGCCCTCTGGCATGGACGACAAACACTAATACCTTTTTTTTTGGTTTTAGAAAATCAGTATTCATTAAAATGAATCATTATCTTAATAATACTATATACCAAATAAAACCTTATAAGAAATATTGGAACCAGGTTAAAAAATCTGATGTGCTCTTTTCTTCATTAATATAATGTCAGCTACACCTCAGGATATCTCTGTTTAACCACATCTCTGCTGTAACAGATGAGAACAATTTCCAGCAATTCTCTCTGGCTCTGTTCTGATTTTTAGATCACAGAGCACAGTCACTGCAAGAATATGATTATGGTATTGCTGATCCATTATTGTTATACAAAACTGTCCAATGTGAGTAATCATTTCAAGTAATGCTCAAACTATAGCACCTTGCAGTTGGACTACTGTAAACATGCCAGGTTTTGTAGTTTATTGCACAAGCATGGGAACTTAATATATTTACAGGAAGGGGCCTTGAATTTCCTGACTAAAATATACTAGCTTTGCAGAGATTTGGAGGATAAATTTGCTCTATTGTGTGATGCTGAATATGCTTTCTGCATTCTTAATTTAAATCCTAGGGATTGTTTTCAGGAAAATGTCACTGTAATTGTTTGAAGCACAGCTATGTGCCAAGACGAAATTACGAGCTGGAGAACAGTTTCACAGTGATATCCTATCAGAAGGAATTTACAAAGCACCAGGTACTGGTAAACTGAGTTTGAAGTGGGAGGCAGGAATTTTTGTGCTCTGGTTTGTCTCTGCCACCAACTCATTAGAGCACTTTGGACATGGCATATAAACCTCCTCCAGCCATACTCCTAACCATTGGATTGAGGATGGCTGGATGTTGTGTCCACTTGAAGAGATGTAGCAAAGATGAGAACCTTACTGTGAGGTACAGCAAAAGTCCTACTTGCTACTATTTGTTCACGCTTAAGAAAAGGGAGAAAATACAATTGCCAAAAAAACAACCCCTAAAACCCCTCAAGAACCTAAAAATACATTTCTCTCATTTGGCACACTTCTAAGCTGTATTCCATCCTGAGCTGTAAAATCACAGAATCATAGAATAACAAGACGGATTGGTTTGGAAGGGACCTTGAAGAAAATGGAGTTCCAACTACCCTGCCATGAACCCTCACAGGGATGGGGCATCCACTTATAAATTCAATACACCCAGAAACACTTACTGCACTGAAGCTGCCTAGCAGAGATTAGTTTGTGTCCATACTGCCAAGCTCCTTTTACATCCAGAAGAGTGGGGAATGGATGCAGGCTGACTACTGGGAATGGTTTGTACACATGCTTGTTCCCAAACTGTGACGGGGAATTGCTTTGGAGTGCTCTTGTTGTCAAAGGCTAAAAACAAATCAGGCTGCAAGGCTTGATACGCAGCACTGTCATTCAGGGCCTGGAATTGTTTCCTGACACTGTGATTTTTCTTTTCAAGACGTAGCTTGCACATGAAGAAGTGCACAGCTGATGTAGCAGCTGATATGAGGGGAGCAGTCCTGATTGTGGGCAGTTGTTTTTGGCCTTTTAGTAATTCTCTTTTCAGTGCAGCCTCTCCCCACATCCCTATATTGTGGCTTCCCTTCCCCTCAGGCCACCTCAACTAGCTGGGAAGCCACACTGACTGCTGGCACATGCACTCTGGGTGACAGGGTTAGGGCAAGGGCTGAGGTGGGGGAAACTACTCCTAAGTAACGGGGAACATGATGTGGGATCCTACTTTGTGGATCTCCTGCTCAGTGCCTGAGAAGTCTGTGTTAGCATGTGGATTCATCACTAGAGAAAGAATAATTCTGTGCCTCTAACTTGCATTTGTGAAACATTTTTGTTAGTGCATAGTCACTCTAAAAACTTTCTGCATGTACCAGACCTTTGAGCTGCACAAAAGTCTGTTCTGTCCGACCAATTACAGATGTCTTTGCTTATCTGCAGTGTAGGAAGAGGGCAGGAATGTTCCCCTTTCTCTGGACAGGAAGTGAACTCAGGCACCAGCCTAACAAAGACCCTTTAAAAACCATATTTTAACTGTTTGACTCCTGGCTAGTTGGGAAGCTGCTTTGGTGTGATTAGATCTCATTGAAGCAAAACTCTGTGGGAGTTGCAATCTAATGAAATAAATGTAAATAACTATGTACCATTGCCCAAACTTACACCCAGAGTCCATTTCCCTGTGTCTCTGGTACATCTTATAAGTGATTTCAGATTACTGTGGGTTAGATGGTATGTTTCCACTCCTATTTCTATCTCCACTTTAAAATGCCCCACATCCCTTTTTTCTTCTCTTGCAAAGAACTAAAAGCTCTTCAAAGCATGTGACTTTCACTTTTGGGAGTGGATAATTTAGACAAAGTAGCCCAACATTATTTTGAGAAATTATTCTGATGCAGCTTCATGGTTCTCTGCTCTCAAGTAGCCAGGGGTGCTCCGTTTAGCGTACAGTCCATGCCTACCCTTGGTTTTGCCTTTACTGTCTTCTGAGGTTTAGTTAGGAATTTTATAATAATTTTGTTGTATTCCCAGGTCTCTTATCTGGCATTTATTCTTGTTACTCCAGTTGCTACTGGTTTTAGCTTGTATACAGGAAACTACAGTGCCAATCAGTGCCGTTCCCAAGGTGACAGGAAACCCTATTTGGTCGGATGTTGATTGTGCTTGTCTTTACGGCTCCACCCATCACATTTTCTTCCTTTTTGGCTTAAGTTAAGAAAAATTAATCAGTGGCTGCCATCTGCTAGACAGTTTTGGTGGTTTTGCAGTGATTTGTCCAGCCGGTCTTTTGAAAAGTCACACACAGCACAAAAAACAAAGGGAAAATATCCATGTTAGTATTTAAATGTTTCTTGAGGCTTAGATTTACAGGGATCATTGTTGCCCTGAGCACGTGAATAATTTCAGCTGTAGGAGTAATCCTCTCGTCTTTTTCAGCAGCAAGTTTAGGGTTTTAAGTGCTGTTTAGTCAGGGGGTTAAACTCTGATTTCCTCAGCTCCTCTCTGCCTCTAATTGTTTTCTGTGCTTGACCATCCAGACATGATTTCTGTGACTGCCTCACCAGCTGTGCTAATGTACAGGCAGAGTTGAACACCTGGGAAAGTGAGGAGGTGGACATTAGCTGGACTTGAATGATCTGCACATCTCGTCTCAGTCCACGGCAGGACATGTCTATCTGTGACATTTGCAACCAAGTATATCACCTTTTCACACAGTGGTGGGTTGCAAAGGCTGTGCTAAAGGACAAAGGGCAAGAGAAGAGTACCAGTTTCTTTATGAGATTGGTTTGCAAGCAGGAAGTATCTCATGAGCCCTTGACGAGTACCCACAAGTACTAGTTTTGGCAAAATGGTGTAGAAGGAAGCATCCATATCAGATATGCAGAGTTTTGATATTTAGAAGGAAGGTTAACTTTTCACATTTGAGGTTTTATAGGAAAGTTTCCTTGAGTGTCACTATAATGTCTAGAAAAGGCTAATGCTTCAAGTTAGAACAAAAATATTCACCTTTCCTCTTGTTTTGCAATGCATTTATCTCTGATCATGCAGTTTCTTCTACAGGGCAATCTAAAGCTGAACTTAACTCAGTTCCCCTTAGCTTAAAATGTTAGGAACAGACACAGAAAACAGAAGAAAATAAAAACATCAAAATGCCTCCAAAACTGCAGTGTGAGATGTCCTGGTATTTCTTTGAATTGCAAGAAATTGCCACGTGCTGGTAGCACTTACATCCAGTTTATATTGTGGCCCTCAGTTAATATTCCAGGCCACGAATCTTTTCTCTGAGTGCAATCATAATTTTATTTCTGTGCAGTGTCAGGAGAACACTTATAAACTATGACAGTTGACTAATTATACTGCTTCTTTTTTGAAAAATTCAGTTCTGGATATTCAGAAGAGATCTCTTACATGGTTAGAGCTAATATGTGCAGAAATCTTAACATTGTTAGCTAGCAGAAATGTCCCTTGTTTGCAAATATGCCTTTGCTCAAAGAATACTACATGTAAATCTGTGGGCCAGAGTATTTCTCAGCTCTTGTGAGAAATTCTCTTCAGCATCTCCATTAATAAAGTACCTGGGAGCATCGGTCACAAATCAGGATCCCTATGTGCAAGACTCCATATGTGCACAAAAATGAAAGGTTCTATCCAAAGGACTTACATCAGACAATGTAGTAAATGCATACAGACAATCAAACACCCCTCAGGAAATTGAGAAACAATAGCATCATGGCAGATATGAAGATGCCCAAAGTATACTATTAGAATGGCTCAGCCAAAGAAATACTGCCCAGAGGCAGGAGCTGATTCCATACGACACTGACATTTCAGCCTGCCTCTTGCTGGAGTTACTTGTCTGCTTTGATACCATCACATCTAAGCTGATGCACCAGTTTGGTTTGACTTTGACCTGCCAAGACATTTCAGGAACTCTTTTTATGATTTTCATACTAAGACGAGTGAGACATTAATTGTTAAGTGACTGATCCAAGATGGTATAGCAAATCAGTGTCTATCTTCATATAGTACCTGGGTTCTTGAACCCTCCATTCATCTCTCTAACCTGGACAGTCTGTAAGAAGCTACAAAAGTGGTATTTCTTTCTGGAAGAGGGACTTCCCTTATACTCCCTATCAAAGAATATACTTTGATGTTTAACAAACAGAGTGTATTGTTGTTACTAATTTATGGTACCTATAATTATCCCTGTTATGTTAATACTGTGATTTGATAACAAGAGCAAAACAACACAGCAACTTCAAATGACTGCTCAAATATGCGATAGGCATCAGAAAGGGAAGTGGTGTATATAATTCCCACACAGAAAAATGTCGTTAAGTACAATGTTTCTCTGGGGAACTCAGTCCTGATGCTTGAGGATGACCAATAGCAGCTCCCTGGAAAACTGTGCTGCCAGGGAGAGATGGGGCTGGTGCTGGGCAGAAGGCAGCTGAGTTTGCCCCTCTGCCAGGGCTGGTGTTTCCGCTTCCCACCATCCCCCGACAGCCGCATCTCCTGTTTTTGAGATGTCTCAAATCCTTCCTGAGTTGTAACAAATTCCACCAGAGGACTGCTGCATATTGTCCAGAGGCTTGCAGTTGCTTTCCCTGGATTTGATAATAGACCTAAAGGCGTAGTCTTAGAATAAACGAAGGAAAACAATCAGAATGGCAGAAAAGTACACAACGGTTAATGAATACAGTTTGCACCAGCTTGTTTCACTTTACACTCTATTTAGCTTGTTCTGCCTCAGTAGATTTATGGAGGTATCTGGGAAGAGAGTTTGGCCCACAGAGCACAATACTGAATAGGTTTGTGAAAGAAGGAGGCATTGTGAAGAACAGAAAGCTGGTATTGTCATTAATCCCCAAGTTACTTCTGTGGCTACAGAGACTGCATTTGCAATTTACTGATAAGATTAGAGTAAAATCAATATTTTCTGCTTCATCACAAGGATTTTCACAAATGTAGATGGTTTAAATATCACTAATACCTCCATGTCTAATGTTCACTATTGCCTGGCTCCCAGCTACTGAGCTTGTCATCCTGAGTCAGTGCAGAGGTATAAGGTGGGCTAAGAAAGCTGTCTGTAGGAAAAATGACAGGCACAAAGATGGGAAAACACCCTTTGGTTCAGGACATTCCCAAACCACAGATTGCCAGAAGATGGAGGACAGATTAAAAATAAGTAACAGAATTAATTAAGTAATCAGTAATTCCTACTTACTTTGTTCTTGCATTTTTTCCCAAAACCTCTTCTTGCTGGCCATTATTGAAAACAGGATACTGGTCAACCTTTGGCCTTACATAGTACACTGAATTTATGTTCATATTTCTACATGACTGCCTTCAGTGCATGTTAACCTGACCCATGTTGCATCATTAGCTGTATGAAGCCCTGTGTGTTGAGAGCCTTTGTACTGAGATAGATGGGGTGGAGGTCAGGTTAGAAGTGAGTATGGTATATCTTTCAGATATGACTTATCTCCTTTCTCTTGATTTCGTGGTGCAATGTGCCTTTAGAGGAACACTGCTTTTGTCAGAATCCTCACGTTTCCCTCTCCTATTCAAATTCATAGAAGTGAATTTAAATCAAGCTAAGTTTCTTAATGCCATGAATCCTTTGCTAGTAGAGGACTATTAATCTGAAGCAATTGTCATTATTTCACTCTGAAATTTTTAATCTGTACTGATTTATTGATGTTTTGTATGAGAAAGTAGATCCAGAAAGCCTTTGTTCTGGCCTTCATCTCTGGGCACAGGTACAGCTGCACTTCCCTTCTCTAGACCCCTGCCTATGCAGTCCTCTACAGGAATGGCTCCGATGAAGGCAGGCAGTGGCCAGAGCCATGGACTTGAAGGGATCTGCTGAGCTCTATAGAAAAGAGCTCCAGATCTCTTACCTGTCTGTTCCTCATCAGCCATTCAGCTCTAAATGGGCCCTTTTAAAGGTCTACCTAACCCCTGAAGTGCCAGACAAAATACACCTTGGTGTGCAAACATTTACAGCTATCCTAAAAACATGGAAGCATTGCTCTGTTTCAAATTGCAAGCCTAAGTATATTTCCTAAGCGTTATTTTCAAAGGGAATCCAGGCACTTTTCACATTAATGTATTTGTTTGAGCAAGCCTTCCCATAGAAAGCAAGGTGGGAAAGTCAGACTATGAAAGTGGGTCAAGAAAAAAAGCTGGAAAGAGAGAAAAGTTTATATAGCTAACTTAGGTGTCAGCTATGGAGACTTTAGGAGCTAAATAGCACATCTAAGTGCACATATAGGAATCCTGTCTCAAAAAGCCTAAATCCCATAGAAGAACTTAGGCACATAAGTCATCCTGGAAATGGAACTGTATGTTCCAAAGTGTATGAGCTACAAGCATTTGAGGTCTGTACAGGCAGCCTTAGATGCTTTGTCCACTGTGACTGAGCAGAGCCTTTCTGCCAGCTTCCTTGGAAATGTCCATAGGTGGCGCAGCTCAGTTGAGCAACTGTGTAGCTCTGGAGCTTTACATTCTTCAGAAATTGCTGCTGTTCAGTAGTTTCTTCAAAGTGCACTAACAATTCATTTGTCTGCTTAGAAATCTTCCGTGTGACACTTGCAGTAGTTTAAAGATAATGAAGACCAAGTCAAATAAACAAGGAATGTGCTTTTTTATTATCTTAAGGTTGACAGGGTGTAGTAAACGCCTCTTTTCCCAGATGTTCCTTCCTGTCTTTCCCAAATGGCAAACTATCCAGGAAAGAACTCATTGTACTGATTAGTCTTCAAGTCACAGTAAAAAATAATTTTCTCTTGCTGATACTGTCCAAAGATATTGCCCATTTACATTATGAATATTCCTGCCCATGTCTTTTTCCAGGTCAGCTGGTTTTGTTTAAAGTCTCAAAAGAGTATTAATTCACACATTACTGTGTGAATAGATTATATATTTGCTTATTTGGATTTAATGGCTGTAGATTATATTCCTTAAGCGAGCAGTAGTTTCAGGAGGGAAGTAGGGTTTGTGCTTAAGAGATTAATTATTATGGAATACATGAAGCTAAATTGAGTTACATATTAAAAAAAAAAAAAAAAACAAACAAAAAAAAAAAACATTTTTTTAGTCTAAAAGATGAAAAATCTAAGGTACATTATTCATTTGTGTAACCATGGGGCTGACCAACTAAAGAGCAAAAAATCTCAGTTCAGCAGTCTTAAAAAAACACTTCCTAGAAACTGTTGCTGTAGTGTTGCACCTCTCCATCGTCATTGATTAGTTGAGCTCTCCTAGACAGGCTACATTCTCTGTGTAATGCAGGCAAGCACCCTCTGGGCACGCTGTAGTGCTCAACAAAGGAGAAAGCCTTGCATGGGCTGGGAAAAGTAATTTGTCTTTGGACCTGGACTAGAGATCTAAATTGGCAATGATGGTACCTGGCTACACCTCCTCTAAGGTGTCTTACAAACTGAAGGTACTTACAAACTGAAACCATAGAGGGGCAACCCATACAAGTATGAAGAAAGTATTTTGCAAAGTGCTTTTTTTCTTAGTTTTCAAGGAAAATATACAGCAGACAGAATATGTGGGAGCTTTTTAACAGTTCTTTTTGGCTTACCTTAAATAAATGCATTATCTGAGCTCCTTCGGTTGTGCATTTTTTAAATATGTGCAGCCTTAGCAGTCCATTGTTATTATTCTCCATTCTTTCCCATTATCCTATTCTTTTAATCCCTTTTGTTTATATTCATTGTAGCTTGGTTTAAATTAGCATGTGCATTAATCAGAGAGAGAACAGGTCATCCAGGCAGTGAGGCCTACAGTATGAAATTGAGCAATGCTGCAGTGACAGCAGATGATAATAGCAATAAACAAGACTGCATTCAATTAAAGCTCTACAATCTCAAGAAAATTAACTATAAATTGGTAAACATTTGTTCAGCTCTTTGAATAAACAGCTCAAATAAGCACAACAAATTAGCATCTTCATTTGTTTTTCCTTCTGAATATTTAACTCAATTTTCACTCATGCTGGAGATACATATGTGACTATGAATCAGAAATAGAGCTTTATGTTGCCATTCGAATTTTATTGAAGAGAGAAGTTTGCGTGACAAAATGCAATTTGATTGTACAAATAATCTACAGGAAAAGATGGGAGGTTGTATAAGCTCTGCATTTTTGAACAGTCAGTTCCCGTAGCTGAGCCATGTAGCCTTATCGAGGGCAGAACAGGAGTGAATTGGCAGTACATTAGAAAGCCTGATTAAAAGAGGGAAAGTTGAAACTAAACTCATGTCAGCTGTTTTCCTCTACAGGATATTGAGCCATTCCTGTCCTAACCAGATACTGATTGCTTAAAACTTAATCCAGAAGTACTTGTCAAAGCCGTTTCCTCAGCTCATTTTGACCTGCTGAGCTGTGAGTAGATCCTGAGAATTGTTTGCAATTTAGTGCTAGAGGTATTGGCCTCCTCTTACTCATGGCTGTGGGAACAAGATCGGAATCTCTGGAGAGAACATTAAGAGCCTCCAGTTTCCAGAAAACCTATTTCAGCTTTATAGCTGAGGCTCCTGATCAGTTTCTGTGGACTCCAAGAGGGCTGGAGTATGCTGCCAGGTGCTGTCAGGAGGTTTCTCGTAGCTGGGAAGGTGCAGAGGATTGGAAGTCTTGCCTCAGAGCATCCATATATCCATCTTCTCCTTTCAGCAGACACACAGCTTGCTGTCATCACTTTGAGACCCCTTCCTCAGAGTCAGAGGCAGCAAGCATCAGTTTCTCAAGTGATGGATAAGTGGAGAAAAACAAAAATGCAGCACTGGAATACTGTGAGGAGAGCTGTGTGACAGAGCAAACATGAGCAGAAGTGGCAGATGTTCTTTCCAAGAAGATGCATACTTCATCCGATTGCCTCTCTTGCAGTCTTGATCTTCAATATATTCAATGTATGGCTTTCTGGTTATAGGTATTAACTTCAGTGTTATGTCTGCACTACCCCCTGTAAGTGAGGTCCTCCATTGGGTGAGATGGGGCTGCCCACACCAACAGCTGCAGAATTTGGGTCACATGCAGATGACTGCGAGACAAATATACAAATATCAGTAATATTAACCATTTAATTGTTAAGGACATTTGTGGAAAACTGGGCTAGTATCTACCTATCTGTCCAGGATCTCCTCTCTGCAGAGGCGGAATCAGAGCCGGGGGAAGGTTAAATCTGTGAGAGGAACAAGGCTATGGAAATGAGGCCAGGAGCCTATAGAGAAAGAGAGGCCCACTGTTCCCACACATGATAGGAGGTCAGTAGGTAATTTCTGGTGGCTTAAGTAGCACTGGTATGCCAGGGGACAGCAGGAAAGGGAGAAGATCGGTTTTGGCTGCTTGCACACCCAAGTGCTGAAGGTAGAACTCAGGTCCTGAATTTTTTATTTTCATGCATAGTAAAATTGATGCAAAATGACCAAACATGAGCTGAGCCTTTAAGGTACAGTTTGATACCTCTAAGGTTTGATAGCTCTAAGGTATCAAACTGTATCAATTTAGACTGGCCATAATGCAAAGTAAATCAGTCATTTTATATTCAAAGTTACAGATTTTCTATCAAAATCAGTTTGTATTCCTCTGCAAGTGTTTTTTAAAGTAAATTATAGACGTAAGTAATACTGAATCTTCAAGTCAGTTAACGATTAATTTCCTTCAGAGAAGAATACCTATGACATTTGGTTGCAAAATTACTTACAGTAACTTAAGAAATAACACAGATTTAGGGAACCTCGGGTTTTAGTCCTGCTTCTGCGAGTAATTCTCCCTTGGCCCAATTAATTGGTTGATTGCAACTTCTGATTTGTGAGTACTTCCATCTGGGTGTGATATAGATTTGGTTTGTTGAAGTGTCAATAACCTGAGGTCTGAGTGGGTTCCTAAAAGCTGCAGCCTTTGTTTGAGTGAAAATCAGTAGCAACCCAGAATTGTCAGCAGGTAAAGAAGAAAGCATCTGGGGAACTGAGTTTTCATCATGGGTCTGCCGAGCATAGTGTCTGTATTTCTTCCTAAGGCACCTAGGAGAGTAAAAATGGAAAGCACAGTATATGCAATAAGTACTATGTGTAAATATTTCTGTGTTAGGATGATATTCACATTGTTACCTAATGATTTCTAATTCATTATTTTCTCAAACTAATTTGATATTGATTATCCTATGTTAAAAGTAAGAGTAAATAAGAGGATAATTACATTAATGGGTATTGTATATTATCAGAACTCATAGGGTTTTCTGTCAGAATATTCTTTAATATGTGTTGCAGCACAACAGAAAACTGAAACTTACTTAACATTTCCAAGAAAAGAATGTATGCCTAAGAAAAAATGAATCTTCATTTTTCAAATTGGGGTGGTCAATAATGCATTTTTATTGCATGCTTAGAAGACTTATTTGAGATAGTATCCTGATGGTCAGAAAAAAATCAAGAGATCATCACACCCGTTAATGTACCCATACCCTCATTCAGCCCTACTTCCCCAAGATGTCTAGTAATATCAGCAGTGCACAGTGGATATGTATTTCAGGCTAGCACGTAAAGAGCAAGAATCATATATATGCATTTTTGAAAAATACATAAATCATTCTTACACTTGCTAGAAGCAACTATTTAACAATACTGTGAATGCAACTTCAAAATTTATCAAATTATATTTCACTTCAAATGAGAGTCATCTGTTAGCTTGCTGAGGACTGTCTGTAATGGATATTATAGATCTTCATTTGTGAAGAAATGTCTCAGTTGTATTAGATGATCTATATTACTTTTTGCCTAAGGCTGGAAGAAAACAGCAGTATCTTCAGTCCTTTGCAGAGATTATTTTAACCTCTCTGTATTTCTGCTTTCCTACTTTTTCTTTTTTCAACATTGATTTTTCTTTATGAAGTCACAGTTTCCTATTTTTATTTATTTTTCATTTTATGTTGAAATACATGATTAATAGATTAAATCCTTTTCTCATTTATGTGCTTTTCACACTGAACCTCCGTTTTACATATCACATTACTTCACCTACGTCACCATGTTTTCTCTTAGCTATTTTGCTAAAAGCAACAAGAAAGCTGAGAGTATTTTTTCCATTGTTCTTTTTTACAAATTTACTTTTTTTCCCTTTGAATTGCTCTACTGAAACATAAAACTAGATATGCAGGGGAACTCTGGAGCCAGCGGGGTAGTAAGTGCTGAAAAGCATATGCCTAGTTGTGCTCTTCCACTGCAATCACAGCAGTGCAAAACCCACCTGTATTCGGTGTGTTTGCTGAAGAGCTGGACCAGCAGGGTGAGAGACTCCAGGACCGTGTCTAGGCCTAGTCTGTGAGCACCAGAGAAACAAAATGCATGGGGGAATTGTGGTGTTTTTCCTGTCAGTAAAACACAGAGAGAGCATCCCTCTGGAGTGCTCCCTGGTACAAGCAGGACCTGAGCACGCAAAGCAAACTCCGTCCCCAACAGCCACAGCCAGCACCCCTGTGTGTTAATTCATGGCTTTCTTCCACCCACGCACCTGACACAGCTCCCTCCTCGGCTATAGAGCAGCTCGGCCCAGGGTTGGAGGACCAATGGCAAAGGAGGGAGCACCTCCTGTGTCCATGTGCTGGGGTGAGAGGACAGTGGCTCTGGGAGGGCAGCAGCCATCACTGCTGCTGCCAAAATCGCTAGAGAGAAGGAGAAGCCAAGGTTCAGGAGTCTCGGTGTTGCATTTTTCAGGAGTGCTGAATAAACACGGGAACGCGTATTTAAGGAAACTACCAGGCTTAAATAAACAACTGTGAAAACAGGTGGGGCGATTCGATTTTCATGATCACCGTCTATGGCTTAATTTTAGGGTCAGGGAAGACCCGGAAATGACCTCACTAAGGATTAATAGGCTTTAGTAATCTGGTGGCCCTCTGAGGTGGACAGGTGGAGCTTCCTTTCGAGAGTGTTCAGACAAATAGTGCATTTTTTTTTTCTAATCGTGGTCTGCAATAAAGTCTGCTTCTATAAATGTGTTATTTAAAATAGTCCAGTGAATTCTCATCAGTGAACTTGTTCCTGTTATCCAAGTGGAAAGAGGGCTGTGAGTATGTAGTGAGACCCCTCTCTGGTATTCTAGACAATACATAGACACAAGTGGTTTCCTGACTGCACTTACTCACATACTCAGTGAGAAGGTGTCTGTCCCAGCTGGTGAGACTTCAGAAGAGTTAGTCTCGTCTCATGATGATTTTAATACAATGTTGTCAGGAATGTTCACCATTCCTCAGATTCCTCACATGATTCTCTTCCCCCTCAAGACAACCTTGAGAGGATGCTGGGGCAGGTGTACCATAACAAAATCTTCTCTAATCTAGCCCAAACTATTAATATGGGGAACATAAAGAGTATAAAGTTATTTAAATTGCAAAAAAAAGTTTGTCAATATTCATAAACAAGCAAAATTGCAAATGTGTGTAAACATAAAAAATTATTAAATGAAACATACTTCTTCAAAAGGGTTCTTTGAGATAGCCATATTTATGGAAAAATTCTCTTTAGAGCCATTTTCTATTCTTACAGAATTTCTGAAAAGATTTCTATCCTTTAGGTAACTATTTCCTGCCCTATATTCAGATTTTATTCAATGTATAGCTTTTAATGCATTAAATATGCACTCAAAAACTAATTCTTCTTTCCAGAGTAAGTTATGTGATCCTCAACACCAGTATTCACCAATAATCCCCATAAATGGTAAAAGCTGTAAACTCACAGTTATAATTAGACCAGGTATATTTTTTGTTGTTGTTAAAAAGGAAATAGCCTTTTTGCCAAGACTGTCAGTTATAACAATGTAAAAGCCAAAGAAAATATTAACATTTTCACTGTACTTTGTTACTGGACAATGAGAATACTTTTCCTCTATATTAGGAAATCCCAGTAGGCTCTCCCAGAAGTATGTCTGGGTCTAAATTGCTACCCATTTCTCAAGCAAAGGTAGCCTAAACAGTTTCACAGGGATTCATTGCACAGCTCTTCTGTGGATTTCTGGATGGTTTTCAAAAGATTGGATTTGCGATATATGTCCTGCGAGCCACCTGTTTGAGGGACTGCCTTTTTCCGTGGAATAAATTGCTAGTCATCATCAGAAGAGGTGCTTGTGCAGGAGCATTTTTATGATAGAGAGGTCTAACAGGATGTTTTCTTTGAGAAGTGGCATGGAGCTAGGGACTGATTTCCCCCACAGACAGGGGCAGTCCCCAGGGAAATGGGATGTCTGTGTGAGCCAGCACTCTCCTGCAGGGTCCAACTGAGAGCAGCCACCATAGCGAGCTCATGCTGTGCCCACCTCCCAGGCCATCACAGCTCTGGATTTGGGTATGAGTGCTGGTACTGCCAGCTGGGGCTTCAGCACCATCAGGGTGTGTGGCGAGGCACAGAGCACTACCAGTAGCCTGTGCATACATCAGTTACTTGTCATTTCTGCTCAGAATGCTACTTCACTTCTGCCTACCTTCTAGCAAAATTAGCAGAATCATATCCCACCCACTTCCCTGTGCCAACAGAAATTGTCCTCATCTACCCCTGGAGGCAGCCAGCCACCTGCAGCCACGTGGGCTCCCTCTTGCCTCTCCCACCTCCACCTCTGTCTCTGACTCACTGTTACCATCTGCAGACCTGGGCAGCAAAGCTCTTGCTGTCACCCACCCATCACCTAAGTTAAAGTAAGCTTGTGAACACAATGGCACAGTGTGAGATTCACCAATTCCACCAGGTGGTCTTGTCTCTTGGCCAGTGTTGCTTTGTGCTTTGCTAAGTTACAGGTGAGTGACCAGAGTAATTTCTATTCCTGCAGACTGACATAATATAAATCTTTTAATTTAAAATAAAATTACTGAAATTACTGCTGACATGTGCAAGAGGAAGGGAATTGCATCAAAGTTGTGCCACAACAAAAAAACCCCAGTGTGTTATGCTCATACGATTGCATTTGCTCAAATGTGCATGCAAACAAATACCTGTGGGCCAATAATAAATAACAAAAGGGCAGTAAAATGCAAGTATTAAGATTAGCAGCTTTTGATGTAGACCAGAAGTGGTGAATGGTGCTACATCAGGTTGGCAGCTGTTCATTAGTGGGGTTCTCCAGGGCTTAGTATTGGAGCCAGTCCTGTTCAATCTTTATTGATGATCCAGACAAGGGGATTGAGTGCAACTTCAGTGAGTTTGCAGGTGACACTAAATTGGCCAAGAGTGTTGATTTGCTGGAGAGTAGGAAGGCTCTGCAGAGGGATCTGGACAGGCTGGATTGATGGGCTGAGGCCAGTAGTATGAGGTTCAATAAGGCCAAGTGATAGGTCCTGCTCTTGGGTCACAAAAATCCCATGCAGAGCTACAGGCTGTGGGCAGAGTGGCTAGAAAGTGATCCATCAGGAATGTACTTAGTATTGCTGGTCAACAGCAGCTGAACATGAGCCAGCTGTGTGCCCAGGTGGCCCAGAAGGCCAATAGCATCCTGGCTTCTATCAAAAATAATGTGGCCAGTAGGACCAGGGCAGTAGTTGTTCCCCTGTACTCAGAACTGGTGAGTCTGCACCTTGAATACTGTGTCCAGTTCTTGGTCTCTCGCTTCAAGAAAGACACTGAGGTGCTGGGAGTATGTCCACAGAAGGGAAATTAAGCTGGTGAAGGGTCTAGAACACAAGTCCTGTGAGAGGTGGTTGAGGGAACTGTGGGTCTTCAGCCTGGAGAAAAGGAGGCTCAGGAGAGACCTTATGACTCACTACAACTGCCTGAAAGGTAGTAGTGAGGTGGGGGTCAGTCTCTTCTCCCAGGCAACCAGCAGGAGGCAAGAGGAAATGGCCTCAAGTTGCACCAGAGGAGGTTCAGGTTAGATACTACGAAGAACTTCTTCACTGCCCAGGGAACTGATGGAGTCATGATCCCTGAATATGTTCAAGAAACAAGTGGATGTGGCACTTAGTGCTGTGGTTTAGTTGACATGGTGATGTTTGATGACAGTTTGGGCTCAATGACTCTGGAAGTCTTTTCCAACCTTAATGATTCTATAGAGGAAAACATTCCCCCATATTAATAGCATTTGCCTCTCAAATACTATCTGATGGTGTCTGTATTATAATAATATGTGAATATACTAATGTAACAGGGACAGTTGTATCTTAATAATACTCGAGCATCTAGACAGGTGTGCAGTCACACTCACCCAGCAGGAGTTCTCCTGCAGGTACGAAATGCACTCAACCAAGCAGAGTTCTAGCAGAAAAAACTGGGATCACTGGATAGTAGATTTTTCAGTAAATGGTTAATCATTGGCATTAGTGATTCTGCAAGAGGGCGAAGTGTAGAGTTGGATTCTGATCTGGCAGGATGACTATTAGGAGAGACTTGAGGCAATCTTATGTTGTTTGTTTGTATCTGAGCATGGTAGAGCAGCTAGATTCCGAAGAACTTCCCCATAAGCATACATGAATGGAGAGAATAATATGCAGAGGTGGGAATCAAACGGGCATTGTCATATCTGTGTATGTGCATAGGCTTGGTAAATGTTAAAGACATTTGCACTGAGCTGAGTGTCTTTAGTCCAGTTCAGACAGCTGAGTCTGGCAGTCTTATAGTACTGATTTCTGCTTAGTAAACACAAAAACTTTGAGTAATGCCTACTGATTTGTGTTTAGTCATCACAATTCACAGAGCATGGATTTATTGCAATCAATATGCCGAAAGAGTTGAGCAGATAACATTTGATTGATGGGGTGAAACTATGAAAAAAGACAATTTTCTTAAGTGTTGTTTGGAGAAAGCCACAAAAAGAATAGGGCTAATACCAAGCACATGTAAGTGTGCTCTATTTGTATTTTCACAGTTCAAAGTTGTTGTTGAATCCAACTTTATTTTCCTGTACAAATTGAAATGTTAGGAATTTGATTGTCCTGCAAGAGATGTTTGGCATTTCCAAATATCCCCTCTAAGTCTGACCATTTGTCCTCCTGGAACACAGCTCGTTTATTGTGGTTTATTGCCTTTCCCTTCTCTCCTACCTAATGTGAGAAATTTTCTGCTGTCTTAGTACTCACAAGGTTTGCACAGAATTTTCACTCATTTCTGCTGATTTTATCACTTTTCTCCCCTTCATTTTGTATATTTTATTTCAGTAGATCCTTAAACATACACCTGACATAACTGTGAATTTATTTCATGTTGTTAAATGTATCAATTAGAACCCTATCCCCTGTTTTTTTCTGTGAAATATTTCCTTACTAAGATACTGCTTTCATATTTGGCATTTGTAACAATAAGGTAGCATACAGGGAGCAATTTCTGCTTGTAAGAATAATCCAAAGAGTTGCTCCTAGCACACTGTTCTTGCAGGTTGTTAGAAGAGGCAGGATGTATAATCTTGGCTTTCTGGCCACTCAGTGCTACCAGTGAAACCAGTCTTGCAGTCTTTGCATACCCAAATCTATCAGTGACTACACAGAATGTCGGGTGCATAAATAGCTCAGGATCAGCTGCATGAGAATGGGACTTACAGTAACTGTTTTAATTATTTCCTAATGCAGACGAGGGTCCAATGTCTCCCTGACTTTGGATATGAGCAGCTTGGGAAGTGTTGAACCTTTCGTCACTGTGCCAACCCCACGAGAAAAAGTAGCGATGGAATACCTACAGTCAGCTGGCCGCGTCCTGACACGGCAGCAGCTTCGAGATGCAGTTGCATGTTCTCATTTACTTCAAACAGAATTCATGGTGAGTTGAACAAAAAAGTTTTAAATAAGGATTTTTGATGTAACTGGCACAACAGAAGCTGTGGAGAAAAAATTATCAGGCAACACTTTAATGTCAAGGTACAACTAATTTCCAAAGGGCAGATTAGATAGTTTCAAGGTGGTGTTTTATGTTTATGCACTAAAGACAGAGAAGGCAGTCACTCATATCCATGGATAGTACAGATTCCTCTGGATTTGAAATCCCATTCATAAATGGGATAAGTGTTGTATTAGAGCTACCGTACAAACAGCCAGAACTGTAACACTGTGACAGTTTCAAAGAGATCATAAAGGCTATGCTGATAGAAAGCACAGTAATAATTGGAGATTTTGTTTATTCCCATGTAAACATCATGTATGTTTGCAATTTGACCACTAAATTTTTAGTCATCATAAATTACTTTTTGGAGCAGACAGAGACACCTGCAGTCCCTGTCCAAAAGGGTCTTGTCCAAAGGTCCAAAATATCTTTAATAAGCATGCCATACAGCAGCCCGGTGTACACAAGGCCAAAAGCTGAAGCACTTTACAACTGTATGTGTTAGTAAAAAGGGTAAGAATCTAAAATCAAGGAAGTGGCTAGGTAGAAACAAGTCAGAGCAGAAAAACTCATTCAGGGAAAATATATTACAACATATTAGTTGCAGTTGAAGCTGGCCAGAAATGTGGGAGACAATAAAAAGAGTTTTTTCAAATACATTAATGGCAATAGGCAGTACAGAAATATCACTGGCCCCTTACAGGATGAGGATGGTTGCCTCACAAACAGGGGCAGACACAAGGCAGAGGTGTTTAACACTTTCTTTGCCTCTGTCTTCAACATGGATGAGGGACAAAGGGGGTCTCAGTGCCCTGAGCTGGGGAACCATGACTGTGAGAATGTTCAACTCCCAGTCAATGCTGAAATTGTGCAGGACCTGCTGCTCCAGCTGGATCCCTACAGCACTATGGGGCCTGATGGGATTCATCCTGGAATCTGCAAAGAGCCGGTTGATGTCCTCGCAAAACCTCTCTCAATGATTTTTGAGCAGTCTTGGGAATCCAGAAAGGTCCCAGCTGACTGGAAGCTGGTGAATATTGTCACAATTTTCAAGAAGAGCAAGAAGGAGGACCCCAGAAACTACAGGCATTTCAGTCTTACTTCAGTGATTGGTAAAGTTATGGAGAAGATTATTCTGGGAGATATTGAAAAACACCTGAAAGACAATGCTGTCATTGGTCACAGCCAGCACGGTTTCATGAGAGGAAAGTCCTGCTTATCAAACCTTCCATGGCAAGGTAACTCAACTACGTGATCAAGGGAAGCCAATTGTTGCAATCTCTTTGGATTTCAGGAAAGCTTTCAAAACTGTCTCTCACAGGAACCTTCTGCACAAAGNGGGAATGAGATGCTGGAAAGCAGTGCCATGGAAAGGGACCTGGGGGTGCTGGTCAATGTCAAGTTGAATCTGAGTCAGCAGTGCCCTGACAGCCAGGAGGGCCAACCCTGTCCTGGGGGGCATCAGGCACAGCATCGCCAGCCGGGCGAGGGAGGGGATTGTCCCGCTCTGCTCTGCACTGGGGCGGCCTCACCTTGGATATTGGGGGCACTTTTGGGCACCATGATGTAAGAAAGATACTAAGCTATTAGAGAGTGTCCAAAGGCAGGCTATGAACATGGTGAATGGCCTTGAGGGGAAGCCATGTCTGGAGCAGCTGAGGTCACTTGGTCTGCTCATCCTGGAGAAGAGGAGACTGAGGGGAGATTTCATTGCAGTTACAACTTCCTCATGAGGGGAAGAGGAGGGGCAGGCACTGATCTCTTCTCTGTGGTGACCAGTGACAGGACCTGAGGGAATGGCCTGAAATTGTGTCAGGGGAGGCTTAGGTTGGATATTAGAAAAAGGTTCTTTGCCCAGAGCATGGTTAGAAGCTGGAAGAAGCTCCCCAGGGAAGTGGTCACAGCACCAAGCCTGGCAGAGTTCATGAAGTGTTTGGATGATACTCTCAGGCACATGGTGTGACTCCTGGGTATTGTCCTGTGCAGGTTTAAGAGTTGGACTGGATGATCCTTGTGGGTCCCTTCCAACTCAGCATATTCTGTAATTCTGTGATTCTGAAAAAGACTGGTATTGCAAAACACCCAAATGAAAGAAGCTATGAGAAAAAATGAGACACCTTTTACAAGGGAAATAGAAAAGAGCATAAACCGAAGCCAGTTGAATATGAAAGCTGAGTAAGGCAGGCAATAAAAGATTTTGAATTAAAAATATAATAACTTCATTTTTAAACAGATCAAAATCATGAAGCTTACCAAAGAGTACAAAGATCATTTGATGACCAAAACAGTAGAAAAGCGATTTGGAGAAGTTGAAGCAGTAGGTTAGAAGTGGCTGTGTTGTTTGCGTCTGTGTTGACCATAGAAGAATTTAGGGAAATTCCTACGTCTGTGGCAAGAATAGGTTCAAATGGATCACTGGAGGATCTGTCCGAAAACGAAGCATTAATGGAAGAGAGATTCTAGAACAAATCACTAAAATGAATAAAAGTTACTCACTGGAGTAAGCTAGTAGCCACTCAGGAATCCTAAAGGAATTTATATATGCATTTACTGATGTATTAACTGGGCAGGTGTAACCTGACACTTGTGCTTCAGCTGCTGAAGAACCAGAGGGTCAGAGGTCACAGTTTTTCAGAAGGGCTCCAGAAGAAATTCAGAGAACTGCGTGCCTAGAAATCTAATGTCTAAATCAGAGAAACTGGAAGGAATTAAAATAAAGAAAGAAGCAAAGATATATATGAATAATTGCAATAGAGTGATGAATAGTCAACACAGCACAGCACCAGAAGGACTGATTGCTTGTCAGCATAAAAGGAAGTCACAAGTGGAGTCCCAGAGGCATCTGTTCTGGAGCTGATACTGAGAAAGATGTTTCTAAGTCATGTGGCACATGAAATAAATAGTTAGATGGTGAAGTTTGATGATGACACTGGATTACCAAGCATAGTAAAATTAAAAATAGACTTCAAAGAAATTACAGAAGGATTTTATGGTGGTGATGAGGCAGAGGAAGTCTGAGGTTTATAAATAAAATGTTGTGCATTTGGGAGAAAATAATTTTGTATCTTTTCATGAGTTCTGAAACAGAAAACTAAGACTCTTGGGAAAATAACTAGAGGATAATATAGAAAACATCATTATGAGATGGAAAAATATCTATAATGCATTCATAACTGCAGGCTGCTCCAATTTTCCCATCTCAAAGAACATACAGAAGTATGGTGATCATAATCATAGAGCAGAGCAGCTTCTATATCAGGAGATAGTAAATTGACCTCTTCTGCCTAGAAGAGAAACTGTGAGAGGCTCTAACAGGAGTCTATAAAATCCTAATTGCAAGGAGAATGTGAATATGGCATTATTATTCATGGGGTTTTGTGCCAAAAGAACAGTATTAGGTGAGCAGTACTATAAAAAGAAAAGTTTGTCCTGTTCTAGTTCCCTCACATGCCTTGCTACCAGTTGCTATTAGAGGATACCAGAGAGGAGGAACATAACCAACTACCCAACCTCAGCCTAACTTTTTTAGCCTTTACAAGTGTAACCTAACAAGGCAAGTAAGAGCTGGAAGAACTATACAATCCCCTGAACATACTACAGGTGTAACAAAGACATACAAATAACGCAGTTCCTATGGAACATGTCAGAGGACATGATCCCTTGGGTTTCATTTTGCTTCCAGTTTCTGCATATAAGTCAACAGATGACTGACTCTCTAAAAATAGATTTTCATTATGAATAATAGCATCCCGTGAAGCAGTCCTTTTATTTGTCTTTTAAAAGCCAGAGTTTATAGTAAAAGTCATTTGTTTAAGAAAAATAAATCCCTCAGTTATTTTACCAAAATGTGGTCAGACAGTGTACACAGAAAAAATTACAAGCATCCAAAATACTTTTATCACCACTTATGCCATAGATTCTCTGCCATTCTGCTGCTTAAGCAGGAAAGTCAGAAGAAATAACTTCATCATGCTTACACCCCCCGTGTTAGGAGGCAGTTTGTACAGACAGCTTGGCACCTCGTAGAATGCTGTTTACCCAAATCCTCTCACGCAGCATTTGTGCACAGCTTTGGACAGATAGAGAGTCACATTTCATGTGTCCCTCACAGGGGCATGACATGACTTTGGCCATTCAGTGTTTCCACAGAATTTTATTATAAAGATCATGGCTTGACTATTCTGTTTTTAAACCATTTTTTACAATGTGTTTCAAGATGAAGCTGTTCAATAGTATCTGTTTACTATCTTCCTTGCTATGGATAGTAGCTTTGGTAGGAACTTGAGGCATGTAAAGATCGCGATATATAAGCCTCACCCGTTCTGCTCACTCAGCTTGTTTCAACTAGCTAAAGAAGTAAGACAGTCTTCTGGAGACTAAAATTATTAGTTTTCACAGAAAACTTCCAAGTGTGAAAAAAGTGGAGAAATTATCAGAGTTTTCAGTGGAAAATTAAACATGAGCAGTTTCAGGTTGAGTTCTTTAATTAAAATGGGTTTTTTATTAGCAATTAAGAGGACATTACTTATTTTTATCATAACAAATTTTAAATTGCCATCAAAAATTCTTTTTCATAATATTTATTAAGCTATTTTTCTTTTTTTAATAATGCAGACAAAAAATTGGGTATTTTGAGTTGGGACAATATACCTGATTTGAAGAAGGAATATAAGTTGCCCAGCATATACTTATCTAGTAGCCTGAGCTGCTACTATTCAGAAGACAGAATATCTCACATTGGTGGCAGAAGATAAAATTCATTATTCCCAAAATATTGGAATGTCAGGAAATATAGGCCTGCATGGGAAAGTGCCAGATTGTTAAATCTATAAAATATGGTCCTCATAAAAATAGAGGGATCAGAATAATGGCTATCTGCCTGAATTTTCCTAAATTTTGCCACATTTTCTTGAATGCTTTCAGAGGCCCAAATAATATCTCTTCAAGCGTATGAACAGTTGTAGCATTGAAAGGCTAATGTGAGCCAGAATAGCTGTTATTAGAAGAGTATTATTGCTCAGAGAGGGGAAAGTAACCGATGAACAATATGCACATAGATCTATAATTGCATTCAAGTGACTGAGCACATGAATGTGTGCATCTTATGCGTTATTTGCAATCTTTTTTATGAAATTAATGTGTTTAATAAAACAATTCTGTATATATAGCCTATACAGCTACAGATTTTGTATGCTAATTTGCACATGTTCATGTTATTTGCAGTCTGCTGGGCTTATTTGTTGCTCCCCTGTTAGCAGGAATGTTATCCCCATAATACCCTGATTATTCTTTTTTCTAGAATAATCTCTTGTTTCTCACAGCCAGTTTTAGAATAAGTGACTTGTCTGTGGCTGTGATCCACAGTGTATTGTCAGATTTCTGCCTGTGCCCTTGGCCTCACAAGTGCTTACAACTGGGAGGAGCCCACTGATTAGAAAGTGTTTACAGGATGTAGGTGATTAATATTATTAATGGACCTTGTTGGCCCACAGAAATGTGTTTCTGTTTTCAACTTGATGACATTTCTGCATCTGTCAGTAACTCGCCAAAGGATGAACTATTTCAAAATGTCAGCAGGCACAGCGAGGGAGACAGCCAGGCGGCTGGGAGAGCCTCCCCAGCCACCATCCCTGGCTGGGCAGGCAGAGGACTCTCCTTCTCACACTTCTTTTTCCAGTCTCTGTACATGACAGACATAGTTCACATTAAACACAGTGACATCATGCTGTCTCTCACTATATAGTTCAGGAGGGATAACTTTCAGAAGCCATTCACTGGTGATTTTTATACCAAAGCAGAACTGAGCCAGGGAAGCTCTAGGTCAGCCAGTTGGAACAATTCAAATCCCGAGGGCCAAGGGTAAGAGTCTCACAGAGGTCACCACTGAGAAGCAGCAAAAGTCAGAGATGAATATGAGGAAGATGTGGGAGCTAATTTTGTAGTTCTGGGGAGGAGGAAGTGGCCTCAGAAGCAGGACAGAGGTGAGGTGGTTTGACCTAAGGTAACGGGGATGAGATTTATGCAGGAACAGAGTCTCACAAGTGAGAAGATCCCACACTTAGCATCATATGGATGGCAGTACAGGGAGCTGAAAAAGGATTGGGTGAAGGACCTGCAAGAAAGGAGTATCTTTGCAGGAACACTTGGCTGGCCTGACACAGTTGAGTCATTCTTCTGAGGAGTCAGCTGAAGAGCAAAGAGGAGATTGAGGAGGAAACTGAGTGAGGGAGAATTAAGAAGATCCACTAAATGTATGTGCATAGGGCAGAGAAGGTGGAAAAATCAAAATCAACACAGAAGTTGCAGGCTCATATAGTAACATGTTCAGAGCCAAGCTGGGAAGCAGAAGCGAATCACAGCATTTCATTATAAACCAACTAAATTTTACTTGACTTTGCAATCTCTTCAAGCAGAAAAGTGAGATGGTAGCTTCCCCTGCTTGGTAAAGATCCGCTGTTGGGTACATCCTTGGTTAGAGGCCTTGTCCCTGTTCCTCTGAAAAACCCCTGCAGAAGTCAGACATGCTGAGCAAGGACCAGAGCTTGTGTCTGAAGGACAGTGACCATGCTTCTCATCTGTGCCAAAGTCCTGGGCAGGTCTACACCTCTAGAATTAGAAACCAACTGATTTTGGAGGAAAATCTGAAAGTAAATTTTCCAGTGATGCAAGCCAAAGGATCCTCCTCATATTCCTATGTGTCTGTAAGAAACAGTTATTTGATATGCCGCTGTCTCTTAGGATAAATGTCCCAGGCTAGCATGACATTTCCATCTGTAGTAATTACTGTTCTTTTAAGTAGAAGTATTCATTTACTGAAGATCAAATTCCAGTTTACCCTAAGATAATATAAATAATGGTGGACAAAAAAAAAAAAAGAAAATCAG
The DNA here is from genome assembly GCA_013400415.1 of Scytalopus superciliaris. NCBI lineage: Eukaryota > Metazoa > Chordata > Aves > Passeriformes > Rhinocryptidae > Scytalopus > Scytalopus superciliaris. The sequence continues at coordinate 969,790 of VXBX01009605.1, read as the reverse complement.
TAAAACATTTGAAGATTTGAGTCAACTGAAGCATTTTTAATGTGATTTTGCCAGATTGTTTTGGTTGGTAAAATATCCCCCAAAATCAGGAAAAAAAAAAACCCTACGTGTTTCATCTTGCCATTTTAAAAGGCTTGATTTTATTCAACTGTAAAAATACTTTTTCAGGACCTCAAAATTATTCTTACCCTATCTTAAACCAAGTTAAACATTTTGTTCATACAAAATTGGGGGATTTTTGTTTGTCATGCTGACAAACAACTTGAAAAACAGCAATTTTAAGTTCATCAGGAGTTTATTGTTTGCATATTTTTGAAACTTCGAGGAAACTGCAACATTAGTTACTTGTATATCTGCATGTTTAAAGAAGACAATGCAAATCAGTCACTAATGGATCAAAATGAGAAGCAAGAGAAATAGATTTAGATTTTTATTAATTTTGAGTCATTGAAAGCAAAAGACTAAGACACTTCATTCTAACAGTTTAAATAAAAGGCAAGTGAGGTCTTTGAATGACATTCTTAAGGGCTTAGCACAAAATTGCAAAAAATACTTGCTGTATATTAATATGTAATTATTTTTAAAGTTCCTCCCCCAATTATGTAAAATATCGCTCTTTTCTGCCACAGTACTGCACTTTCGAACTCCACTTTTCTAGAACTATTGTGCATTTTAACCTTGCTCCTAATCCCATAAAAACTTAATAATTCATCAAAAGTGTTCCTTGGAAGTCACCCCTTCAATATGCAGCTCCCTGTGTTTATTAAAGGAAGGGTGTTGACAGGCTTGAGGTGGGAACCACTTTTTTTCTTAATAACTTTGATGTCAAAAAACAGTTGTGTAACAGCAGATGGCCTTCTGGTGATAATTTCCTGCATCAATCTTATTTAATTTATTTTTTATAGGAAATACCAATGAATTTTGTGGATCCCAAAGAAATTGACATCCCGAGTCATGGAACTAAAAACCGCTATAAAACAATTTTGCCAAGTAAGTGAGTTAGTCCACGGTTTCCTACTATGACATTTAGTCCTGCTGTGAAAATCTAGCTGTCTTTACATTTGCTGGTTGTGTACCTATTCATAATTGTGTTGTAATCTATGTAGGAAGATCACAAAAGCCCAGTGCTGCAGGACTGGCAAATGCAGAGCCCTCATTGGATGCCTCAGCAGGTGCACAGGCTGGCAGCATCCTAGCCAGGTACTGAAGTGCAGCCTGGGTGCCTGATTTTCTCTGAAAGGGTGCTCAGGCAGATGGGTAGAGAGGGGTCTGCCATGCCATGCACCTTGTACCTTGTCCATCACAGTTCAAATTGTCTTGCAGTCACTGGTTGGGCTAAGCTACATAGGACTAAGAAAACTCAGACTACAAAAACAAAGTGCTACCTATCCATTCTTGCAGTGGGCTTCCATCTTTATAAGTCCTCTGGTGGTTGGGGTTTTTCCTTCTCCATGCGCTAATTGTCATTGGGAAAATCTGTTTGCATTTGTAAGAAAACCACCCTCACACAGTGCTGCCTCTTTGCTGCTGTTGATTTACCACTGCCTTCCTATACTGCTTCTGTATCTTCATTGGCCCAAACTTGTAAAACAATTGCACTTTTATAATTAGAGGCAATTGAAAACTATTCAGTGGAATAGTTTTCCTTCAAAATACGCTTGTAAAATGCAGCTATTTTCATAGCAATTGTTGGCACACAGTAAGATATTCCATTTCTCTTTTATTAAGCATGTTGTTTTCTGTTCTGTTTCACAATAGGTTGCAGAAGTTTTAGCATTGCACTAAATATAGACATGAATATTTAAGTTTTAAAAGATTTTGACATTACCAAAGTGAAAAAGTTCAGTGATTCAAAATATTGCAGAACACTCCCACAGAAAAATGTAAACACATCTCTTTATTTACATTTGGAATGAAGAATACTTTTAAAATGACAGCATATCCTATCAACTAGAAATTTGTTTTCTAATTGTCTGTGGAATGTCCTTGTGGGCCTATGTCATTTATTAGTCATTCAAATTATTAAGTTTTTCTCACCAAGCCTGAATGCATTGCAATTTGTTCACATCATACAAAGTCCTTGAAGTTAAATTAATGAAAACTGATGGCCTCTAGATTTGTCTCAGAAATATAATATGCAGCTGGGAAAGAAACTTGTGTAGAGTCCTTGCTTCTCTTCAGCCTCCACTGTGTTCAAGGTTAGTTCATCTATTGCAGCCACTAGCTGTGTGCATCTGAGCACAGTGGAGAAATGTTGAAGGGAATCAAAAAAAGAAAGTAACTTAATGCAAGTTATATACCAACCCATCTGAAAATTCAGCATGCCTTAGAGTCTGGCCCACTGTCAACAGGATGTACATGGAGGGTGAAATCCTGACCCCTTTGACGACAGCAGGACTTTTGCCATCAGCTGCAGTGAATACAAGAAATCACCAGGCCTCCCTCCACCTGACTGGCAGATTTTTGAAGGAGTCCTCCCTTCCCATAGTATCTCATGTCCAAGCTGCCCCAGCCACCATCAGGTTAGGCTTCAGCAACGCCTTGCAAATGCCATGAGTCCTGTTTCACTGCAGCATGTGTTTTGAATTGGGACACAGCAGCTGGACCATGCTTTATGCTGAGGAGCTTTGAGAACCAGCCTGCCTGTGTGTCTTCACCTCCAGTTAGCTGGGGTATGCTGCCCAGCTCCATGGCACACTCTGAATGCAAGCATGCTGCTGGTGTGCACCACAGCTACTCCCTGACAGGCACTTTGCAACTGTCCTTGACAGAAATCAAAAGGCCTGTTTTGTGTTAGCCCCAGACTTTTTCAAAGAAGATATTTTGAGGATTGAGCCACATGCTCATAATAACTACTCACACAACCCACACCCAGTCTGAGAGGGTTTGGAACCAATTTGAGTGATAAAATAGAACAGCTTTCCTGGTTTCCTGCTCAGATGATATCAACCTGCAGCTTCGTACACCCGCATCAGCTTTTCCATTCCCAGCACTGGGTGCGTCTCCTGAACTGGGACACCTGTGATGACAAGTGACATTTGAGCTGATGGATTATCTCCTAAAAATGAATGCCCAGTCCTGCCAGCTCCACCCTCTGTGCTGTGGAGGATGTTCTCGTTTTCTAAGAGATAATTCTGTGACATGGTACATGAGGGCAGGTTTATGTTAACAGATACTACCCAGACAGACAGATAAAACTAATGCCTATTGAAAATTTTTCTATACGGAAAACTATAAACCGCAGGAAATGTTACATTGTTATGAAAGGTGTTTCAGTTGCAGTATAACATAGGCTATAATACTTAGGCAAACATTAGGATGTTGCTTTAGGTTTTCTAAGTGTTACTTGCATTATAATAATATTCTAATTCAACCAGTGAGGGACCAGTGTGGGATCAGAGGCAAGTGGCTAAGCAGTTCCTTAAAATCATTGTTTCTCCATCCTTCCTCCTGACTGTGACCCCACCATTGCTCCTGTTAAACCTCACTCCATACCTTCAGCTGCATTCCCTCTGCTACCAGTCTACAGTATTTATCTCAATCCTGCGCACAAATTTCATGGTGTGTCATCACACTCACATCCCTATGGCAGAATACCAGCCCTGCTGCTCCTTCCTCATCCTCTTATTCCACATCTTCACCTTTGCTTGCTTGTCTCCTGCAGCCCCCACTACATGTCCCTGAAGCAGAACCTCAACTTCAAAGCCCTCTTTTCTACTTCCTATCTCACTTTTCCATGTCAAACCAAAAGCAGGATTCCTGTGGTGCTTCAGAGTATGGACTTTTGCTTACAAAGGAACAAGTGGCTTAACACTATTGTGTGGGTATCTTTGTGTGTGCAACACACACAAGGTACCTGGTTGCCATTTCCTACTGTTTTCTGAAGAGTAACCTCAGGTCAAGTCTTCATGAAAACACTGTGGGCAGAACAGCAGAATCACAGTAATATGAGGACAGATAGCACTTAGAGAGTCAGACTCTGAAGTTCACAAGCTGCTGCTTCAAGTATTTGTGCTAAAACTGGTTCTGGCACTCCAGCTAAAGACAAGGGGAAAGTTAAATTTAAATCATATGAAAAAGCACTTTATTATGAAAGCATATAGATAGATGCTGGAAAACTGTTTTCTTGATGCCTAGAATTTTCAAGGTCCCTTGCATTCTGAGTCCTGTCTACAAACAGTCATATTTGCTTCAGTTCTGCTCCCTAATGAAGGCAATAGAACCATAAGCAGACTTTCAGAAACTAAATAAAAAAGATCATATACACAAATCATAAGAGAAAAGTAGTTTGATCCTCCTATTCCTCCAAAGTAAAGTCAGGACAATATTAATATGTTAAAGATGGAGTTAGAAGAAGCTCCTTCTAACTCTAATGGAAGAACTATTCCAGACTTCCTTGATAATGGAAGGAAACAGGAGTAATTTTGCCTCAGCTAAAACTATAGAAGACATACTGTATTAGCAATTTTAAGTGTTTTATGCCTCTGCCGCATTTCAAGATGCTTTACAAACATTGATGAATTTAGCCATGCAGCCACCATCTGTCTTCCTGCTGTAGCTTCAGACTCTTGGACTTTGCCATCCTTGAGGAAAAGATTATTACCTCCAAGGTATTTATCGTTCAAGAGGAAGCTAATGACTTCCATTTGTGCCTGATGATTGCTTAGTGGCTCTGGATCTTTAGCATTGCTCAGATTTTCCTCATCTCAGAGCTCAGTTTATAGCACTTGCCTATTTCATAACTGATCATGGCTGTTAATTTATAAAAGATTCCTGTTCGGAAGCAGTTTTTGTTTCGTTGATTGGAGTTGGAAGGAGGTCTCAGAAGTTGTGAAACTGATTTAGCTGCTCCCTAGTAACAGAGGGATTTATCTGAAGATATGGTAATTAAACTGGATGTTGAGGCTGCTTGGAAGAGGTTTTTTAAGGTAGAGGTCAAGTGACACCAGAATCAGAGGCATTGTGTGAGCTAGAGGAAGCGGGTGTTTTTTCAAGGCCACGTAGCCTGAGGCATTTGTGGAAATGGCTAATAACCACTCTGTGCTAAAAAGGAATGAGATGTTTCCTGTCCTCATATTGTTAAGGGGGGAAAAAAGCTCTAAGTGAAAAAAGTTGGAAAAGCTAGTACAAAGGGATTTTAACACCAGCTAATAAAGGTTCACAGAGTGCTATTACCTGTGAAAGACAAAACTTGCATGCACAGACTTTGAACTAGAAGTCATGCAGTCATTTGCATATTTTAAGCAACATACTTCCAAAACACCAGCCTGGGTTCTACAAAGGCTCCATTCCTGTCCAAGATGCTCCTGTGACTTCCAGTGAGAGAAGGACATAATTTATATTTGGGGTCATCCCTCCTCTTCCTCTGATTTGCAAAGGCTCTGTCTGTTCTTAGGAACAGGATGAAAAGACACAAAAGAAATCCAAAAGCAACTGTGAAAATACCAATTTCTGCTGCAGCATATGTATGTCAGTTATATATTTCTTGTGTAAACAGCGGGGCCACACAATAAATGGTGTTTTCTTATGACTTTCCAGATCAGTATCCATCAGGATCTTTAAACACATAGCCTAGATTGCACTTAGTAAAGCAGCTATCCAGAGACTATTTCCAGACCAATAGGTGTCTGTATACTGTCAAAAAAACCACTAATTCTAATGAATTATTTAAGCAAATTGCCAGAAGAAAAGATTTTTTTTTCAGCATAGAAATATTTCCATATCATTTTGTTAATAGTAGACTATTTTTTCAGAAAAGGTGTGAAGAAGGTCGAAGTGTGTCCCTAGACAGCCACAACATAAGCATCTCACTCCCCTCTGCTTACCCGTTTCTGTTATATTTTGTACTTGAGGATTTACTGGCTTTAATTCCAAAATGGTATTACATGGGGGGGTCACATCATCACAAATGAGTAAGTATAACTTCCCTTTGCAGGAGGGACTCAGTAACACCCAGCTCTCTACTCAGCAGAACTGGGCCCCACTCCATTCTAGATCATCCAACACTGAAGGAAAGAGTAGTGTGAAGAAAAATGTTCCTGTATTTCGGCATTGCATCTCCAGTCCAGTCCATATGAATGGTCACATATTGTATCAAATGAGGACACAGGACTGAAGGGAAGAATATGGATTACACAGTCCAGCTCCTTACAGTGAACCTAAATTGGTATAAAAGCACATATCTGATTTCATCCCAGGCAGAGGGAGCTTTTCTTAATTTAAATCCAACTGTCCAACGTAGTCATTGAACACTACAGCTTCAGGCACGGATATCCAAGTCAAGTCCAAAGGACTCAGTGTAATTATGTACCATTGTACAATATGACACAGGTTTCAGGGACAGTCTAGGCAGGTCAGATTGAGACTCAGCACAGGCAGACTAGACCTTGCTGAGCATTTCCTGGACCTTGATAGTGTTGCTTCAATGCCCACAGCTTGCTGAGATGATACTCCATAAGCCCATCATATTGCAGTATGGGGATACTTGAGCTGCATGTGATGATCCTTTGCAGAGGGAAGAATTTTATGCGTAATACATTACTGCTTGGCAACCCCAAATAATAGTAGATTCTTTTCTTCAGCAAGTCTTTGATTCTCTGTAGAAATCTTCTAACTGTGAGTTTTCTTATCTGTTTCCATCTTCCTTGTGCTCTTAGATCCTCTAAGCAGAGTGTACTTGAAACCGAAAAATCCATCTGACTCCTTGAGTACCTACATAAATGCTAACTACATTAGGGTAAGTAAATGTACACCCTTCGTGTACTTTTGGGACAACATTTTAGTTGCCATGTGAATAGCTGACTTTGCCAAGGTGCCACTCATTTTATTCTTACCCATCATCATTGCTAATTCCAAATCTTTTTGTCTACATAGGTGTCATAGAAATAGTTTCATGATCCATTTGTAACAAAGACCGCATAGTCCTGAATGTACTAAAATGTTTGCAATAGAAAAATGATTTATCAAATAGTATAAAAAAACATTAAAAAATGCATGCATTATTATTTGTTTACTTTGGGATTTACTCTTTAATGTTGTCCTACTAGCTTATAATAAAGAAAAGAGGGTTAACAGTGACCAATACCAGTATTTTCAATATATCAATTGATAGTCCTGAAATCAACAGTTAAATGATTACATAAATACTGTAATAAGTTTATGAAAAGGAGCATAAACAGAAATGTTAAATATACACGTGCCCATAACACAGTTGTTCACATTTTATTCCCTATATTGGTCACAGAATACAAAGACTTTACCAGCATGAACACGGTTGGAAAGCATTATTTTTAAGTGTCAGCTATGTTGTATGTTGTAATCCTTGATCTCACACACACACACACACACACACACAAACACACACACACACACACACACACAGAGCTTTCTTAAACTCATGACACAGTGTATGCTAAAAAGACTACTAAGAAACTACTTCATTCATGTTTTAGGAATATAGGCCTCTACCTGCAAAATTAAATGTTTTGTTTAGTTATTATCCAGACCCTCAACTGAAATAAATGTAATAGAAACTTGGCCCCAGAGCTCTACAGCGATGTTGCTTATTTAAATAACAGTAAATTAATATATATGTAGACATCCCCCATGTCCCTTACCCTGCCTCACTTTGCATTCTATACTTTCAGCATTTGTAAAAAGACATCATCATGTAACTAAGCAGAGTGGTTCTCTTTGGAGAGCAACTCTTCTGTGAACTGGCCATGTTTTGAACCCTTTTCCCCATGTCACCACTCTCGGGCCCACATATGGTGGTTTCTCCTGCTGCTAACACCAGTTCAACTGCCAGCAACTGTGGAAAAAATACAACCCAGCAATGAAATGAAATTTCCCACCCCATGTATACAAAATCGTTAGACTTGCTGGATCCTGACAGACCAGTCTTGGACAAAGTATGTTCAAGCAGATTGATGAGTAGAAGGAAGACAGTTTGTGCCAGCTGAGGATCTATCACATTGGTTCATGCAATGAGCAACAGCTCTCAGCAAGAAAGACACCCAAAAGAAAGACCCAAGGCTTGAGGCTCCCACACAATCTCCGGCTGTTCTCCGTTCACTCATTCCCTTCAGACATTGCCAGGCTCTCCTGCATTACTGTTGGGCAAGCTGTCACTACACAAACTCATAATTTCTCCTTTTCACCCCAAAAATAATAATTCAGTGTCTTGTTTTTCCATTTTTTCCTTGCCTTTCCCTCCCTTCTGATTCCCCACTGTTTGCCTGACCTTTCTTTGACCTCCTACACACTTGGGTGGCTCGGGACTCCCTATACTGATACATTGTCCCTCCTATAAAATCTCATACAGGCACTTCTATCTTAGCAAAGAACGCATAGCAGAGTCTTTGACTCCACAAGCATTCCTGTATTTCAATTTTTTTTCTGTCATGAATCTTTGTTAGAAACCACTTTTATAGTTCTCATTTTCTTTCCTGTGGCTTGTTGACTATAACCTATCTTGTAAACACTGTCACAATATAAATAATAGAGAGCTGGATAATGGTAAGCCCCAGAACCTGGAGAACAGAATAAGCCAAAAGAAGCCAAGAAAGCAGGGAAATTTGGGAGGGTTGATGTATTCTCAGGACTATTTAAGTTCATCAAATCAGTAGTTTCCAGAGGAAAAATTGTTCTACTGAAAAACATCTGATCTGCTTTACTGTTAGTCATAACTGCTTTCAGTTCAAATTACTTTTTTTAATTTCAGATAAAATTTTCTGCTATTTTAGAACATTCACCTGCAATATTGATTGACCACATGAATTTAAAGTAAATTCTTTTGTTTCTGTTTCTAAACCAGGGATATGGAGGTAAAGAGAAGGCTTTCATTGCAACTCAGGGACCCATGATTAATACCGTGAATGATTTCTGGCAGATGGTTTGGCAAGAAGACAGCCCTGTCATTGTTATGATCACAAAGCTGAAAGAAAAAAATGAGGTATGACAACTAGCCAAACTGAGAAATTATTCCTACAGCTGCCTACTGTAGAAAGGACCTTAGCAGATATGGAAGGAAGCTAGCAGATAACCAGCTCCTAAAGGATCTCTTTGTAGGCTATGTGAAAAGTAATGTTGGGGTAGCCAAATACACCAAGTGCAATCACATAGACATCATGAGAGATGTATTAAAAAACCCACAAAAACGAATTCCATTTTCTAGATGTGTGCTGTTGGGTTCATAATTTTATAAGAAACACCTCATTTATCTGTTGGTCTCTTCTGTACTTCTTTTTACTTTCTGGTGTATAAAGACTAGATGGTTAATGTTATGGTTAGAGTTTTCCTGACATGATGGGAGTTTGTACTTTGCTATAGTGGCATGTTTTTAATCCATTTCAAATGTTACAAATCTTCTGGACCATCCCAGAAATACAGTTTGGGCTCCCAAATGTCAACACCATGGAGGAGCTTAGCCAGAATAGGAACACATGGTTCTTTACCTTAGTACCGATGAAAGCTGACAATTGCATTTTAATGACTAACGGCCAACTAACTGCTTGTTACATGTTCTGTGACTTTTGCATCCATTCCAAACCATATCTTCAAGGTCTTCATTTAGTATTCATGTACATTTTTGTCAGACTTTCCTTGATAGTGACAGAGTCCATATTTCTGACTACCAAACATCAGGAATAAAAATCACTCTCCCATGCAGAGGGCCAACACAAAACTCTTTTCTGGAAGACTGAATGTTAAAGAATTGATTTACAGGGCTTGTGAATAAGAGCGAGATAGAAATAAAGGAGTTGGACTTTTTTCTTGAGTCCAAACTGCTAGACTTGGTAACAATTCCCAGCTCCATGGAGGTGTCTCAATCAAGTTTCAGCACCTTGCCAGGTAAGCACTGGGGCTTTTTTGACCCTGCTACACTCACACCCCTGCTCTTCAAACTCAGATGCATGTGATGATACAGCAACAGTGTTTATTCATGCAAAGTTTCCAGTCTGAGTGATCAAGAGTATAAGTGTGTTCCCAGGGCTCAAACTCACTGCTCCATTTAAATGTGAACTCGGCATACTCTATTCATACTCTTCTTTCTTCTGCCCTTGACCACTGATTCACTCTTTGTCACTGTGAGTTTGAACTTCTAACATGAACTTAAAATCCAGGGGATTTTAAGGAACTATATGTAAAAAGGAGATTGGTCCTTAAAATGTTCCAGAAAGTATTTCCAAACCAGGTGCCATTTTGCACTACACTGTTCAAGCAAGTATCCAAAGGCCTACGTTTAAGATTAATCATGAAAGCAGAGCAAACTTAGCCCAGCCTAATTGACCAAAAGAGTAAGTGTTTCACTGAGGAAATGCTGACTGTTTAAACACTCACATCTGACACTGTGTAAGAAGAATGACTTGAAAGAAGTGCCCAGTGGTTTTCATCATGTCAGGAAGCCCTGTGTTTACCCGAGTTACGCAGGCTCTAGGCACTGGTGTTTATCGGCATTGTTGTGCCTGGCAATGGTAATTTCCTCCTAATAGAAAGGGTGAGGAATCTCAAGGCGTTCCCAGGCTATATAGAGAGGCTGTGTTTGTGCAAGCTGTCCTGCCCTGTCTAGAAACGTTAGGAACTCTCCCACCGTTAGCAGGTTCCTCCTGAAACTTTGCTTGCTATTGTAATGAAAACAGCTTAGCTATTGGCCATGCTCAGCATATTATTGTCACTGCTAAAATATTGCTTTCTACAAAGAAGGCAAGAGCAGGTGTTATTTAGTGTAACAGCACGGGATATTTTTTCTTCTCTATGGTCTGCTTTATTTCCATCATTTTTAGAGAGGTACATCTGCAGTATACACACATACAGATACCTTCATATCTGAAAGAATATTCATCCACATCCACCCCTAAACAAATAAACCTCTATACCTGACTCTCGTGTATAAGCCATATTCCTCTAGTGGTATAACACCAGTCAGCCTCCATCTGAGCTATACTGTAATGTATGAAGTAATGTATAATGAAGGAGCTCTCAAATGAGACACAGAAAAACCTTAATCTCAACAATAAATTTATTTATTTTGCATAAGTAAAATTTTTTTAGGTATTAGTGTCTTAGTCCAATATATCAATGTAACAAATTTGCATTAGGAATGGGATTGTGTGAAATGATGATGAATAAAGGTTTCTATAGAGTTACTTCCATTTATGGGGTGAAACAATGGTTAAGACGTACTGTAGTAACAGTTTTTGCAAGATGGGTGAAGATATGAGTGTAGAGTGCTGAGCAAAATGTTAATTTCAGTTGTACAAAGAAAAAATGCAGCATTAAATTATGGGATTTTCTTTCTTTTTCATTCTGAAGTCTGATTTTTTAAAAAGAGGATTGATTTGTAAGGAAGAATAATGCTGTAAGAACTATGGGTGCTCTGAGTATTTTAAGCAGAATTTGTAAAACCTGCCCTCAAAACTACACAATGTCTGAACAAATTGAAGATCTACCTGTGCAGGGAGAGTCCACAGCAAAGAAGCTTCTGCCTGAATAACTAGTGAGAAACTTTGAAATTTAGCCTGTAATTTTAGGGTAAATATTAGGAAAAACACGTCTTGTCTAGCAATCCAGGTACCATCCCTGGTCACTGAAGAGCAGTAGTCACCTCCAGAGTGTGCTCCGTCCTACTCTTAAGAGGATGAGATAAATCACTAACTGAAGGTAGTAATATTTGAGGACACAATCTTACAAAGCTTTACCCACAAGGCAAATGTAATCCTCATATATTACTGAGTTTAGTAAAGACAACTGAGCAATGGAATTTAGACAAATATGTGGGGTATAAGAATGTTAGAGACATAAATAATTTTATAGAGCCGTTTATACAGACTTCTGTTGTATCAGCTGTTTTTTGTAGTTATTCTATGTAGTCTATAAATAATATGCATTTAATGTGCCTTCACAACTTACTAGCAACTTTACCTTTTAACCAGAAAACATATTTTGGGAATGATAAATAAAGAATACTGTGCAGCATTCTTCAAGAAGAAAGGACTAATACTGACAGATACATGTTTATTCAACTCAGATAATGTAAATCTTTTCTATCAGTTTGTAATTATCTGGGACAATCTTGTTAACTCATTGTTTAAAGCTCGTATTATATTTCATGTAACATTTTTTTCCTTCAGTTGATCTATAGGCATGCTTATCCATGCATAGCCAAGTAGATTTTGGAATTTGGAAATCCTGCTTTTGCAGACTTCACATAAGCTTCTTTGAAGATTATTTATTAGTTGAGTATTGGTACCATAGCTGTGTCTTAGATTTTGAAAGAACTTAAAAAGATTTGGTCCTAACATTGAGGATTTTAGCATATGAAGGCAAATCCTGCAAGCCCTCTTAAAGTATACTTCTGCTTGAGTTCCTATGACAGTAAATAGAGGGCAGGACTAAAAAGGGATTCTGCAATTGGAGCTTTGTTATTATTCATCACTTTTGTGTGTTGGCCCAGTTACTGGGACATTTAATGTGCAAATTTGTAGGTATAGTTGTATGGAAAAATACACAAGAAGCAGAGTTGCAGTAAAGCAACTGTACAAATATTTGAGAATTGTTAAACCAATTGTGTTCAGGGTCCACATCCAGGGAGTGCAAAGCAGGTAAATGCTGTGCCACCTGAGAGAGCCTTCCTCTGTTCAGCAGAATTGGGGCCCAGCCTGTAATAGGAGCACTGCTGGCAAATTAAAACCAGATTGTGGCAAATCACAGGTGCCAGCCCCAGACCGAGGCAAGGCCAGATCCCACTCAGTTCTGGAGATCCACCTCAGGAGCTGTCCCATGAAGCTGGACACCCAGCAGGTATGGGATAGGACAGGACAGGAAACAGGACAGGGAATGCAAGGAGCCTAAGCCTGTAGCCATGTCACAGAGGGAAGGACAAAGGCTGAAATCAGTTAAAAAGTAATCTGAGATAGTGTTTCTTTTATAAACTTCCTGTTTGTCAGGCAATGCTGCTTTATTTAAAAAAAAAAAAAAAAAGTCAGGCACCAGATCAGATATAAGTAATCTTTTATTTCCAGAAGGCTAATAATTTTGAAGGATGATGGGGAGATTAAAATTTCCACATGAAAGTAAGAAGATTCACAGGCTTTTGGGTGCCTTGCTAGTTGGTTAGGGTTTTTTCTTTTTTTCAACTAAAGTATCTGTCAAAAAATCCTGCTCATAGCTTTTATATATTTGCTGACTACATAGGGGGTTTTACTCTCAACCCCAGCTCATTAAATATGTGACCTATTTAGAAAGTGCTGTAATAAATGAGTATGCTGAAAGGGAAACTGTGATCTGAAAGAAGAGCAAGGAACAGAATCAGGACCAGCACAAACAGTAGAGGTGTAGGACTATGTGATGATAAGAACAGGTGAATTCTTCCCTTTTTCTGATATATCCTGTACGCAATGAGTTTTTACTGACTGCAGACATGAGGCTAGACACCAAACTTCTCATTCACTGTGTCTGACTTTTGACCAAATTTAAAATATACCTACTGGGGACCATTGGAATTTTCTTCAAGTAACAGCTGGAGGTAGTTTACTCTTTTTTGGACAATGGTCCTGAGAATTTGTATATTATTTTCCTTGTCTCTCTCCATCTTTATCCCATTTTTTTACAATTAGCTTTCAAAAACATGTTAATTCCCCCAAACACCTGTCTCCTTAGAAGTGCCTGAACCAGCTTATCCGCCTTGTGTTTTCAAGGCTATTTTTTAAAGCAGTAACAAACAGTATTTTTAAAAGATGCACAGCGACAGTGTTAAAAATAATCCATTGTATCTCACTAAATGTAGACTGACTGTTAAACGAAAGTTATTTTAATGAACAGCCACATTTCATTGTCCACCCAGCACAAGTTGCCAATTCCAGTTCTGGGAAAGAGTCAAGAAAAACACTCTTCTGGAGTGCCTGAAGGCTTTGTAATGAGTGTCGCATGCTCGCATTTATCAAGAAGTCTCAGGAGTTTACTCAACTATTGTTGATTGTCAGGGTACAATTGTGTATTTAGACTTTTCTTTTTTCCATATTAGCACTGAAAACTGCACTCCCAGGGAGGGGCATGAACTGCAGATCTGGCAGATGATAGTAGCTATACATGTCACATGGGTAGACTGTGGAGCTTGTGAACATTCTTTTTCATACAAATTTCTGAGTATTTTATTGCCACTCCTGATCTCTTCGGGGAGACAGCAAATTTAGGATGTTCGAGTAATTCTGCAAAAGACAGGATTTGAACGAAATCAGTCAGAATGGCCAGCATAATTTCAGAAAATGTGGCTTTCACACACCTTACACTATTAAGGTAATGAGCATCTATTTTTAGAAAAGTATTTATACATCATAGGTGAATCAGTTCAATCTGCTGTTGGGTTATCCAGTAGAGTAGCAGCTTAAATATCACACCTGGTGGTAAAGTCTTGTGTTTCACTGATTATTTTACTGGATCATTTTTAGCAGGATTTACTGGGAGTTATGCTTTTTGGCAATTAATTATGTTAAAGGCATTGTTTCATTTTGCTGCATAATGTAGGTGCTGTCTACATGTACACCAACTGCTTCAGCAACAGTTTGTGAGGAAGTACAAATGAGTTCTGTCTGGGATTCCTATTATTGTAGAAGTCTTCTTTTGGTGTTTTATTTGGGTTTGGTTTTTTTAACCTGTGGATTGGATATTAAAAAAGAATGTTTTATTTAATTATTGGGGTACTTTTCTTATTTAATGAACAAGTCAGACTGGCCAGCATTATTTCAGAAAATGTGATTTTCAAACACCTTGCACTTTTAAAGGAATAAGCATCTCTTTTTAGAGAAGTATTTATACAACAGGGATATATGCTTTCACATAGCCTACAGAGATACCCTAATTGAAATGAATATGAAGTTACAGTTGACTTGAAGATAAGCAAACCACTGCAAGGAAAAAATAAAGTGGTTCGTAATGTAAATACTATCTCTTCATCTTTTTAGTAGCTGCTTGTCAGATACATTGCTGAAATAGTATAACACTACTGATTCATTAAGAATTCTGTAAACAATTCTGTGCAGCTCTAGCAAGACTGATTGATTTTTTTAACATTCATTTCCAGAAAGTTCTATAGTAAACAACTCAGATTCTTCAAAATACTTTAATATGCACATTAAGCTCAATTGAACTCAGTAAGATCTAAGGCCACATTTGCATGCTTTCTTATATCAGGGCTCAGGAGACTAAAGAGGATAAAAAGTCTTGTGAGGAGAGGAAAAATTCTGAATCTCTTACTTAGAAGGAAATCCCACTTGAAAAGAGAAAACTTTATAAGTTTAATTTTATGAATTAAAGAATGCTCTAGGAAAAAATAATCCCTAAATTTGAATGTGGAAAATAATTCCTTTAACTGAACTTCATCAAGCTTTTAAGAATAAAAACAGCTGTTCAAAGTGTTCAGTGATAGAGATCTATATTTGAAAAACTCAGATCCTGAAAATCAGGCCTAAGTCATTCATTAAGAACCCTGCAATGTCTTATTTAGGAATACTTCAAACATGAATCACATGAATTCAGATGAATTCCCTTGAATTCATCTGAACTTTCCAGAAAAATACATTCTGTGTAAAAATTAGATATGAATATAGCTCCAGGATCCAGTTTGTTGATGACACTGATGCTTGCTTTCCAGAAATGTGTGCTTTATTGGCCAGAAAAAAGAGGAATCTATGGGAAGGTTGAAGTCCTTGTTAACAGTGTGCAAGAATGCAAGAACTACACTGTCCGTCAGCTTACAATAAAGGTAACAATCTGCATCTGAGAAACATCATTTGTAAAGCTTTATATTTTTTAATGTTAAACAAAGTTAGAGTGCTGAGTTTTTTGAAGGGCATAAACTTTTGCAGGATAAGAAGCTCACAGCTGCAAGGTATTGTTGAGAACCAAGTACTGGAATACTTATGGTATTACCACTTTGTGTTACTTCTGGCAATAGTAAAGGCTTTAGAAAGAGTGCAAGTTTCACCCTCTTGAATTACATTTGTAAGGCAATGTAAAGAGATTTTAGTTAATGAAAGAACTAGTATGTAAAAAGATATGCTGCTCATGTTGTGTGCTGAGTGCATCTATAGCCCATTTGAGAAGCTAAAAATATAGGTAGTATATATAAGGAAGCCTTCATGCTTTCATGATTCTGACTAAACATTAATTGTGCAAACAAGACAGATGTCCCTCTTCTGAGTTACTCCCGATACTACACTTAGATGCTATCAGATTGACCTGCTGCTCCTGACATAGCATTGCAATAAATAATGGACTGGGAAATTTTGTTTGGTGTTTCAGCCCCAGCAGTGAGAAGTGAGCAGAAGTCATATCATCCAACACAAATTACCCTATCCCATATTTAACCCCTTTACTTGTTGAAGTAAATGGTAGCAGCCTCTGTTGGAGAGAATAACTGGACAGACTGGGATGTCTGATTAATCTAGAATGGCACTTCTTCTGCACCTGTAACCTAAATACACTTTTAATACCAGACCCTTATGATAATGACCTTAAAAGGTAAAAATATTTAATAAATTAGAAATTCAGACTCTCAAATCAAGTTATTCTCTCTAGATATTATTGCTGATATAACACAGACCTCTGACAATTCCCAGTTACTAACAGTCATTAAGTCAGTAGTTAGCTGAACTTACACTGCTGTAAAAAAGCCAAGTTTTCAGATGCATGAACCTTTCTTACGGTTGGGTCCTTGGAAGCACATCTCTTTCCCTGCAATTGCATCTTCCAAGTCTAAAATAAAAAAATTGTTAAAGGTCTCTTAACATTTTTACTTTCTACCATAACATTGAAAGAAATAGAAGGAGTAATTTACTACCAGTGTTCGTATAAAATCTTCATGTTATTTTCAGCAAGGGAGTCAGTCCCGGAGTGTGAAACACTACTGGTACACATCCTGGCCGGACCACAAGACCCCCGACAGTGCTCAGCCTCTGCTGCAGCTCATGCTGGATGTAGAAGGGGACAGGGTGGAATCACCAGGCAGAGGGCCTGTTGTTGTGCACTGCAGGTAACTTGCCAGTCTTCTCTTAAATGACTGCCAAAGCAAGGCCACAGCAAAGCACATCAAACAGTCCTCCTAAACAAAGAATGTATTTGGGGAAGAGCAAAATTCCCCAGTTCCTCCTCATGCTAACTGACTTCTTCAGTTCATACTTGAGGATTTGAGTTTTGGAGAGAATTCCCTTGTTGCTAGCAAATTGCTTCTGAACTGTTCTCCATTCTGCTAATGAACTCTGCTTTTGAAAGACCAGCTGGAAAAATTACTTTCCTTTTGTTTCTTATTTATGATTTGCTTACTTTTTTGTCTTACTGCATGAGTACATACCTAATTCAGATGCAGTGCCCTGTGACAGATTGGCTAAAATATTGCAAGGCAAGTCAATTTTGAAGATCAAGCACCAAGTGCAAATTTGGAGACCAAAACACATCAGTACTACAATTTGTGAACATTTTCACAAAGGCAGTGGGTTGAATATTCAAGATCAAAATGTTATTCAGTACTTAAGTCAAACAAATTGTAATGCACGAGAGAATGTCCTTCTAATAATTCTAATTTAATTCCATTTTATTGCTTTATATTGATTCATTGACCCATGTTGCAATTTTAGTAGTAGGAAGTAGCACTGGATTTTTTTATATTGGTGGAAAGGAGTAGATGAAGCAAAATAGAAAGTAAAAATAAAGGCAGTGTTTTCTTACTTGGTTTGTCTCATAACTGTGATGATACATCTCTTACAGTTGGGATAATACTTTTTTTTCCTAGAAGTACATTAGAGCAGAACTCATAATCTCAAACAATTTCTTTTCATCTCCATATTAAGAGGTTTAGAAAAATGGAAGCCAGATCATTTGAACCACCCATCATTTTTTGAAACTAGAATGAGATGCATAAGCAACTTTGCCAGATTTTCTCAGCTGTTTTGTTCAGGACTTTTAGTTTCCCTGAACAATGCACAAATCCATGGATGGCTGTTGAGAGTCCCATTTTTCTAGTAAGGATCTTCAGTAATAAAGGTCTTCAGAAGAATGGGATATCTTACTGAGATGAGTGATGTGACAGTAAGGTCTGTAATCACGAGCATGAGTTTATTAATGATTAAATACAGATATCATCTCGGTTGTGATTAAAATACCACCTCAGTTGTGATTAAAATTCATAGTTCTTCAGTCACAACTCTGTTATCTATACATTCACTACATTATGGTCTACAAAACTCCAACTCCATTTTCTAGTCAGACAGTTTCTTCCCTTTTGATCTGAGTGAGAGGGCTATGAAAATCTGGCCCCAACTCCTTGTTTTAACCGTTTTCCTCACATTTTCCTGCCATTCAGCATAACAGCGATGAGCTGCACTGAATTTCACATTACTTAAGCAAGAAACAGAGTGGGGCAGAGATTCTCAAAAGTGTTGAAGGCTCAGGGATAAAAATAATGCCAAAATGGCTGTTTCCCAGCAGGCATCAAGAAAACCTGGAGAGCTACAGCACCAAATCCTTCTTCCTCCTGCAGAATCACATGAGAGAGAGTTAACTTCATCAGCATGGTCTAGGTCCTTTTGCCTTCATGGTTAGAGGTATGGTTAGCAGAACCCCTGTATACTTTGAGAGCTTTAAACATAAAGCCCCACTGACTTTTGCTTTAGATGGGCTTTTCCCCCATATCAGCGCATCTCTTCATCATTTGCTTGGACTGGGCTAGAGAATACTTGGCCTTTGTGGTGCTAATCAAGATTGCTTTTCTTACCATACACTTCTGTGCAAACTGGAAAAATACAAGTCTCACAATTACCCACAACCACTAGACTGTCAGAACAGTGCACTCTTTCATTTCTCTCTAAGCAAGTGAGCTGAGAAGTCAGCCTTGCTGGTCATGCACCCAGGAACTGTGAGTTCTAGCAATTCCATGTTTCATGTTTTTAGTGTTTTCATATCTATTTAGTGTTTTCCAGTTAATTCCTTGATTTGTGAGTTCCATTCCCCTGTTAAATTTTGCCTTCTTTGCAGTGCTGGTATAGGAAGAACTGGATGTTTTATTGCCACGACCATTGGTTGTCAGCAGTTGAAGGAAGAAGGAGTTGTAGATGCCTTGAGCATTGTCTGTCAGCTACGAGTGGATCGGTGAGTTCCAGAAGAACCATAAATCAGTCAATGACACGGAAATGATTTAGTAATGATCAGTAATGATTCAGTAATTACTCTGAAAACCTTTTCACAGTTGAATGTTGCTTTACATTGAATGGCTGCCATCAGTTTTGCTGACATTTATGACAGCATTAGCTGAATATTCAAGGTAACATTTGTATTTAGGTCCTGAATAAGGAATAATATTGTTTTCTGAGTGAATCTGTGTGAGTCTCCACTGAATGAAATTCTCCTGAGATGACAACCCTGTGGTTGCTGGGCACTTGACACTCCTCTTTTCCCCTCCTAGAGCTTTCTGCTGTCTGCATCATCCCAGTAGGGCATGGGAGATGTGGGGCAATCTGGAGACAAGGGATTATCTTCAAGCCTGGGTTGACAGGGACATCCAAGTTCACTCAGTGTGTAGTTTCTTTGAGCATCAGAGAAAGACGAATCTGGTGCTATTGCTATTCCCTCAGCTGTGCTGGGGGTCCTTTTGAATTCAGTTGGCAAATTTCCTCAGCCTAAGAAAATAGCAAAGCATTTGTTGCACAGTTTTCTTAAGTCAGTTCAATTCCCTGATTGAATTCACAGCTTGAGAGCAGAAACAGTGTAAGCCAGCATTGTTGCAGAGTGCTTTGTTTTGTGAAACCATGGCTGAAGAGAGATTTGTGTTGGAAAGGAGGATGTGGGCACTGTGCACAATGGAAACTGTTGGTTTGGTTGTACTTTTCTTTCTTGTTCTGCTCAGGGAAACAGGATTTTTTATAAAGTATATAAACAGGATTGCACCAAGAATAGAGAAGTCTCCTATCCTGCTGTATGTACTAGGTCATACAATCTCCTTGCAAGTATCTTAACTGCTTCTGACATGCATTCCTTCTTTATATGGAAAAAAATCCATACAGGTGCAAATGCTGAAAAAGAGTTTAGGTCAAAGGGTCAATACAGAATTGGAACCATGAATTGCAGAAGGACTGAAATCCATATAGTTGACCACGTGTATGGATCACCTCCTCTGCCTTCCCCTCCCACATGACTTCATCGTATACTAAAGATTGTAATCTGATCTTTACAGGGCAACATGAGCCACTTGGAGTGTAAAATTCTCCAAGGGATATTACTGATCTAAAAATCTCAGCGGCAAAATAAGATGGACATGCTGAGGGAAAAATGCTTACCCTGTTTTAATTATCAACTCCAAATTAACAGTATTTTCTGATTATCTATTCATCTTATTGAAAAAGGTTTGTAGTGTTTTCCTCCATTTTATTATTTTTCTTATAACTTTTTTCTTACTGCTTTTACACTTCATTGCAGAGAAGTGGAAGCAAATTGGTCTCAGCTGCGTCATTTCAATGTCATTATATCAGACAGAAAAATAAGCCAAATTTTCAGCACTATCACTGACAACACAATTTCATTGAGTGGATCTGACTAATAACCTTTCTTATATATATTAGTATCCTAGATAAACTTAGAAATAGAATGGAAATCTGACCCAAATATTCATAACAGCAATCTCTGTGACACAAGCTTGTTATAGAAACTGTTAAGTATTGGCTTTTGCAAATTTCTGTATTTTTTCAAGTTTAAGATTATATCAATAGACTCCAGAGATCTTGTTCAAAGTGCTTCATATTTTCAAGCATTGCCTGAGATAAAGACTATGTCTCTGTTTTAATTTTTAAAGACATTTTTCTGGGTAAAACTAAGTAACCAAACCCTCTTTTTTGTTTTCTTTTTTTTCCAATTGGCCATATTGCACAAGGAATCTCACTCACCTGGCAGTCAGATTATAGCAGTGATTACTAAGGCAAAGCTTAGCAGCCCCTAACACTACAGTGCCAGGCCTACCAGACTGCAGGTCCATGAAGTGGCCAAGTATCAGTGTTACTTGGACAAAGCTCAATGAGACCAACCTCCCCTGATGTCCCAGTCCTGACATGGTGGTTATTGGCAGGTGGTGTGTGAGGCATAGTCATGACATGTGCTATGATGCTGGCAAAATGAACTTAAAGACCACTAGACTTGGCTGCAAGAGCTGGCTGTGGCCATAGCTGTGTTGCACTTCAGGTACCAGCATGGCCAACGTTAGCAATAGGCTAGAGCAGGAGCAGTGCTGAGGTTGTCTTTCCTCATTATGCTGGCCAGCAGCTAATCTCCAATTTATTCTTTGTGCATCAGATTGCCCTCATGAAACAGAAAAAAAAAGAGAGCTCAGCAGAAAAGAATGGTTTTATCTGACCACCTGGGATCCAGAAACCTGGCAAAGAGGTACACTGATTGTTTCATCTGTGGTATCTGGCCAGGCAGGCTCATGCTCAGGGCTTCACCATCCAAACACAGGTTGCTGATGGAAGGAACACACTCAGGTATATCCACTTGCATGTGACCTCTTTATCACACGGGTCCATGCCCACATTTCTACCAAAGTGAATGAAGCAACAGGAGAAGAGAAAAGAGCTATGCTTGAGAGACTCACAGTGATGCTGTGGTGATTTACCAAAACACTCCTATTGCTCAGAATATTCAATGAAAACCAAAGAAGCATCCAGACAAATTGCATATGGTGGCAGAAAGTTATGCTGGAAAATAGTTTAACTAACTACCCTCCCTAGAAACAGAGTTTTAAATAAGGTTCCAACACGGAGTGAGACAGGACAGAGCTATTCCTAGGCTGGGTATGTCCAGATACCACTTTCTTCTTAGCTGTTCAGTGTCAGTTAAGGGGTGAAAAAATCTGACAGTAATTGTCAGTGCTGAGCTAATATGAGAAAATGGACCATCCACTCAAAATCCTAACCCAGGATGGAAATACACCCATGCTCTGCATGAATTTGTAGAAAGACAGACCCACAGGTCTGGTCAGCTTACTTTTTTTCCCAGATAATTTTTTATGTTTTGCAACAGAAACAGGAAATGTTTGATGTGAGGCATCTTTAAGACTTACTGTGACATCGAGAAACTTTGCACATTCTTAACCTTAAAGGCACATTCTTGGAATGATATCCGATAACTTTTCTCTTGGCTCCTCAGACAGGATGAAAAGAGTTTCCAGTGTGCGTCAATTCATTGTTTAAGTGCTTTGACTAATCGCTTCAGGTTAAAAAAAAATAATCCCAAACCCTGTATCACATTCACTCTGGAGCAGACTGCATCCAGCTGCACTAGCAGCAAGCCAGAGGGCAGGGTAAAGGACCCTTTATGCACCCATTGCTACCCAAGCAAAGCTGCTCCCCGAGCCCTCAGGATACCAGGGGCTGTTTCTTCCAAGCACCAGCCCAACAAATCCCAAAGAAGCAGAAAGCCCAGCAGCTCACAGGGGAGCTGGCAGTGCAGGCTGACTAAAGGATGAAGACTGCACACCTGGAGGTGCTGTAGCTGGGGGTATATCCCTTCTGGGCACCAGGGACATGGGAGAGGAAACCTCCCTCCTTGAGCAGATTTCCTCCTGAAACGCTCTTCCAAACAGTCATTTGCACAAACCGATGTCTTGTGATCACAGATAATTCCCTGCTATTAAATGTGAGCCTTGCACAAGAACAAAGGAGAGAAGGACTTGGGGATAGTGGTAGATGAAAAATTGGACATGAGCCAGCAATGTGCACTTGCAGCCCAGAAAGCCATTTTAACCCTGGACGGCATCAAAAGCAGCATGGCCAGCAGGTTGAGGGAAGTGATTCTGCCCTTCTAAGACCTCACCTGGAGTGCTGTATCTAGCTCTGCGGTCCCCAGGACAAAATAGGCATGGACCTTCTACCATGAACCTAGAGAAGAGCCATGAAAATGATCACAGGGATGGAACACCTCGTGTGTGAAAGAAGTCTGAGAGGGGTGGGGCTGTTCAGCCTGGAGAAGAGAAGAATCTAGGGACATGTTTTTGCAACCTATCAGTATAAAAGGGGGCTTAGAAGAAAGACAGAGAAAGCCTTTTTACCATAATCTGTAGTGATAGGACAAGTGGCAATGGTTTTAAATTAAAAGAGGATAGATTTATATTGGTATTAGGAAGAAATTCTTTACTGTGAGAGTGCCCAGAGAAGTTGTGATTACCCCATCTCTAGAAGTGCTCAAAGGCATGTTGGATGGGTCTCTGAACAACCTGGTCTTAGTAGCAGGTGTCCCTGTCCATGGCAGGGTGTTTGGAACTAGCTGTTCTTTAAGATCCCTTCTGACCCAAACAATTCTATGATGCTGTGATTCTATGTATCCCATATATAATGGCACTGACAAGGCTAACTCGACTGAACCTCTATATAAGATTCAAGTACCCTTAAGCTGACAGAGATGTGCACTGGTTTGCCCATATAGGGTTCACAGGCATCATAACACCTCAGTTATGCTTGCTAACACAGGGCAAGTGGGGTAGTGCTGGGCTCAGCCCCAGTCAGTCTTATACATGCCTTCTTGGCATGTAATTCAGCAGAAGTAAGGAAGAGGAAGGAGCAAGGATCACCACCTCAAACAGCCTAGTGCAGCCAAACTTGTTTTAACCTGCCCTTCCTGCCAAGTTCTTCTGCCTGGATATGTTTCCTTCCTCCACCGCTTCCACACAGCTAATCTAACCTGGGAAGTGCACTCCCTTAGAGAACATCTCAGTGGAACATCAGTGGGGGAGACAGAGAGGGAAGCTGGCTGAAAAAGGATTGCGTGGGCAGAGCAAGACACAACAGTGAAGAGAAAGAAAAGAGACTAGGCAGCAGGGAGGATCAGAGCAAAGCCCTCCCATCATCTTCAGTCTCTGACTGGATTTCTGGGCAGGGGACAAGAACAGAGGCAAGCAGCTGAAGGCAACAGGCAACAAAGAGTTATGAATTTGTGGGTGTCTTTGTTGGCAAGGCTGAGAGTCTGCTGTATTTTCAGAGAATCACAGAATATGCTGAGTTGGAAGGGACTCACAAGGATCATCAAGTCCAGCTCTTAGCCCTGCACAGGACCATCCCCAAGAGTCACACCATGTGCCTGAGAGTATCATCCAAACATTTGTTGAGCTCTGTCAGGCTCGGTGCTGTGACCACTTCCCTGGGGAGCCTCTTCCAGTGCCCAGCCACCCTCTGGGTGAAAAACCTTTTTCTAATATCCAACCTAAACCTCCCCTGGCACACCTTCAGGCCATTGCCTTGTGTCCTGTCACTGGTCACCACAGAGAAGAGATCAATGCCTGCCCCTCCTCTTCCCCTTACGAGGAAGTTGTAAGTGCAACAAGGTCTCCCCTCATTCTCCTCTTCTCCAGGCTGAACAGACCAAGTGCCCTCAGCTGCTCCACATACAGCTTCCCATATTTTGTGCCAGATTGAGCCATTTAAGGCCTGTGATTTTGTTTCTAGGAACAGCATGTCATAATAGACATGCAGCTCACTAAAAGATGTTCTACATTTGTCTGAGCTCATTGGGGGAGACAGAAAAGGGTCACTTGCTTAAAGAAGTAGATATTATTTTAATTATTATTTTCCTGCCACAACCATTTAGCTATCCAGTACCACTGAAGAAAATAGAAGGACCTTGTGGTTATAGAAAAAATTCTCTAATACAATACTTGTTGAAGCAGTTTTACCTTTTTTTAAATAGCTTGGTATATCAGTACTGTATTTGTTGCCAGAGATCTCATGGGAATTTTGTTATCTGGCTTCAACAATGCTCTGGATCCAAATATCTCACAAATTTGAATGTTTCAATGAAGATACAATTAAAGCCAAATGTGATACATATCTTAATGTCTTCCTTCCCACTAAGGCCATTTAGTCTTTCATCATCCCAAAGGTACCTCCTTGCTCCAGGGTACACTGAGGATGAACCAGGGTCTTGGTTCTAGAAGCAGAATAGGTAGCTTTGAATACCCTGGCAGGTGAGATCATACAAGTGGAATTAAGTAAAACTGAGGGTTCACTCCTTGAGAAGGGAGACCTGAAATACCTCAGTACTGACAGAAAGAGGCTTAGTTTAATTTCAGAGCTAAACGGTACCACTCCTACTAAATATCACGCCTGTAGGACATCTCCTTCCTACCACTCTGCAACTGCACTGGAGATGTGAGACTTGATCCTCATACTTAGACCTGAAAAAGGGATTGTTATCAGGTGAATGTATAAAATGTAGGCATCTAATCCAAGCTGGCTGTAACTCGTCCTTTTTATGGTCAAGTTAAACTCTTTTGTATTGTTGGTGGTGAAATGATTCACTGCTGTAAAATTTCTTAGGTGGCTGCTGTTCAGACAGGATGCATTGGAGGCGTTAGAAAGAGGACAGGAAGAGCTGTTCTCTGCACAGGCAATCTGCAGGTCACCAAAGATTGCGTTTTTAGTAAAGGGCAAAAATGAAAGGTCAGATTCTTCCTTGCTCCATCAGGGGCAATGCTGCATCCATGTATCTGGCCTTCCTTGCCCAAGTGACAGAAAAATTTTCTTTGAATGTATTGAATTTGAAATACAGGTTTTAATAATATAGATGCCAGATGTTTTCTTCTCTAGTTCTTACCCTGATGGAACTAGGAATTCTTCATGCTGCATATGTGCTGGATGGCATGTTATGAAGAAAATAGTTCTGCTTAGCCAAGTCTCCCACTTACTCAAGCAAATTCTGAGCCAAAAATTTGGAAAAGGGCTTGTATTATCTGGTGGTCATGAGACTGGCAGGGGCTGGAAGTTGTTGCATTCTTAACAAGTAAGATTTCAGCCCAGTGTGTTTCCTTTCCAGGGGTGGAATGGTTCAGACCAGTGAGCAGTATGAATTTGTGCACCATGCACTGAGTCTGTATGAGAGCAGACTTTCTGCAGAAGCTGTCCAGTGAAGCCAAGAAGGGTAAAGCCGAATGTCAGTCTCTTGAGGTAATTTGTTTCATTACCTACCAGCAGCTTCTTCAAGGAGTTTACTGCAGTGGAAAAGACGGCTTTGAGGCCAACTTCTGAAAGGATTGGGGACGGTTTGGCAAAAGTATAGAGATTGCTGGACCCTTACTATATATGAATGTATTGTGAGCTTCCCAAAAATGATTCATAAAGAAGGTACTGTACTGAAACTGCACATGAGTTCTGTGTATGTATGTAAAGGTGGGTTTAATTCTGTAATGCTGATATCTGCCATATGGAATGTATGAATGTGCTACTGCTGCAGTCAGATGGACATTGGGACTTCTACAGAAGAAATGTTTAACAAGTGTATAAATGCTTTGACGTTTGCAAACTGTCTTGTGAATGGACTGTCCACTGTACTGTAAAGTGCTATTACTGATTATGTGGTGAGCTTGTTTCTTGGCCACATAATATTCTTGCTGCTAAAATTGCAAGTGTTCAATTATGGATTTAAAAAAAAAGATGAGATAAAAAAATTAAACATTTTGTTTTTGAAAATATTCAAAAGCAGTTAATATTTTATATGGAAATATATGTTCTTCATACTATTACCTATTAAATATGTATTTACTGTAGGTCTTACAGAGCAGTTGCAGAGCACAATGTCTGTTATTCAGTGTGTTTGTATTTACCCTATACTGTTGGTTGTCTTAGAACATGCTTCTGCTACAGACCTGACTCCAGTGTATTTGTAAATTGTGTAAGTCATTTTACTTTTAAAAGAACTTTGTAGCATATATTAAATGGTAAGGATTTTAAATATTTGTCTGTCTTTTATTAATGTGGAAATTTTTGCATATGTTGTTTATCTGCTCTATCTCTTTCAGTAAGAGATAGATACCTTTAGTGATATGGACTGTTCCATGACAGGTTATACAAGAAAGAAAATGCTGCTATGACTGTTTCCTTTACTGTTCAGTAAGAGTTTGTTTTTAAGAGATATGCAAGGTTGGCATTATGACTTACAGCACTGGGAGGTCTGTTTACAGGGTATGAGTTTTTAATGCAGTGATGTTGACTTTGCTTCATACTGCTAATAAATTACACTTGATATAAAATATTAACTGAAGTCTCCATTCTTGCTAGAGTAGTTAATGCCCCACACACTCTTGTACCCCCATAAACAGGCTCAGCCCAGCACCATTTCATTAGCCTCCACCATGGCTTCATGCCACTTGGGAACCATTCCAGAGGACACAGGAAATCTCCCACTGACATGGAGCAAGGTGCACCACCTGATGGGAAGGCAAACCCAGCATCATTCGATTCCTTGGGGGGAGTTTCTGTAAGACCTGATACAGATCCCAGAGGTTTGCCTCCTCCTTTTCCCCTTCTCCCCCACCCTCCACTTGGCTTTTAGAACTTGTGGAGTTAGAAGTATCAATACTGATTATGTACAGTTACAAAAAATACATGTTTGTTCCCTGGATATTACAAGATATACTTACCCAGCACCATCCAGATGACCTGCAAACTTGTAATATTTCACAGACAACAAATTACACAAAAGTATAATCCCCTTTCTTTTAGTCTAATGAGTTTCAATATAGTCTCTATAGTTTCCCAGGTATTTGAAATATCTCTCTCTTTTGCTTGTATTTTTCCAAAATAAACGAACTAGTACACTCTGAAGAATCAAATAAAAGGACAAAGTGCTGTAAAACTCCCCAAAACAATTGAATAGAAGGAAGTGCTCGTCACTGACTTTTTCCCCCTGTGAAGGCACATTTCCTTCCTAGCCTTCGCTTCACTTATCTGAGGTGGGTTTTTTTAAGAGAAGCATGGCAAGTTGCTAGAGGGAAAATGGATTCTTTATTTCACGTCCTGGTTTCTACCTGTCTTGCCTTGACATTCTCAGGTAAGTGTCTCTCCTCACCTCCCCTCTGTTGTGTTGCTCTTTCTGCCACTGAGCAGAATCTTCCAGCGCAGCTGGTGACTTAAAATAGAGTCACCTCTTTGCTGCGGTTCATACAAGAGGAATGGGGGGCAGGGCCAACATAGCCCGTTCTGTTTAGATTTCTTTCCAAAGGAAAATAAACTGTCTCCCTCTATGCTGGAGATACCTCTTCTTTTTTTAAGAAGATCTCCTGATAGACAATCCAGGAGATGAGTTTTGGGATAAACTCTTCAAAATGGAGATTCCTATCTTTTATTTATACTTTGTGAACCTTCAGAGACAGGAGCTTTCTGTGACAGTTAGAAAATACCCAGGTCTGTAAAAACAGGGGTTTGACAAACATCAGCTGAAGAAAATAAATACATGTTTGATTTACTACTTTGTAACTAATAAGGTTGGAAGTGTTTGAGTAACTGAGATTAAAAAAAGAGAAGCAGCTAAACATGATATGGCAGGAGGCTGCATTTGAAATAACCAGTTCCGTGTTCTGTAACTTTGTGGGGTTTTGATCAATGCATTGTAGTTCTCTTCATATGAGTATTTGGTGTTGATCTTTAAGTATGGTGACATAGAGAGCTAATCTTACATGAATTGGAATGGTCACAAAACTAACAACTAGAGACGTTGGAGTAAATCCAGTAACATAGATGTACTTCCTATCAGTAGAGAACCTCCATTCCTGTAACGACACAGGCACTGAGAGGCACACAGATTTGTGAATATCCTCTTACATGTTTTCTTCAGAAACACTATGAGTTTTACTAAAACTATTTCCAGGCAGTAAATTATATTTTAAAATGTCTGTGTAGTAAAACTGAAAAAGACTGAGAACTCGTGTAGACCTTTGTATTCTTTCAAGCGGAGGAAATGAGATATTTAGAACTGGTATTTGAAATCAATAGTTTTTGGATTTTTTTTTTATATCCAGTTTTTTTCATTTTTATATATAGTGAAGGCCAAGATGATCTTACCACAATAGTTTGCTTTTTGCATTCTCATTATTTACTTTACCAGCACTTGCATCATGTGGGTAGTGTGTTTGGGGTTTTTTTGAATAGGTTCAAGTTATGAAATATTTCATGCAATGTTCAACACATAGGAAATGGAAGAGAGATTTATTTGCTGATGTATTTTAAGTCATCAAGAATTTTCTTTTTGTTAAATAACTGTGTGTAATCTACTGTATTTTTCTGGAATTTTCCTTTTCCAGAAGGGTTTCTGATTATCCATGTCCAGAAACAGCAGTGTCTCTCAGAAAAGAGAGGAGTCATTATGGAAAAGTGCAATATGACCAACCTCAACCAGAAATGGCAGTGGATGGCAGACGACAGGCTCCTCCATGTGAAATCTGCCCAGTGCCTGAGCATCTCGACGCGCTCTGCACTGTCATCTCGCAGCATCATCGTTGATTGTCCCCAGGCAGTCAGGTGGACTTGCCACGAGGACGGGCTCCTGAAGGTGGCCAACAGCTCTCTTTTTCTCACAAAGCAAGGTCAGAAGGTAATGGCCAAGCAGAGTAAAAAATATCTTCATACATGGATGCAGCTAGAAGCCAGCGAGACAGGAAAACCTGTTTATGTAAATCTGTGCTCAAAACAAGGTGAGTTACTCCTTCAAGGAAGTATCCTGGAAGTTTTGGTAATAAAAATGTCTCTGTTATGCTAATTCAAATGTGAAAAATTATGATACTTTATTCATACTGAAATATGTTTTTCATGGTTGAAAATGGTTTAGAGAACTATAAAAGAACAGCTGAGATGAGTGCTGTCTGGTGGAGTTTTTAAGCCATTCTATGTTTTCAGGATGTCTCTCCTTTTCTCTACTCCCAATCTTTGGGTCAAAGTGCTTATGTGTAAGCTCAGCTCACTATTATTGTGTCACTTCTTTTTCATTTCTAAACAGAATTATGGGTACTAATTCCTAGTCCTTTTAAAAAATGTGAATGTATTTAAGTTTGTCTCCTCCCCATTCATTTTATCATACAAATCCAGATTCAATCTGTCAAGTGTAAGAAGACATCTGAAAGTCAAATACATGCACAATTATTTCTCTGAGTAACCCAAATGCACGGTTAGAACACAGATAGCTTACACATTTATGTGGTCACTCAGTGTCGTTTTACACTCAATCCTGAAAATAATGAACTGAATAAAATATCTCAGAAATTCTTGGAATAGCACCTTGAGATGCATGGGTCTGTGCACATGCCTGCAGACACCTACCTGTATACCTGTGTAGTTACAGGTTTCCATATCCATGGTAAAATGGAAAGTAGAATGGTTTGAATACTGCTTGATAACACTTCATTCAATGTCCTGTTGTCAGTCCTTCCTGGCAATCCCGTTGACGTTCTTTTTGTGCACTATTAAGCAGTTCTTCATGGTAAATAAGAGCAACCTACAGACTTCTTATTGGGGAACACACAGTTTATTCTTGTCTTTACAGGATTAAAAAAAATGGTTTATGACCCAATACTTTTGCATGTGGCCAAGTTTTCAGAATGTCTAAACCAGATCCTCATTCTTTCTAACCTCCTGGTTATTGTAAGGTGGGGTATCACTGTTTTCAGCAAATTCACACTTGCAGAACTCTACTCACAGGATCAGGACTAGTCACCTGAGTGGAGGTCTGAAAGGACAACTTGCAGAATCACTGAATGAAAAAGAGACCAAGTTTCCATCCCAGCCCTCCTATATATGTTAGAGATTAAAAAGGCAAAATCATTTGAAGTCCTGTGTGCTGAGTACAGCTTGCTTACTCAAAGACACCGTGAACAGTTCAGATGAGGTATGCAGGCAGTGTTATTTCCTTCAGATAGCTGGATGAAGTGTGGCCTAACAAAGTTAAAGTAATCCTACATCCTTTTCTTAACCATCCATTGGAGGAGAGGGAATTTAAGACCAATAAGCACTAGTGCAATTGTCATAAGATATTAAAGCACATTCTTGTCTATTTCCTGTGCTCAGTCCTTAATTTTCCTGAAATTCTCTCCATAGACAGGCCTGTAAATCCTTTTTAAGTGTGTAAGCTATCTGATTTTTGACAGGTTTGAGAAGCTCTGCTGAGAAATCAACATAAAATTATAATCCTCAATACCTAACTAAGAATTTCAGGAATATAAGAAACTCATAAAGAGTGGAACTAGTGCAAAGACACTAATTTTTCAAATAATAATAAGTACTACAGGAACAAAATCTAATGCCCCCAGTTCTGGTTTTGGCATCCATATACATGTCAAAATTTTCAGTGTTGAATGTATAAAATCAGTCTTCCAAGAACATCTATCTGCTTTCAGTGAAAGCAGCAGTGGATTAACCTAAAATAACATATTTGGTCTATATTAATCTAAGGTAGTAAAAACTTAGCAAAATCTTTGGAGCTGAAATGGCTGTAAGTTTTTCTACTCCTGACTAACACCATATTTAGATAAAATTTACCCTCTGTTTTCATAGTACTCATAAAAATACTTATATTTTGGCATAAGAGTAACTCACTGAATTGCATCCTAAACATCTTATCAGCCCAGACAGAGTACAGGCTCCAAAACCAACAACTGCAACTACCTTTCATCCTGGACCTTACCCAAATGTCAAACATGATTTTTCTGAGCCTAGGGAAAGTCTGAGCTTGGATTTGGATTTCAAATCATCCATCTGAGATGTGTCTGGATGTACATGTTTTGCAACAGTCCTGACCTAAATGACTGTTTGTGGAAATCAGGATCAGTTTGGGCATGTATCCCATCTCTGTTCATTCAGAGATGATTTTAAATCCAACAGAAAACAATCCTTCTCACACAAACCCATATTTGAATCTGGCTGAAACAGCCTACGTGAAGAAGGGCCATGAGGTATCAGTCTCCTTTGAGAAAGGGAGACTTCATTTCCCATCAAATTCATGAGGGCATTCTGGGCAGTGAGAGAAACAGTCTCAGTAGAGCTACAGCCTTCTTTTTACCAGCCCACTGTTGGGTTCAGAACTTTTCTAAGCCCAGAAACCAAGAAAAGGGACAGGAATGGAAACAGGAGGAGGAAAAGATGGGGAAGGTGAAGAGGTGGGATGGCTGACAAGAATGAAGACTGTTGCATGTAAATAACACTTGCAGAACAACTGCCTTCTCTTTTATGTTTGGAGAGCACCCAGAGCACCACTAATGCTGACACACTTACGCTGACATCACTCCTGAGTTGTGTCAGCAATTCTTACAAGCTTCTTTTGTTCCACGCAGGTTAATTTCAGTAAGATACCCAATTAAAGAACAGATGCAATGCTATGTGGCACCTTGAATATTGCCAACTCACCTCAAAACTACTGCTGACCAAAAATTATTCACTAAGTGGAGAATGACTTCTAGTAAGGAGACACAATGCCAAGCTGTGTGCTGCAGTCATGCACTGGGATCTAGAGATTGTCACACAGGCTGTAGAGCAGTCTGGATGCAGAAGGTGACATGACCTGTTTTGTAATATGATGTTCTCCACTGCATTTCTCTTCTATCATAACATAAATAGCATTGGACAACCCTGGAGCTATGGATATCAAGACATTCAAAAGAGTAGCTGATTTTGTGAAGAAGGGTTTTATTACTAGGTGTTATGTGCCAAGCACTTAAGAAACGTAGTGGGATCTACAAAAATATAAAACATGTTGGACAAGGAATTCAAATAACAACTACAGAATCCTTCTATCTCTTGTTTTCACTCTAAAATAGACAAAATATCAGATAATATGTATAAGACTAAGTCTGATGTGCCATCTGATGTTCACACTGTTCCTCCTCCTTTTCTACCCTTGTTTCTTGCCCAGTACCTTCTCTTTCATGTGGACTTCTCGCTTCCTCTTGTCCCCTTTTAAGCTGACCTGCTTCATAATCAGAACCTCAGCTTACTGAGTTTACATCCCACTGCTGATGCTTCAGTGGCTGAGATGGAGCACAGAAGAGACCAGAGCAGTACATGCTCCAAGCACAATCCAGACTACTGGAGCAGCAGTAGCAATTGCAGAACATGCAAAGGGAAGATACATAAATCTTCTTGGGACTCTTGGGAAGGTGAAAGAGCACCAAAGAAAGGTGGCAGAAGCACAGAAAAGGCAGCAACTTTTACCCATTTGTGAAATCATGTAAATATCTTTAGGCTTTCATTTTTCCACACCTCTAGTGTTTGTAGTGACTTCAATAATCTGCTCATAGGTTCCCTACAGGTTGGGTTTTTGTGTGTGTATCTTTCACAAATTTCTCAAGGATAAATTAGAACAGTGACAACCAATATTTTCATTCCAACTTTGAGTTGACCCAAAACATTTTTCCTAAAAACCATTCATTCATATCCATTTTTATATCTCTGAATTACTATTTTATAGGACTTTTTGAACAAAGGAGTTTGCTAAGATTTATATGAACCCATGAAATACCAAAAATTACTTGAATCTTCTTTCTTTGGTCAAAGCAATACGTGGCTGACCACTTTTGTTGAGCTCCACCTGGACAAAGAGAGGCATCATATCAAATCCTTGGACATGATTACAAATCCTTGTACAGAATTCAACAGCATACTGACAGAAGCTGAAAGATAAATATGGTTTTAGATTTTCTAAAAACAAATGGAGAAATCTGCAATGTGACTACGTCTTTGGTTTTTGTAAATTTTCGGAGCCTCATTGAGCTACAGCACAAAGAATATAGAACAAAATCAGCTCAGCTGCATTCATAGGGAAAAAATGGGACAGCAGGAACAGCTTCTCAGAGCAATCAGGAGTAAGGCAAGTCCTGCTTTATGATTTCATCATCTCCTGCAAGTGCAAAGATGCCAACTCCAGACAACTGTACTGGTATTTTTCATTATTACATTCTCTCTCCCTTTATTTTGTGTGGACCTCTGTGTAGAAGCTGCAGTGGGTTTTTGCTTCAAGGTGTTTAAATGTAGGTGTCTGAAGGAAGGGCTTATTTCAGTTGTCTTAACATAGGTGCTTAATGTCATTTGAGATGCTCTGGGATATTCCACCTCACCTCTGACTGCCAGTCCAGAAAGACATAGGTTTCCCATAAGTGTTATGAGGGCCCTGAGTGGAGGGTCCAAGGGCAGTTCAGATTCTGCTAGGTTTAGGCAACTGAACCCAGCCCTAGATATCTACACAGTAGTTTACTTTCTGAACTCTTCTTCAGTAGAGGTGTAATCCATGGAGTTAATGGAGTCTAGATGCTCTTCAGTGACCAAAAATCCACTTCAGGGTGGGCTGTGACTATCCAGAGTGTCAGAAATAGGGTTGGTACAGCAATGGTGTTATCATCAGAGATACAACCAGGATGTTCTGCTACCACTGGTGCTGAAAGAGCATTTCAAAAACAAGCAAGTAAAAGAGCAGCTCAGGATTAGACTGGAGCTTGGAGATATTTGACCTCTCTAACATGAGATACAAATATTACTAACTTCTACAACTTTCAAATAAAGAAGGTAAAAAATTTTCAAGCAGCACAGATTTTGCAGTTTTTGAAAGGTCTACACTGAATGGGAAGGAAAGGGCATTTAGTGAATTTTGTTCTTCTGTCATACCCTTACATACAACAGATGTCTGAAGTATGTTTTTTAAATAGTCTTTATTTTTGCAGTCTATTTACTAGTAGTTAGACAGTTAAAATGGTACAGGGATCTTAAAGCAACCCCTTCTAGTTTCAAGTCTTGAGTTATATGCAGTCTTAGAGAGTATTTTGTTCCTTATACACTAGGTATCTGATTAATTCATGTTTCTCTAGCAATTCAGCCTTAGTTTTCTGAAACTGTGCTTTAATAAGATAGGCAGATTGATGCAATGCAAGCTATTGCAGAAAGCTACACTGTGCCAGCTCGGCTAAGTCTGAAGGCACCACAGTAGGGTTCTCAGTACTTGACAACTTATCAGTGCTCTTGCTAATCACACATGCAAAATGTATGGACTTCCTTTTCTTGTAAGCAGCCCGCTGCTGTGCACACAGAGGCAGTTTGCTGTACATCCCACGGGTGAAATATGCACTTAGTCAGAATGCAATAATTTCTCCTGGATGTGCTACTGATGACTACAATGTTATGTTCACACACTGTATCATTCAGCCTCTAGCGATCAACCTCAGTGTCAGTGCTGCTGTTCTGTTCCCATAAACAGTTTTGTGACTGATTTCCAAAGAGACTTCTAGAACAATGCTAAACAATTATGAAAAATCCCACTCTTGAGATTTCTGTGTACTTTACTAATGTCCAGACTCACCAGGAGGTGAGTTTTTTCGGGTTAAAATTTTGGAACTCAGGTTGTGTGGAAATCTGCTTACGTGGACCTTATAATGTTCAGTTTTCTTTTTTAAGTGCCTGCTATTGAAGAAGGGCTATGAGGGTCCTTATTCTAGAACCACACTAGTGGTTTTACTTAGTAAGAGAATATAAACATGGATTGTGACTTTCTTGAAATGAGGGCAGGTATGAACCCTGTTAGTCCACTGTAGGATCTGTGGGAAGTGCTGATACATATATCTGAAGTTTCAGTATGGCAGAGTGCTATACACATCCATTCATTACAGGTAACAGACTGTAGTCTGTCTTTGCTGGGAAAGATTCTTTGTCTGGAAACTCAGAATAGCCCCAAGCTTAAGAAGAGGAGTTTGGTTGTGCAGTGCTTGTTCAGGGCACCTCCTTGGGCTGCTAGCACTCTTCTGAGGACCAAGCTTCCAGGGCAGTCAAGCTCTCTCCTTGGCTCCTGCACAAAGCATGCCAGTTATCCCCTGACTGCTGAGTCCCATAAATGTTGCTGGCAGCACCAGCATCCTTTTTATGGGGGAGCAGCTTTCCTAAAGTACAATTGCTCTGGAACGCAAAAGCCTTCCTGTTGGAATCGCTGCTATTTGTCCATAAATTAAGCCAAGATCTTTTCTTTAATGTGTTTTTAAGTTGGGTGTGTCAATCTATATTTAGGAACCCAATTGTGGTCTTTTTTCCTAAGCCATTGCTGACTGCTCAGATGTACTTTTTCTTCAGCTGCCCTTCTATCAGTAGGCTTTGCTTCCTGCTGAACTCAGAGATATCTGAGAGGCACAGAGCCAGCAGGCCTAATTCTTTCCAAGTCCTTGGGGCTAGGATTTCTAGCTGCCTGCCAGTCTTTCAGAGAACCACAATAGGAGATCCCCATTAACAAGGACTCATATGGAATTTAGACTAAGTCTGGGCTTGTGTCAGCTAATAGGTTTGTTGCAGCAGCTGAGGGGAGCTTGAGCACATGGCTGTCCCTGTTCTTCTGGTGGGGACCATGAAGTTATGTGACACAGGACCACAGCAGACTCTGCACCATGGGCACTTTGCAAGGGGTTCTGCTAATACAGCAGCATGAAGATGATCACGTAGTGTTGGAGCAGACCTGAGGTTTCACTAAAACACTGCAGAAGTGCAAGAGAGAGAAGAATTAGATCTGTAGTACTCTTTTCACTGCCTTGATTTGGAAAAACATTTGATCGACATTTTTTGTAATTAAATGGAGACTTGGAGATTTTTTGATTTCCAGAGAAGCACAATTAGATAAAAGGAGAGTAAACGTTTAATCTGGGTGTCAACCCATCCAGAAAACCAGCACTTTTCAAGAAGATCCAGAACCACGTACCGGGTGAATACACTGGTACATGTCAAGCGCAGGAAACACTTGCATGAAAGTGTCTCATACTAGGGTTTACAGTTGTCTTTCTCAGTGCAAAAGAGAGTGCTAAAAATTTCTCTATATAAACAAGTTAACATAGGTATTTACACATATACAAGAAAATCCATCATGTTGATTTCATGGGAGTTCACCTACGGATCGTTTGGGTAAGAGGTAATCACACACTGGCCTGCTAAGGCATCATAATTACAGACCAAGTAATTGCATTTGGAAGCTTCTGCTGCAATTTAACCCAGTCATTACCTTGTTTTTAGAGAATTTGTGAGCTAAAATTGTTATAAATGGCAACCAGCCCAGTGGCTCAGCAGCAAACAAGGTTCTGTCATGCTGGAGACCCCAGTTCAAGGACAGACAAAGTGTCTTGGGCATTGAGCCAATGCACACTTGCTGTGCTACAGCAATGGCAGGGCAGCTTTTTGTGAGAAGGGTGCAGTGAGTAATTCCAATTGCTTAGCTGAAATGTGTTGCTACCAGATGTAGAGGCCACCACAGCTTGAACCCTGCTTTCACAACCACAAAGAAAGGATATTAAATACATACCAATGGGGAGGAAGAGCCATGAAAATGTGGAGGAAAAATGTGTAGTAAAATCTTTCCTGAGTTTTAATTGCAACTTTGGCTTCCTCTGAAGGATACGTGACTAAAAAAGCAAATCCACCATTATATTTACAGATACTTCAGTTAAGTGATAGATTGTTAGCTAAGCCTTGGAAAGGCAGCAGTCGGAGACCAGCATGGTCTCGGCATAGGACTGATTTTAAAAAGCAAGAGGAATGTCCCATGTGGGCACAAGGAACTTATCTTGAACAAACAGCTCAAACAAAAAAAAAATTATCTCTAACAAATCATCTTGAAAAATGACCCTGAACAAAGCCATGTTTTACACTTACACCAACAAAAGGCAGATGAGAATCTGGCCTGTGTGTACTTACAACGTGGGGGAAGGAGTTACAATATAAAGCTGATCCTGCATGACATTTTATAGATCCAAGCGAGTGAAAAAACTGTGAGTGAAAACACTGTGCTGCTAATGACAAAGTACAGAATCACTGAGAGACTGTCCTTAAAATGGTATGAATGTTGTGGGAAAACATTTTTTTTTCTCTTCTGCACAGACTTTGGTGTTGATGCAAAAATATATCTTTACACTGAAAACAAAAAAAAAAAATCTAGAACTGACAGGTACACTTAAACTACTTAGAAGTTGTATGAGCCACATTTATTGAATCTAATGAATTGGTTATATAAATGTAGAGCTGATTTTAATTACTTTTCCTTGTTTGTCTTAGATCTTCAAGATGCAGACACTTCTGTATGGAGTACTGGAACTACCTCCCCATCTTCAAATGCTATTACTTCTAGATCTGAAAATATGCTGAAGAGTAGCACAGAGATGTTCATCAGAAATGTGACTGAACACTTCAGTAAAAATCCCATTGAAAACCTCTACTTTGACTTGAAATCTGCAGTAACAGAGAAAGCCCAGATTCCAACAACCACTCTTGAATACTATGGCACTACAGAAGAGGTAAGACAGAAGAATTACTGTTTGTTATTAAGCCTACTCCACTCTGTGGAGCCTGATAGCTATTACAGGTGAATATTTTGTGGGCTTAAAAGAAACAAAAAAACAACAAACAAAAACCAGCTACAGGACTAGTCTTTGTTCTTTTTTTGGTGGAATGCTTTGTTTTGATGTTCATGCTGACAGTGCCCTTTGCTCAAAGCACAGCTGCAGAAAAATTCTGCCTCTTCTATTACAGCCCAATCCTGATGTGCACAATGCATTGGGAAAATCTCTAAGCTCAAGGGAATTTATCAGGATATGAGAGGAGCAATGGACAGCTCACAAATGTGGCAGGAGCTGCAGGAGCCTGGGTATCTGCTCTCAGTAAATCACACTCTGCCATTGGTTTGTTGCATGACATGAGGGTCTAGCTCTAATAACACGCTAAGAACTACAGCATAGAATGACCTTATTTATGGATAATTGAGTCCTAAAATTACGGACACTGTTTACAGATCAAAGCAAGAGAAATCTGAATGCTTTAACTTGCCTTAAAAGGCATCCTGGCCTTGGCTGTGGCCAGCTTATCTACTGACTGATAGGCAGTGGAGACACACAGATGCTGCTTGATCTCTGCTGTGTTGAACCACAAATTGCCCTGGCAGAGGAGGGGAATGGGGCTGCCAGCCCCAGCCATAGGATGAGGAAATGGCAGGCATTCAGTACCTCCAAATCGATTTCCAGTCTTCCTTTTCTGCAAGACTGAGTTCAGTAATCTGAGAGCAAATCTGGAATCACCACTGGCAAAATGTGCACTGGCTGTTAGAGCTAAAACATGCAGGACTTTATTGGTCATTGTATCACTATCATCACATAGTTGTTTAGAACTGAAAATCCCTAAATTCCCTGGGGCTTCTCTTCCAGGAGACCACACTACTCTCGATGTATTGGGGCAGGCAAATGTGTTTTAATTACTACTGTGTGTTGCTAAGAAATGTGTTTTGTACTTGGAAAGGCTGTGGACAGTGTCAGGGTCTGTAAACTCAGTGGTTTATGGACCCTGATGCTGCTGCTCTAGTGCTGATGGTGGGGGAAGGGACTGAGCTGATGATGGATGCAGCCCATTCGTAGGTGATGTAGGCAGTCCTTTTAAAATACGATTCTCCTGGCTTGGTGCAGGCAGGCTGAGCTTATTTCCTCATGCCTTCTGTCTATATAGCATATCTGCTACACAGAATATTGGTTCCTTCCAAACAGAAATGTCCTATAAAATCCGGTATTAGCCAAACTGCCTCAAGCACTCCTACTAAATAATCTCACCACAGCTAGAGAAATGGCACCATCTGAACAGAAACTACTGCCTCCTGTGTTCCTACCCCAGTTCACCTCCTGATCACGTCATTTGCACTGAGCAATTGCTTAGGTCAAAACTTTCAAACCAGAATTCTGATGATAAGCGTATCAATGAAAAAATGAATAATAGCTTTCCCTTGGAGCCTCCAGCTGGATCTGGACATTTGAATCTATACATACCAATAGAGACATACAAATTTAAAATCTCCAGCCTCCATGTCTCTTTCCCAGTCTTTAGAATGGAGTTAAAAACATTTTTTGTCAAACTAGCAAGGACATTTAGAGGATTAACTGAATTTAACACAATACTTTGAAAACACACAGACTGAGTGCTGAGTATTATTTTGAGGAAGACAATACCTTCTATGGACTGCATTTGTACAGGCTGGGTCCTCTTGTTTGTAGAAGTAAAGCCTTGATGTTATTTGGCTGTGTGCATAGCCTTTCTGGGGGGGACAATAGTGACATTTCAATCAAGCAAAATGTTTGGTTTAGAGTTGCCTTGGATTTCAAGTAAAACTGCAGCTTGCACTTTGAATCCATGACAAAAGCTATGCAAAGCCCATTTCCTCTTCATTAGAGAGAGAGAGAGAGAGATTGGTGTTAAAAAAAAAAAAAAAAAAAGTCAGGAAACCTTGGGAAAGTGTCTGAAAGGGACTTTGGAGCCTGCTATTAGAGACACGTCCGGCAACTCCCAAAACTCACTTCCAGTTCTCTTTTCTTTTTTAATTAGTTTCTTGGCCTGCCACACAGATCGGTAAGTGTTAAAGGCGGTGTGACTGCTGATCTACTAAAAGCCCATTTATTCAATACCAGTCTGGAAATAATTACTTGTATTATGTTGGCTATTCTATATAAATACATTGCCACCAGTGAAAGGTGGACCCCTCCCGTTTCATTCCCCAGTGCTGGCATAGGCATCTGTCAGACCTTACCCTTGCAGCAGCTTTTGCTGGATAAGACACAGAAGGAAGTCTCAAAGCCCATAATAAGCCAGTACTTTCCTACTAATGCAAAAAGGTAAAGATTTTATGATAGCAAGAATAAGAGTAATGAAGTAAGAACTTCTAAATTATGAACACTTGTGAGAAGCAGTAATATAATTTTTCTCTACTCATTATTTTATGTCAGCTGGAACAGACAGACATTTATTTCCAAGTCTTTAAATTTTATTTGTGGTAGGTTTCACTTTTTTTTCCTGAATTTTATGTTTGCAGTGTTGGTTGGTTCTTTCCCCTCTCACATATTACATCTACTTAAATAACTTACACCTAAAAGTATGAATTATATCTTCCCTGCAAATTCAAGTTATGGACGTTTTCAAAACTCCTTATAATAATGAGAGCTTTGCTTTTCAAGAAAAGACAGGTTACATGGAATGTAATAATTTTCAGAGAGGAGTTTGAAGTAATCCAAACATCCCAATAAGCCTACAGATTTGCACTTCTCTAGTGCTGGCAAAATATTGGTGTCATTTATGTCATTAGGTCCAAAAAGTATGATCATCTAAAGATGAAATCACCCTGTAAAACTCTCTCTTCTTGAATGATTACAAGACATCTCTGTCATTTTAGACCCAGCTTAGGTCTAAGAAACACACCTTGTGTTTCCCATCAATGAGACGTTTATCCCTGTGCTAGCTCTTTGTGGCCTGATCCCTCCTTTAAAGGTCTGAAGTACGTAAACCATCCCTTCTTGGGGAGTTCTGGTTCTGTGATGACATAGTAACCAACTCATATTTATATTGTCACTTAAGGTGATATTGATAAAGTTATTAGTCATCCTAAACTTTGCAGAGTAGAGCCCCGCACTTCCAGTACCATGTCCCTTGGACTAGGCACGGAGCTCCACTGGGACAGATGGAGTTTTCTATAGGTGCAGGTAACCATGGGTGCTCAGACCTTTGGCTTCAGAACAGAAGAATGAGAGCTAAGGTATTTCAGATATTTGTATCTTGTTTGACAGGCTGATGCCCAGAAAAATCCTAGAGCAGCAGCTCCCCTAAAAGGCAGACTAACACCTGTAAACCTAGAACCTTTTTCTCCCTGAAATGGGGCAAAAGTGATAGACACTTGAATTTGTTTGAGGCACTGCTTTAAAAACTTAAAATCCCACGAGCATCATGCAGTACTGAAATCTGCAGAAATGTGCCATTCCCACTGAAGAAAGTAAAGGTCAAATTCCTTCCCATTTACAAAATCCCAAATTCACTTCATGGCTCCTATTTTGTCTATTTGAACACCTGGAGGTGCAAAACACCTCTGGCTACGTTTGTTCTCCTCATGCCACATACACATACACA
This sequence comes from Scytalopus superciliaris, assembly GCA_013400415.1. Taxonomy (NCBI): domain Eukaryota; kingdom Metazoa; phylum Chordata; class Aves; order Passeriformes; family Rhinocryptidae; genus Scytalopus; species Scytalopus superciliaris. Next base: position 928,067 of record VXBX01009605.1, on the reverse strand, counting down.
TGATTTTTAAGAGACTGCAACTGCAATAAGGAGGAAATGGGCATGCATGGCAGAAATGGAAAGTTTCCGATTTTGGCAGCAGCCAGCTCGGAATTGTGGCACAGCTTTTTTGGTGCAATGTGAAAACAGGGAAACTTTTGTGCTTTCCATGGTGTGTGTAATTTTAGCTTGGGAGTTATTTTGGCGATGTGGAAAGGAATTGTTTCAAGGACACAAGTTGGTGCAGAGCAAAGCAAAAAGCTGAGATGACTGGACTGCTGAGACTCCCCTTCAGCTCAGTGTCGGGCTCAGCTGGGACTGTCCTGGACAGGAGGCCTGTGGCCACCGTGCCATAGGGCCAAGGGAGAGAGGCCAGACGGAGGCCTTGGTGGCCTATGGCTAACCCCTAAAATTGTCAGTGTTTGAGATACAGAGCCGGAGTGGCGGGCCAGTGATGGCTGAGAGGAGGGCGGGCTGGAGGCAGCGTGGCTGCGAAGGGTGGCAGGTGTGAAGAGCAGGCAGGGCCATGGACCCAGGCAGGGGTGAGGAGGGGGGCACAGGGGGCAAGGCAGGCGAGTGGCACGGTGGGCATGAGGCAAGATGAGGTGAGCAGCCACGAGGCAGGGCAGCTGCGGGGTGAGGAGGCTGTGAGGCCACACAGCCATGAGGCAAGGCAGGACAGCATCAAGCGAGGCGCAGCCACCGCGAGAAGAGTGCCTGAGCGGGCCCGTGCGCCAGCAGAGACGCTTGGGCAGACACGACCGAC